>OZ030016.1:98238055-98575555 GCA_964023405.1 Apodemus agrarius
AAACCCACCCTTCTCAAACTCAGAACAAAGAGATTTTATTATTTCTTAAATGGGAGAAATGTATCAAAGAACTTAGATGAAATCAATAAAATAATAACAAAATCATTTCCTCATTCATGAAAACAAAAAAAAGGCAAAGTTAAATATGTTAGTTCCCGCAGGGAAGATATTTTTCCCCTGCTCTCATCAGTAATTCACCAGCAATATTTCCCATCAGTTCTCTGTGTTTCCACATCCCAACCCCATCACACACAGACACACACAGAGATACACATAGATAAGAACACACATGTCTCACATACACAGACTCAGAAATATACAAAGCACACAGACACACAGACACAGAGATACACACACACACACACACACACATACACACATACACACACACACACACACACACACACACACACACAGTGGGGCTTTGGATTTGAAGTAGATGTTCCCTAGCCTTACTAAGGTAAAGATAGAGCAGACAAGCCAATGAAATGGTTCTCAGTGTGACAGGTAAATTGAGCTTCCTCAAATAGCACCTAGTAACACAGATACCGTGTAGAAGGCTCACACAGACTGCTAGGTGAAGTACCTACAGCCAGCTTCAGATGCTAATTACTTTATTCCTTTGTTTACTATGGACAAACGTACATTTTAGTTTCGTTGATCATCCAGGATACAAAAATACAGGCTATTCTATCCACTGAATTGCCACAGATGACATTTTTTGTCCTTAAAATTATAACAGTATCTGAAGACAACCAAGTCTCTTAAAGTTGATGGTACATAATCATGTAGCCTAGAGGAAAATGCTTAAGTGTAACATTCAGCAGGTCAGTGTACACACATACAGAGAGAGAGAGAGAGAGATGAGGGGGGAGAGAGAGACAGAAGAGAGAGAGAGAGAGAGAGAGAGAGAGAGAGAGAGAGAGAGAGAGAGACCCTCTGCCATGATGACTGCTGTTGAAAAAGGAAACTGGGAATTGGTCAGGTCTTGCATATTGATGGCAAGTCTCAGACCTTTTATGTGAAATGTTTCTTTCTCTTTTGCTAGTGGGCCTCCTGGTAGAATCCACGCCAAAAAAAAAAATCCACCCAGGGAATGCACAGGGATTTCAGCTTCCTGTTTTCATATAAAATTTCATTTAGAGTCATTTAAAAAATGAATAAGAGTAGATGTCCAAGATAAATTACATCCAATTACAGTGTCTAAATTTGAAGGATGTTTCCAAGAACAATCCACTCATCCATCCAACATTCATTCAAAGCTTTATTATGCACTGCCGAATGAGGTGTCAGTCTCAGAAGCCCGCATTTACACGACATATTGGCTGTTGCTGTTTGATGGTATCCTGAACATCCAAGGCTTTAATCAAGCCTGACTTGGAAAATTCAGCAAGAGGGACATACTGGTATTTTATCTTGACCTCAGATTGCCAACGAACCTAAAATGTAAACCATTGTTATAAAGATACAGAGAAATCTTCTTGCAGGATTGCTTCAAACAACTGTGCTGTTCCTAAGATGGTGTTCATCACACTCTGTCTTCCTCCTCCAGGAACTCTGAAGAGTTACTTCTCAGTTCTCTTGCAGTAAGGCACGGCCTCACAAGTAGATCTAAAGGATCAAAGTAAGGTAACTCAGGGTTCAATGCCCAGTCTAGAGTATGTCAGTGGCAGGGACTGGTGCTATAGCAACAGGAAGGAAGCCTAAGTCCTCATTGGCTTTCCCTGGAGATCTGTGCAGAGCTGCAGTGGACTTCACATGAACAAGAAAACAGGACCACTGACATGCGGGTGTTCTTTATCTCTTCAGCCAGTGTAGCCCAAATCCTCTTGCACAGTAACCTCATATGATGACATAGCTAGATGTGGGGTTGTGAAAAGAGTGACACCACTCAGAGGTTTCTGAACACACAACCATCAGTGTCAAACACATAATGAGTCTGAAATGTTCCTGGCATCGCTTGCCCATGTGGCATCCTGCGACCTCAGAGAACTCGGTGCGTCCTTGGGTCTATGTCCTCGGCTATGTACGGTACATGAAGTGGTACCACAGGACACTAAACACTAACGAGTATTGCCTGAAATGCCCCTGCTCAGATCTACAGCCTCTCCATGGAATGAACTGCAGTCTTGTCCCTATACATACAAAGCGTGGTGCCAGCAGAAACATAACGGTTTGATTGTGGAAAACAAATACTTAGAATATTTGCCACTGTCATTCTTCAGTATGTAAGTATCTAATTAGTGTATCTGTACTGTGTCAGAGTATTTGATTTAAAAATACATATGTTGGAATTGCTGATTGGAATTTCACTAAATAAATTGGATAATAAGATTAGGATAAAATTCCTAACAGTTTCTGAAATGATTCTCAATAGCTTTATGCCCTTCTGTGCTTTAGATTATTTATAGAGTACAGTGTTCTTAGAATTGACAAACAAAAGGCAAAATCACTGTTGAACATGAAAACCATTGACAATGATCTATACCCTACAATATCAAATATTCAGGCAATATCTAATTTGTTATGCAGAAAAAAAAAACCACATCCACATCATTAATGTTTAAGTTTGCTTGACTCTTAAGTGGTAAAATTTTATGTATAACAAAACATTTTGTTAATTGTGTATGTGTGTGTTTGTTTTGGTTTGGGTTTGGTTCTTGTTTTATTTTGTTGTTTGGAAACAGAATTTTGCTGTGTAGCCAATGATTTATTATCAGTAAATATTTGATTAGCAGACCTATTTTATATATTTACAATAGTTGGAGACACCAATAATTTTCTCTGTTTAAAAGGGGTCACAAGTGGAAAAGGTGTAAGGTAGGTGCTCCACCTTAGCCTAATAACACTGCCTGTTATTTCATGTTCTGAAAAATTCATATTTAATTGTTGTTTTCACAATATTACATCACTGCAAAACTGCTGGGAGTGCTAGATTTGGGGAAAATGGAAAGAAGAGGCAAGCGTCCATTCACTTGTGAATCTGAGCCTCCTGTTTAGGCATGTCCCCTGCCCACTTCCTCCTTGCTGTGATGAAGTTCCCTAACAAGAACAACTGAAGGGAGAATGGGCTTACAGTTCTAGAGAAATACATTGCATCCCGGTGTGCAAGTCAAAGCAGCAGGCAGGAAAAGCATGGTGACTAGACCAGGAAGCTGACAGGAAGAAAAGAGTGAAGAGTGAAGAGAGAGACCCCCTTCCCCCCTCCCCGCCCTCCTCCCATCCCTCCACCCCTCACTGCCCTGCCAGTGAACTACTTTGGTGAGGCGCTTCCCAGACAGCGCCATCTGCTGGAACCAACTGTTTGAAAGGTGAGGTAAGGGAGAACATTTCACATCCTACCTGCAACAACACACCCACCTCCTTTTCCTTCCCCCTTTTTTCTGTCTCAGAATTTCATATCTAAACAAAAACAGTCTTTCTTCTACTCAGAAGAAGCTACACTTTTAACTGAATGACTTACAAGAGGAAAAAGATCACTGACCAAGTTATGAACCTATTGTCACTGATCAAAACACCTATGTTCACCTCCAAATAGAGTTGTGGATGAGTTGAGCTTCCAATTCTTTATCCATTCATCAGAGACCTGTGCTGTTTGTGCACCCCTAGAACCACTGTTGTTCAAGTTTTCAGGAAGGTTTAGGAAAAGAAAATGTTCCAAAGCAGCTTCCCACTCTTTGAGCCAAAAATTAAAAAGAATGGATATCGGCGCTCTGAGCAGGACTGCAAAGGCATGATGTAATTCTGCAACTCAGCCTCGAGTGCTTACACATGAGTTTCAGCAGATACATCTTTGACCCCAGAAATAAATTGGACAAAATCTGAAGTAGGAAAATGAATCCAGAAAGAGGTTCTACCCACTCGGATCCACTGGCCTCTGCTGCTGGGTCCACTTTGCACCGACGGATCCCTTACTGAACGAGAAGAACCCACCTCCCAGACGTTCTGCATCTGGGTGGAAGGAGGAGACTACAGTTGTGTCAATTAGAAGTTCACAGAGAAAGCTCTGAGTAAGGCACACACTACCTGGGGGCTGCTTTGCTTTCTTCTCTTCCTGATTGTCCGGCTTTTTCAGCCTCAGATCCCATCCCCATCTTTCTACTGGCCAGGGCTAAAATCAGGTGGGTAGTAAACAGGAAATGTCCCCATCTTCCTGACAACCCTATAAAGTCTATCAGCCATCCTGCACTGCCCTCTTAAAGGCTTCCTTTACTTCATCAGGAAATAGACAACCTCACCTATTCCTGTGAGCAAAACACGGCCCCTGAGGGACACAGCAAGCATTGACAATGAAGGGGAAACCCCCAGGCAGTAGTACTTGAAGCTGTCCAGTGACCCAAACTTCTCCTCCACAACAGCTTCTGACCCGATCTGTGTACTGAACATGCGTATGTGACGTCGGGAACAATATTACATGAGCACAAGACATGTGAGCTAAGCGAGTGTTGCCTTTAATAGTTACGATCTCAGCAATTCAGAGGGCACTTCTGAGCTACATGTCGACGTTTCCCGAACTAAACACGGGAAATAGTGCTCTCTTTATCCCAGTGCTCAAAGCGTTAAATGAAATAACACAAGAAACATAACGAGCACGTGGTTAGCGATGACGGATGGCAAACTTCAGCCCAATGCTGAGTTGGATTCACAGGTTTAGCTTGAAATGTTTCAAGACTTTCAACAGTGTGTTGTGCCTTAGAAACTAATGACATGTTCAGCAGAGCAGTATATCTATGCGTGTATGCCCTAGAAAGCCTTAAGCATCCATCGGGCCCTGGCTATGCCTGGAAGATGAACAGGGCATGGGCTCAGGCATTCTTCCCTTCAGCAATGATGGAAGGATACGGTGCTTAAACTGAAATGAACAATTTTCATCTCCTTGAAAATACAGGCCATTAAAGTTCACTGAATGTGTGACTTCAGAATCCAAAGGAATCATTATCTCTAGCAATATAGAAATATAAATGTTCTTCTATAGAAACATGAAGTCCATAGTTGGTCATGTCTATATTACAATAAATTTATATATTTATAAAATGTTCAATAAATGTTTAACAGAAAGTTTATACTAATATGTTATTACACACAATACAATCAAAATATAATAAAGAAGCTACACATTTTCTTTTCTTTCTTTCTATCTTCCTTCCTTCTCTTCCTTTCTCTCTTTCTTTCTCTTCCTTCTTTCCTTCCTTCCTCTCTCTCTCTCTCTCTCTCTCTCTCTCTCTCTCTCTCTCTCTCTCTCTTTCTTTCCTTTCCTTTCTTGGCTGGACATGGAATTCTCGGTTCACACATGCCTACCAAGCACTCCAACACTGAGCTTCGCTCCTAGCCCATGCACGAATATTCTGTCCTGAGGACCCAGCTATACCACTCTTGGGCATATGCCCAAAAGATTCTCCAATATATCACAAGAACACATGCTCTACTATGTTCATAGAAGCCTTATTTATAATAGCTAGAAGCTCAAAACAACCCAGATGTCCCTCAACAGAGGAATGGATACAGAAAATGTGGTACTTTTACACAATGGAATACTACACAGCTATTAAAAACAATGACATTATGAAATTCGCAACCTGTGATGGAACTGTAAAATATCATCCTGAGTGGGTAACCCAATAACAAAAGAACACACATGGTATATACTCATTGATAAGTGGATATTAGGGGGAAAAAGCTTGGAATACCAATGATATAACTCATAGACCATATAAAACTCCAGAAGAAGGAAGAACTGTTTATGCATCAGTTCTACATAGAAGGGGGAACAAAATAATGATGGGAGGTAGAGGGAGGGGGAAACCTGCGAGGGAATGAGGAGGGGAAGGAAGAAGGGGGTCAGGATCAGGTGTAGGAGGAGTGGGGGGGCAGAGAAGTACAGGGGTTAGGAAATTGAGGTGGTGTGGGAACTGGGGATAGACACTAGAAAGTCCCTGATACCAGGAAAGCAAGAGGCTCCTAAGATCCAACAGGGATGACATTAGCTGAAATACCCAACAAAGGGGAGAGAGAACCTGTAGAGACCATATCCAGAGGTTAGGCATGGTCCCTGGTTGAGGGTTGAGGGATGGGGCCACCTTTTCATCTCAAAAAATATTTACCCAGAATGGCTCCTGTCTGAAGGATTTGCAGGAACAAAGAGTGGAACAGAGACTGCCACACCGAGGAATCCATCCCATCTGCAGACAGCAAACCGAGACACTATTGCTGATGCCAAGCACATACTGACAGGACCCTGATACAGCTGTCTCCTGACCAATCCAGAGGCGGGTTCTTGTAGCCAAAAATAAGACTGACATGGGATCCCCACTGGAGGAGTTAGGGGAAGGAGCTGAAGGGGATTGCAACCCCATAGGAAGATCAAAATTATCAACCAACCATACACACCAGAGCTCCCAGGGACTAAACCACCAACCAAAGAGTATACACCAAAGAGTATAAGAGGGACTTATGGCTCCAGCTGCATATGGAGCAGAGAATTGCCTTATCTAGTATCAATGGGAGTAGAGGCCCTTGGTTCTGTGGAGGCTCAAAGACCTAGTGTAGGACTCTGAGGCAGAAGTGGGTGGCTGGGCGGGTGAGGTAGCACCCTCAGAAGCAGGAGAGAGTGGGGATAGAATAGGAGATTTACAGAGGGGAAACTGGGAAGAGGCATACCATTTGAAATGTAAATAAATAAAATAACCAATAAAAATATTCTAAAAGAAATAAAGTGTGCCATCATCGAACCCAGAACTTTAGAAGTTTGAAATACTGTCAGGATTAAAGATGCAAAGAGTAAAAAGACACTAGAAGGTTCCTCACTCCATGTCCCTGGCACATCAGTACAGAGCCAACTGCACTCCTGATGCTGAGTCAAAGCTGTAAGCCACAGTGCTCTCTCCAACAGTCACATGCCACGGTCCAGAATGGCTCTCTGCTAATCTTTCACATGGCTGACATACAAGAAAGCTTTAAAATGCTAAACATAGAAACTAAACATCTGTCCCTCTAAGTAGTCATCCTGTTTGCTTCCTTGACTTCATACCCCTGTCTCATCGGTGGGTCTTTAATGATAGTCAGACAGTACAATTGGAAAACCACTAGCTCAGACACTACATTTCAAATTCCTACTTGTTCACTAATGTCCAGATCTTGCCTCCAAATTCAAGCAAATGTTCAGGAGGGTGGAACCATGCATGATTTTTCCAGCTTTACTTATTTGGCTCTAATAAGAAGAATCAGTGTGTGTGTGTGTGTGTGTGTGTGTGTGTGTGTGTGTGTGTCTGTCTGTCTGTCTTCTTCTGAAAGTTGATATGTCTGTCCATCTGTCTGTCTTTTACAGTGTATCTGTGTGCATTTGTATCAGTATGTCTGTCTGCATATCTCTCTATATCTCTATGCATGTGTCTGTATATGTCTCTAGTATGTTTGACTCTGTGGTATCTGTGTGTGTCTGAGTGTCAGTCTGTGGGTGTGTCAGTCTATGTGTCATTGTGTCTGTGTGTGTGTGTGTGTGTGTGTGTTTATTTGCTGTACTATGGTATTGTGAGGGTGATGCATACCATGTGAGTGCATGCAAAGGCCACATGTTAATGCTGAACATCTTTTTCTATCACTCTCTACCTTATTGCCTTAAGACAGGGTCTCTAACTGAATTGGAAACTTGCCATTTCATTTAGGTTGACAGGCCAGAAAATTACTGGGATCCACCTGTCACAACTGGCTCCCAATTTGGGGGTTATGGACGCAGACACAGGCATGCTTAAGTTTGTATGTGAGTACTTGGGATTTGAACACAGGTCCTCACGCTTGTACACACAATATTCTTACCCATTAAGTCTTCTCTCCAGCACCTATACTAGGAATAATGTTTTTCATCTTACAGCCATGAGTGAAACTTCTGCCCTTCAATGCAAAGTGCTTTAGAGACCGCAATTGGCCTTCCTCTTACTTCATTTTGTGTTCCATGTTGCTTATGTGCACGTCTCTCACCTCACACTGTACTGTGTTGTAATCACAGACATCGCTGCCACCATCTTCATCATGGTACTGATATTCTCAGGACCATGCCCTGTCCTTTTCACATCTGACTGCCATGGTATCTACTGGTTAGTCTGCTATACAGTATTACTTATTGAAAAAGTAGGCAAATGAATTGATACATTATCCAACTGATTAATTCAGCTGGGGTCTTTATGTTGTTGTTGGTTGTGGTGGTGGTGGTTTCTCATCTTCATAGTCAAATTTCAAAAGCACCAATTCGTATTTTTCTTAGTTTTGTTACAATGCTAAGAGAATGGATACACTAATAAAATCCCTTCCTTTTGACATAAATTCCGTTTGAAAGAGTTGGCATTCTGTCAACAAATAAAGCAGTCAGCACATGGCAAGCTGCACTAACATCAAACATACCATCGAAATGCAACATTTGCATCCTACCCCAGAAACAAGACAAATGTATTTTTGGTAGCAAGAAACCAATTTTGAAAATAAATATGGCATTCAAGTGTCATAAAAAATTCAAAGACTTACTAGTTTTTGTACATTATATATTTCTAAAGTATGTTATTTCAGAGTTCAAGAAGACAACACACCATAAAAGGCCTAAACATTGTCATATGGGTTCTGTAAACTTCAGAAGACATGTTTTCAAAGTGTTACATGCAAATATAAGCAAGAATACAGACCAGAGGTTATCAAACCCACATTACCCCTGAAAAGTACTAGGCAGTGACTTTATGACAGTAGAGTATATGGACGTTTAGACACTAGATTGTGAGATGAACAGCTCTCCACTGGTGAGGAAGGTGGTCCAGTAATGGAAACCACTGGCATATGCATTGAGAATCCAAAAGGAGAGAAATCTCAATTGGACACATGGGGATGCCAATACATGGTTCAGACCCACATCTGTGGCAGAAGGAAGGAAGATTAGTAGGAAGCCTACTGAGGCAAGGCTAGCAGGGGGGGTGGACTGTGTCCATTCTTATCTGCTTTCCAATAACAGAAAAGGTGATTTTCTTATGTTTTCTTATATAAAAATAAAGGAAGAGGAGACAAAGGCCGAAGTAGGTAATGGAAAGATAGACAATAGGAAGTACAGACAACCAAGAAACTTTTTTTGTAATATACAATTTAATTTTATCTTTATGAAGTATCTGAAATCAAAGACACATGTGCATCAGGCACATCCCACAGACATTTACAATGGTTTATATTTCCTTTTATTTATTCCTAGAAACTGCCTGTATTGCAGAGTTTTCATGAATGAAATATTGAATTGAGCAGATTGCTTTTTCTACAAGATTATGGTATAAACTTGCTCAATTTTCTATCTTATTGCTAATAACCCTTACAGGCACACAGTTTGTAAAGTAAACCCCTTAAGGACTGAATGCATAAAAACTTTCAAACTTGTGATCACTGAAGGATTTTGTTTGTCCCAGTAAGAGAACTCACCAGTACCCTACCACTTCTCAGGATACAAAAGGGGGAAATGCCCTCATTAGAAAGAATACACTGAAGCTTTTTCTCATTCTTCTAAAAGATGTAGTTATTTTTATTTTATGTGCATTGGTGTTTTGCCTACATATATGTCTGAGTGAGGGTGTGAGATTCCTCAGAACTGGAGTTACAGACAATTTTGAGTTGCTATGTGGGTGCTGGGATTTAAAACCAAGTCCTCTGGGAGAGCAGTCAGTGGTCTTAACCACCGAGCCCTCTTTCCAGACCCCAAGGAACTCTTCTTTCATCTTGTGAACTATTAGTGATTTGATTCACATCAAAATTCCATGTTTGTCAAATCTTCCAAACCATCAAACTAATAAAACCAATATTCCATATATACAAAAGATCTCAGTAGACTGTCAAGCTAGATTTCATAAAATAAGAGTAAATTTGAGAGGGCAAATGAATTATAATCCTCAACTACATACAAAGATAATTAGAAAAATTTTTTAAAAATTGAAAAATGTAGAAGTGGGAGCTTGACGAAAACCACACTTACAAGCGGTGGTGGTTTGAGTCGAATGGTTCCTGTAGGTTCATGAGATGGGATCCTTGGCCCACTCAGCTAGGGAGTGGCCATCTTAGGACGTTAGTGTAGAGGGCCTGTGTTACTGTAGGTCTCGCTTTGAGGTCTCAGAAGCTCAAACTAGGCCTAGTGTGGCTCAGCATTTCCCTGCTGCCTGTGAATCAAGACGTAGAGCACCCGGCTATCTCTCTAACATCATGGCTGCCTGTGTTGCTGTCACGCTTCCTGCCATGACCACAATGGACTAAAGCTCTGAGCTGTAAGCCAGCTCCAGTGAAATGCTATCCTTTATAAGAGTTGCTGCAGGCGTGGTGTCTCTTCACAGCAGTAAAATCCTAACTAAGACAGAAGGCTTTGCTAGCTATAAGCCCCATACACATAAAACAAATCATGACAGGGCTGCACAAAACAATTCCGTCTTAAGGATTATGAATAGCAGTAGAATTCCAATATTCTAGATAATGGTCCCACTCTACTATTAAAAGTATGATCTATAATATTTTGTTTTTATTCTGATTGCTGTATTTAAGATAACACACTACACACCAAACTACATCCAGAAAAAAAAAAGCATAAAATAATGTGAAAACTCAAAATCAAGCATCTGAATTGACTCTGGTGTATTATCTGCATAAGGAAAACCAAGAAGGGGAATTATCATACTGTCTTCAGTGTTTGTAAGATTCTCCAGTCAGATTTGGAAAGCAGCATCTTATGCAGATGTAGACATAACCTCTGAGCAGAACTATTCCCAAATACTTCAGGGCATCATTACACTTTATATTCAACAAATATCCAATATATCTATGTATAAGCTTCTATTTATGTAGAATATACCTACTAATATTTATAATATTTTAGATGAAAACTAAGAAATTTAAACTATTATTTCTTTAAAATAACAAATCTGTAGCATGTATACATAAATGAGTTCTTTTCAAGTTAAATCATTTAATAGAAACAGAAATTTAATAGGAATGTGGCTTTTAGTTTTTGAAAATCTCCTCAATGTCATATTTCATAAAGGCATTTGTATTCTCATATCTACATTAACATTCAGTCTGTTAAGGTGTCACATGTCATGTAGCCTCCGGAAGACTTCACCGTGTTTCCATGCGAGCTGTGAATGAAAAAGACAAATGATGTGTGTAGTGTTAGGAAAACAGCTTTGACCATGAAGGACCCTGAAAGAGTTTCTGAGTTACTCGAGGTCCTTGGATGACATTTGTGAAGGGCTGATCTGGTGCAAGAAAAAATTATTAACAATTAGAATTATATAAAATTGGGGTGGATCATGTCATGAGACAAGTTAGGGTTCCTGAAGCTATTGAATAAAAGCCTAAATTACCTACCTTGTCAAGAATTTCACATATTAGGAACAGCATATCTAATTCCATCTCCCTTTTAAGTGCCTGCCATAACTCTGCAGCAATGGGAAACTGAGTGTCCTACTGATACCTGTGTTTAAAGTGACTGCCACTTAAAGATACTGAACACAGTCTGCAGGTTGCTGAGGAATGCAGGGGTGTGTGGTTCAATTTTTCAGACACCCCTGCATTCTCTCTGCAACATTTTTGAGAGACACTCAAACCTCACAAGTAGGAAACAACCTTGGGATAAACATCTTGTAGGAGAGTCATCTGTCACCACTTTCTACACTTTACAGACCCTTGAGTTGCTTACACACGTGCTAATTCTATACTGCTTGGAGACTTTGCGAACTCTAACAATTTTGGGAAACCCTCTCCTGTATGACAGGCTTTCAAATATATAAAGATGGTGATATTGTCCAAAGGCCTTTTTAATAAATAGGCTATGCTTCTGTGAGATGGACATGACTTCACTGGCAGTTTAAGCTGGAATCTTGTAATATGTGAGCCAAAAGCTATTCCCAGAAAAGCATCTCAAAAGACAAAGCAGAAACTTACAGAGCCTTTCTCTCTACAAAGATTTTTTTTCAAACTATTCCTTTAAAATACTGCGCTGTGTTTCAAAGCAACTCTATCAATCACCCAAGTCGCTCTGTACATGAACAATTAATTTACTAGTCTGAAGTTGACTTGTGGAGGTATTTTTTAATCTATATCAAAATGGAGTTTTCAGCCTGATTTATAGCAGATTAATCAAGATAGAATACAAAGTGATTTTGTGTTTGGTGACGCTACATTATATGAAATCTGATTCAGTTTACTGAATTGATTAGCAAAGAGAGAAATAAGTACTGTAACCTGCAGTCAAAATCTGTTTTGAGCTGACCCAGTAATTAACAAATGAGCTTCCCCACCCACCTCCCACCCCAATGATAATAGAATGTGCTTGATCAACAGGAGCCTAGGTGCTCAGAACACATGCATCATAGCAGAGCCTTGCTAACCAGGGTTCCCTTCTGAATCATTCACATACAATAAAACTCTGGGTCTGGATCTCCCCACAAGAAGATTGCAAGAGGGATGGGTGAATGATTAGGCCTGTGGTTGGTCCTGTTCAGAAAGTCCTCTCAATTTCTTCCTGCTCCCTGGTCTGACACCCTCCATCGTCTTGTTTGCTATAACAGAGTTCCTTTGTGGAGTCTTAGGTACAGAAGCTGCATTTGGGGTAGCAGTTGGCCCTACCAGGTAATGTCTTCTATTTTCCCAACTAGAGGAGGTACTTATACTATCTGAGATTCTAGAACCAAGAAAAATTGAAAGGAGACTTATTTTTCTTTGTTTGTTTGTTTGTTTGTTTGTTTGTTTGTCAGCTTGAAGGGCAAAGTGAGAAAACTCCCAACAGCTGTCTTGTCTAAACTTAGAACTTAAGGACTAAGTGAGGTCTTCTCTTCCAGGCATTTCTGTAAATAATACCCACTGTCCTGCCCATAAACCACTAACATCCTCCTCTATTCCATCAGGTAAAACCTTAATCCCCCATTGTCATCTTCTCCACTTACTATAATAGCCTTCCTCACTCTCCATTTTGTTTTCTATTCAATAGTTAAGATTTACATGTGGCAGCAATATCCTGACCCATCCCAGAGGACCCGCTGCACTCAGAGCAGCTGATAAGAACCACCTCACCCCTCCAGAGTCCAAGAGCTGCTGCTGGCAGCCCGGTAGACCTGGGACCCATCACCCACCAAGACTCCTGCCCTCCGAATATCACTCCCTTCCACCCCTTCCACGGGGTCCTTCCGGCAGGGGCAGACTCCTAGTCTCCTCCCTGGACGACACAATACCCTGACCCATCCCTGAGGACACTCAGTACTCAGAGCAATTGAGGAGCCACTGCACTCAGGGCAGTTGAGGACCTACGTCACTCAGGGCAGTTGAGGACCTACGTCACTCAGGGCAGTTGAGGACCTACGTCACTCAGGGCAGTTGAGGACCTACGTCACTCAGGGCAGTTGAGGACCTACGTCACTCAGGGCAGTTGAGGACCTACGTCACTCAGGGCAGTTGAGGACCTACGTCACTCAGGGCAGTTGGACAACAGCTTGACTGCTCCACTGAAGACCCAACAGTCTGTAGGCCTCCCAGGAGATCTACTGCAGCCAGGGCTACAGATCAGCAGCTTCTTTGCCCCTGTGAGGAGATTTGAGTTGGAAGGCCGCACAGGTGGTCCACTACAGCCAGGGCTACAGGCCTACCCACATGTGAGCAAGCACAGCAGAAAATGTCTGCGGACACACGCCTCAGGATAGAGTGGGTTCGGGGCCTCCATCAGGTCACTGTTCTTCCAGCAAGAAGAGTGTGATATAAGAACGTGTGCTCTAGAGAGCACAACCAAGACTCCTCTCCACTTGAGAGACTCTCAAGAAAGATGTATACAGTAGAGGACTGCTGGGTCTGTGTTCATCCAGAGATGATGCAGAGACTGGAGGCCCCAGGGAGTTTAGAAGTCAGGTGGGGTCGGGGGTAAGGACATCTACATGGAGACAGGGGGAGGGGAGGTGGCATGGGGTGTGGAAAAGTTGGAGGGTGGACAGGGGTTGGCAGGGTGGGGAATAAAATATGGAGTGTATGAAAAATAATTTAAAAAATTCTCACAAAATAATATTTACATGTGGCTAATATAGAGATCTTAAGAGGGCCATAAAATATGTTTAGATAAATGAACATTCCATTTATCCCGATGAGAACCTAATTATGACATAGCCCACGCCTGTCACTCAGAAAGGTTGTCCTGCGTCCTACAATCACCAGGCACCCAGGTTGGTGTTTGTTCTTTAACTGCTGGTAATGACTTCATAGACGTTAACTTAACATATTTTCTCAACTTTATCAGAGTATGTGTCATAGTTTTTGTCTTCAGAGTTCTGAGTATCATTTCACTATGTGACTATCTCCAAATTATGACCTCATTGCTGAACATCTGAGTTGAATTTTTTCTGAGCCATTTATGACTGAAACTGCTACAAATAAGGCTTTTATTATGGGTTCCATTTTTATGTCGTAGGTACATATGAAGGATGGTATGGCAAGGGAAAGAACAGGGACATGTTCATCTCCCAAAAGAGTACATGAGAGCTTCATTTCTCCACATCAGAACCACGACTGGTGCAGAGAATAACCATATATTCACCTTGGATGGTTATGGTTGTGGTTGTCGTTGTTGTTACTTTTTCTTATTGTCCTTTTGAGTTTGTTTGTTACTATTGCTTTGCTTTATCAAATTAAACTTCTTGCATTTTAATTGTCAATATATATAATGTATTTGACTCCCACCAATTTGCCAAAGTGGATTTTAAGTCCCTCTTAAAATACATCAGATGTCTAGATGGTCTATGTCCCTCTGATATTACCACCCCAACCTCCAGATCACAAACACTCATATGCTTTCTTAAAGATCATCTTTCTTACACATTTTACGCTTAAATTTTTTATTAGAATTTGTTATATAAAGAAATTTCAAATAAAACATTCTCTGATAAAATTATAAAAATTTTAAAAACTAGTCAGTAGTAGAATTTGTCCAAAGACTAAGCTTTATACAAGAGGAAGATGAAACAGAGTTTAAAAACCTTACCAAGGGAAAGCCATTACGAGTGACAGAGGCAGCATTAGTGTCTTCTCCTCCTGAAGCCTAACAGTCCCAGAAAGCTACATTGATTTGTAGGTCATTCTAAAGCTGATCTCATTTCAAGGAGCAAAAGCATAAGTAGCCAAAAACAGAGCTTGCACTTAATATGCACAAGGCCCTGCGTTCTATCACCAGCACACTCCTCACCCAGCCAAAAACTGAATGAGCCACATTAGCTTTATATGATTTTGTCTTCCAAAAGCTCTTGATTTATTATGACTTTACATTCATGTTTTTAACAACATCTGCTATTTATTGAATAATATTTTTTTAGAAAATACCATTGTCTGAGATACTATTTCCTAGATTAATGTTGTAGGAAGGTCATGATAGTTCCTGTGTATTTTTATAAAGAACAGCTAATATGTCAGGACTGATTTGTGAGCAGTCAAGGAGAAACCTGAGTCTTGCCAATTCAGATACTCATCCCCGGAGCCATTCCTTGTGCAAAAGTCCCCAAATGTTCAACACCTTTATTTATGTTGTGTGTGGCTTTTGAATTTGCCAATGTGAGTCCGTTTTGGACTGCCCACCCCATTTCTCAGAGATTTCTGTGAAATATCACTGGGGAGGAGACATAGCATGTATTTCTAGGATCACTCTGCTTCTTATGCTCAAGAGTAGCATAGTTGCTCTTAGTCTATCCCCTGGATCTGTAAGGATGACCTCTCTGTGGCTCCTATGTGTTTTTATTGGAGTAGTGCTATCCACACAAGCAAAATAAAATAGATTTTGTATAGATTTATGTCAAAATCAATAATTTTTAAAAGTTGAAAAATCAGTTTTAAAAATTCCTTCAAACACAAATAACCCTCAATTTGCTACAGATCAAAGAGTTTAGCACATTGCAGAAGTATTGAATCGACAGAAAAATGTGAGCAATGAGGAAAGTTAAGATTGTCTAAAGTAAATTCTGAGGCACCGTTAGAGTGAGAAGACAAGATTTATTCTTATGTTTCAAAAAACTAGATGGTTTAAAAATTCGATATGCTACATTGTATCATTTTTCTATTATTGTCTTTTCTACACACATTTTCTCTAACATCAAACATTTTTTAAAAGCACCATTTGGAACAGTTTTTTATATAAACAATTACATTTACCTTAGAAAAACATGAATGTCTTTTATCTCAGGGAGTGAAACCACTTTGTAAAACTTCTGTCAACAAACAAAATGTCTATCATTTGTTTTAGTTAATATTTGAGTTTGCAAGGGCTTATTCATGAGAGGGCAGAAGCTGTACATTGTGCAACATGTACATTGTGTATCAGGCATGCAAATATTTATATCCCCATTGGCAAAGTACGTGGTTCAGCTCTGTAGAAATGATGCATTTGTTTAGAAATACTATCAGTGACCTTTTTGTACTTAAAGGCACAATTAGAATTTCCCTAATATTTTCAATATTAGAACTAGAAAAATCTGGAAAAAGGATTCAAATTAATAAATATGTACATAATTATTAAACCTTAGTGTGCGTATGCATGCATGCTCACAGGTGAGTGCGTACACACACACACACACACACACACACAAACACACACACAGATCCTGGTTTAATTTCAGTTTCCAAGCACACACACACACACAAACACAAACACACACACACAGAGATCCTGGTTTAATTTCAGTTTCCAAACAAACAAATGAAAGAGTCTTTAGAAATAAAACATTTACAGGAAAACTTTAAAAAACTAATATACTAGACCAGAGATATTAATAAATAAGGATTGAAATCTTGGCATGCGTTTTTAATGTTTCACATAATTGTATCACCTGTTTGAAAACAGAAAATCTTATCACTTTGTGCACCTCTGATTTTCTTCCTCCCTCCTCTCCCTTTTTGTTTGTTTGTTTTCAGATAGGGTCTCACTGTGTAGTCTTGGCTGGCCTAGAACTTGCTATGTAGATCGGGTTACCCTAAAACTTACAAGAGACTCTCCTGTCTCTGTTTCTCAAGTGCTGGGACTGGAGGTGTAAACACTGACTCCTGTTTCCTTTATTTATTTCTTCAGTGCAGAACCCACAAGTAGAACTCATGAATCAGTTTAATCAATAATTTTAGAGATGTTGATGTTTAAAAACAATTCTTGGGAATTTAAAAATATAACATATATAAGGATGAATTTATGTCTCAACAATGTTTGAGACAAAAGTTATCCTTTCTAAGCACTCAAATCTCAGTCTCCAGAAGGGTTAGGCAGGGGAATTCTTTTTTTCCAAGACAGGGTTTCTCTGTTTCTCTGTAGCCCTGGCTGTTCTGGAACTCACTCTGTAGACCAGACTGGCCTTGAACTCAGAAATCCGCCTGCCTCTGCCTCCAAAGTGCTGGGATTAAAGGCGTGTAGGCAGGGGAATTCTAAGTTGTGGGCCTGTCTGCTGTGCCACTGTGAAAAGTGTTGAGAGAGAGAGAGAGAGAGAGAGAGAGAGAGAGAGAGAGAGAGAAGAAGAAGGAGGAGGAGGAGGAGGAGGAGGAGGAGGAGGAGGAGGAGGAGGAGGAAGAGGAGGAGGAGGAGGGAGAAGAAGAGGGAGAAGAAGAAGAAGAAGAAGAAGAAGAAGAAGAAGAAGAAGAAGAAGAAGAAGAAGAAGAAGAAGCCAAACCAAAGGAAAAAATCCTTATTTTTACAGCTTATAAACTGTGAAGTGTCATGATACAGTGAAATATGCATAAAGCAGTGTCCATGTAAGAAACTTACAGGAAGATGGGCAGTAATCATCCTTCTGAGGTAGAAGGACAGAAGCTTCCTGGATGCTCTTACCTCCCTGTGTGCCACCGTTTCACCCATCGGGTACCCAAACCTGAGCCTTTTTTATTGTTTGCTACCTGAGTATGCATTCCTGAGCACCATAAGTTGTCTTGTGCAGTGTTCTGATGTGGGAAGTGTGGATTCGGTTTGTGCACATTAGCATTATTCATGCTCTACTAGGGTAGCCTGCTCACAGTCATCAAGGTGGGACATATGAGAGAGAATGGACTCTAAGGACTTGGAAGCACACACAGTCCTGGGAACAGAGCTATGTGTATGGCTAAAGATGCAAAGCAAAGGGGTAGCTTTTGTAATCCCATTGTGCTGGGGAAGAACTGTGAGAAGCCACACCCTAAAAGGATGATGATAAGCGTCTTTGAGTAGCATCTACAGATGCTGAGCACATAGGAAAGGCCATTTCGAGTAACAGAACATGGCTCTGTTTAGTTCTGATTATAATCTGGGATCCCCTTTCCTATGCTTTCAGTTCACACTCCCAAAAGCCAAAGAGATTACATAACCCAATGACACAGCATTGACCTGAAGCATAACGATCAACTAGTCTGAAGATCAACTAGTCATGGATGATCAAATTCATGGTCTGATAATCAGAATTGGCTGAATTATCATCTCTTTATAGACTCATCCCAATTTTTTAATCTAAATAATCATTTCCTCAGATTTTTCTTTTATGTGCAAAGCAATCAACTCAGGATTTTAATTGGCATTCTGTGGAACGTCATTGAATATCACTTGAAGTTTTCAGGTTGCACTAATATGTTGAAATCAATCCCTGCAAACTAGAAAATCTGTTTACACGTGACACAGAGAAAAGACAATTCCAGGTTTATGTTCAATTGCTCATTTATAAGGAGAGATAATGGGTTAGCCATTTCCACAAGTGCTTTTAATGCTTTTACTATTTGAAAAAAAAATAACTAACTATATAATACAATTCTGACCTTATTTTCTTAATAGTGTTCTCCCAAAGTAAAGATGTTTAGAGATATTCAATTCATAAAGTAATAGATTTTTAACTTGTTATAAGTGTATACAGGCACACATATACATATATCTTCACACACACACACACACACACACACACACACAAAATGCTAGGATGCTATACAAACAATCTTTTTTTGTTCTACTTTCCTGCAAAAGTACTATATGGAGAGAGTAATCAGCTGTAATTATTGCTTTTGAAAACTCAAGCTTTAAAACCCACAAAATACTTTAAAAATAAATGTAGGAAGCCTCGTGAAATACATTTTCTCAATTCAACAAAGAAAAAAAATCAAACCAGTTAGGACACTCAAGTGTTATTTGCAGCAATCATGATAAGTCAATTTTGTCTTAAACCATGATTGTCATAAACACTCACAAAACATATTATTTAGCAGATGGCAATCTTACTCAAGCAAACACATAAAACTTATGTTTCATTATTATCAAATAAGGATGAACTTGCCACTGGGATGACCTCCAGCAGTTAAACAAACACAGCGACACCGAGGAGAGTTATGGCTTCTACCACAGGATAAACGCACTGACTCAACTTAATATTAACATCACTGCCTTTAACTTGGGTTCTGTTGTCATTTTAAGATGTACTTGTTTGTTAATTTTATTTATGTGTTTGTGAGGATGTATGCTGCCTATGTGCACGCCTGAGGAGGCCCAAGGAGGGTGTTCTATCACTTTGAGCCCGAGTGGTAAGCCACCTGATGTGGATGCTGAGAACTGAACTCAGGTCTCCGGTCCTCGTCAGCAGTAGCAAGAGTTATAAACCACTGAGCTATCTCTCCAGTCCCAATAACATCACTACCTTATATTAAAGAATCAAATCCTATATCCTAATGCACATGAAAATCACTCCTTTGTATCTGTGGGTGGGCTTGTGCTTTTAGTTTCTTGTTTAAAAACAAACACACTTTAGTATGTGAAGAAATAAGTGTAGAAAAATAATATCTAAGCCAAAATAATTGCTTAAGATTTATATATTTTAAGTGTGTGGATCTCTGAGTGTATATATGTGCACTACGTTTATGAAATACTAGCAGCAGCTAGAAAAGGGTATCAATTTCCCTGGAACTGGAGTTAAAGGTTGTTGTGAGCAATCTTGCAAGTGCTGTGAACAGAATCCAGGTCCTTTACAAGAGCAGTAACTGCTCCTGACAACTGAACTATCTCTCCACAGCTTCCTAAAATATCTTTGAAAAGAACTTCCAGTGGAGGCAGAAAGATCACTCAGTGGTTAGAGCACGGGTTGTTGGTCCACCTGACTCAGGTTTGGTTCCCACCATTTAAGACAGCAACTCAATACCATCTGTGACTTGCATCCTAGGGGACCCAAAGCCTGTCCTCTTCTGGTCTTTAAGAGAAAAAAAAGAACATTGTATTGTATGCATGTGGTACACATATATACTTGCAGATATACATTCAAACAAAACCCACGTACATTAGAAAAAAGACATTTTTGAAACATTATCAGTTGCTATTGTGAAATATATGAAATGATCTAAATCTTTTTATTGTCTCTATGCAACAAATCAAAATCTATCACGATCTATCATCTATGAATGTATAATATCAGAACTGTAAGTTAGCTCAATGCTATACATTAATTAATATGATAGGATATTAATGGTCTATTTACTTGTTTGAAGTTGCTATGATTGTTTAATTATCATGAGACAGAGTATTTAAATATCTCAGGGTGGCATCAAACTCTGGATCCTCCTGCCTTAGCCTTCCTAGTACTCAGATTATAAACATATGCTACCATACCTGTCTTACTAAAGGTCTCTTTTGACACATCCTGTGCTCTGATTGCAGTGTTTGTGTGTGTGTGTGTGTGTGTGTGTGTGTGTGTGTTCTATTTAAATGTGTGTGTGCGCATTTGTGTATGTTCTATTTGAAAAGTGCCTCTTTGTAAGTATAAGCATTTTTAGTTTTAAAAGATCATAGAAACTAAAACATAGTTTCAAAATTAGCCTTTGAGTTGCAAGAAGTAAAATAAATAGATCATCTTTTGCCTACTTATTTGGTTCCTGGCCAAGGCCAAACAATAAACTCAAAATGCTCTAAGGAGCCCATTGTCAAATAACATTAAGACCCCTTAGCTTCATATAGGTACAAATAAGATATCTGCTCAGCCTTGGGAACCAGAAATCCAAGTCCTGGACAGACATGGGGATTCTCAGAGAGAATGAAATGACAAATCCTGTCTGTATACCATGCCAGATGCTGCAGGGGGTAGCTCAAAAACCATTTGATTCTACTGAGCAAGACAGGAGGCTTGCAGAGTATCCTAATGATCCCACTCACTGCAGTATCTTCATTGAAAACTTTTCATTTTGTTTTGGCCCTTACGCGAATTTGTGGCTCGACAAACACTGGTAAATGATCATCTTTCTGAATACAAAGGTGTGTAAGGACAACAGAAAGAAAGCACATTTTGGACTAAGGCAATGTAAATGAACATATTCAATTAGAAAGATGTTTGGGGAGAGACTTCCTCTTCTATAAGTTCTCCTCCAAAGCAAAGAATTAAGGCCAGGCATTTCCATTCAATAGACCTCAAACAGAAGGGAATCTTACTCTGATGGGCTGCAGGAAGAAACCATGCCTCACAGGACATAGTACCATTGAAGGTGGATTGCCCTCAGATTGCACCTTCATCAAGAGTAGAGTCTGAATTGCACTGAAAACACAGAGAACTTTCAAAAAACATTGGTCTGTAACAGACAAAGTGGACTGCTTACATGGGTACAATAGCACCAAAAAGTGTAGTGGACTCAAGTGGGGTCATTTCATCACTACAAAGAGGCCAAAGAGAGATAACCTTTGATGGCTGTTCTTCATGAGGGCTCTCCTAACCTCTCTTGAAATATCAGCAAAGTATTTTTCTAACTCCCAACCTGTAATGCCCAATAAATTTATTCAGATTGCATTTTTTTCTTCATAAGTTCTAGTATCCTTAGTTTTTGTCATGTAGAAAAATAAATTACTTGGCCACATGATGTCCAAATAGTATTTCTACATGAGCATCCTACATAGGCAATTCATATATTTTATCTATGTTTCCATTCAAATTAAATGCTGGTAGCAATAATAGGAAAGTAGACAATCATTGTTAAAATTTAGCAAACAATGAGAATTTTTCATTATTCACTTTTAAACACCACCTTTGTCCGAATACAAAAATAGCACAAAACAGTGTGGAGAGCTGACGGAAAGGAAGAAGCGTCCCCATGGCTTCGCCCAACTCCGCCCCACCAGGCACTTTATTGCTCACTTGGGGGAATGATGAGGATGTGAAATGAGGAAGTCACCACGTTTAGCCTTCTGTGAGCAGCCCGTCACAGAGCCATCTCCTGCCACTATGAGCAAAAGAGAACATCTGCTGATGTGAAAACACAGAAAGATATGGTTTCTAAGTAAGCCATCTTCATACAACGTGTTTGTATCACCATCTCAAGAGTCGAAACTGAATTCTTCAATTGCTAGGAGTGATGCTCCTTACCAAAGTGGAAAAAAAATCAACAAACAAACAAAAAACGACATATGACTCTAGAGAAACAGAAATGGAGCCTCCTCTTGGACGGGACAAGTTCAGTGAACTGGTGTTTCCCAAGCCAATGTGGTTTGACAACCACAATACAATGGCAGAGTCTCTCGCCAGCAAGTCACTGTGGATATCACCTACGGACAATTGTACCACCAGTTCTCACATACATCCCTCAGTGCCCCTAGCTCATAGTGTGATGTTTCTTTTCATAATGGATGTCAAAGAGCCATGACCCACAGAAGCAGAAGTTGATAGCTGAAATGGCATGGTGCTCAGCTTTTCCCTGGAGCCTAAGAACCTGCAGCAGCTGGACTAGGCACCATTCAGAACTGCATGCCAGTTCCTCAGAAAATTGGACATAGTACTACCTGAGGACCCAGCTATTCCACTCCTAGGCATATATCCAGAAGATGCTCCAACATGTAATAAGGACACATGCTATGCTATGTTCATAGCAGCCATATTTATAATAGCCAGAAGCTGGAAACAACCCAGATGTCCCTCAACAGAGGAATAGATACAGAAAATGTAGTACATTTGCACAATGGGGTACTACTATTAAACACAATTACTTCATGAAATTCACAGGCAAATGGATGGAACTTGAATATACTATCCTGAGTGAGGTAACTCAGTCACAAAAGAACACACATGGTGTGTACTCACTGATAAGTGGATTTTAGTTTGGAATACTCAAGATTCGATTCACAAACCATATGAAGCCCAAAAAGGAAGACCAAAGTGTGGATGCTTCAGTGCTTCTTAGAATCATGAACAAAATACCCACAGGAGGAAATATGTAGACAAACTGTGTGGCAGAGACTGAAGGAAAGGCCATCGAGAGATTCCTCCACCTGGGGATCCATCCCATATACAGAGACCAAGCCCAGACACTATGGTGGATGCCTAGAAGTGCTGCCAACAGAAGTTTGATATGGCTGTTTCCTGAGAGGCTCTGCCAGAACCTGACAAATACAGAGGCAGCCAACCATTGGACTAAGATGGGTCATGAGATGAAGGAATTGGAGAAGGGACTGAAGGAGCTGAGGGGTTTGCAGCCCAAGGATGGACCAACATTATTTTTAACAGGCCAGACACCCTGGAACGCCTGGGGACTGGACCACAAACCAAAGAATACACATGGAGTGACCCATGGCTCCGGCCACACATGTGGCAGAGGATGGCCTTGTTGGATGCCAGTGGGAGGAGAGGCCCTTGGGCCTGAGGGTGTTCAAAGCCCCATCGTAGGGAAATGCCAGGGAGCGAAGACAGAAGTGGGTGTGTGGATGGGGACCACCCTCATAGAGACAGGGAAAGGGGTTATGGGACAGGGGCTTTCTGAAAGGGAGACATGGAAAGGGGAAAACATTTGAAATGTAAATAAAGAAAATATCAAAAGGGGGAAAAAACAAAACAAAACTGCACAGCAGCTATCTGCGATGCCCCAAGCGCCTCTGTGACAGGCCCTTATAGTCCATACAATATCTTAGCAAATCTCAACTACTGCATCTCTGAAAACAGAGTAACACCAGGCTTAGCTCACGCGTTTTCAGAAAGTAAAGAGGCAGGGGAGCTTCTAGGGACATATGAGCTCTTTCAGTTTCTTTATCATGGAAAACATAAGTGCAAATTATTAGTGTTACAATACTAGGCAAGGCCATTGTTTTCTGGCATGTTTAGTATTAGAAAGATAAGGAAGTAATTCCTATTGATCTTGCAACTGGCAAAGGACTATAAAGCTGAAAAAAATGGTCACTTGTAATTAAGCAGATCTGTTGCTTCCAATTTTTAGAGCAAATGCAATATTATAACTCTTTACTTTTATTAACTGCCAGAATCAATCTGAGAACCCATTTTCCCAATATTCAGAATGAAAAGGACAGGAGTTTGTTTTCATTAGACACAGAGATGTGGTTTCATATACATGCATGCATCGCAGAGGCATTATTTAAGCCTTAGTGCATATAATGAACAAACTGTAATCATATCTTTGTCCCAACTCAATTACAAAGGGAACTCATAACTTAGAGCCTTGCAATAAATATCTATTTTCAATTTTGGGTTGATCATTAAATATGGTTCACTCTGGAAATCTGTTAAATGTAAGAATGTTAACATTCACTTACATTACTTAGAACATATTGATTCTCATGACTATTAATCCACATAAAAACAAGTGGGTCATCTGCAAAGCAAGAAGCAATTCAGTAAAATTCCACTCAACTCCCAGGAGTCTTGGGCTCTGAACAAGTCAGAGTTCCAATATTCTCAACCCTGTAAATCTCTCTATTCTCTACTAGCATTTGGAATGAAGTTGTTTCTTCTTCTTCTTCTTCTTCTTCTTCTTCTTCTTCTTCTTCTTCTTCTTCTTCTTCTTCTTCTTCTTCTTCTTCTTCTCCTCCTCCTCCTCCTCCTCCTCCTCCTCCTCCTCCTCCTCCTCCTCCCCCTCCTCCTCCTCTTCTTATTCTTATTCTTATTCTTATTCTTAGTCTTAGTCTTAGTCTTAGTCTTAGTCTTAGTCTTAGTCTTAGTCTTCCTCTTCTTCCTTCATATCCTCCTCTTCCTTCTTTCCCTTCTAATACGACCTTCCCTTTGCTCTTCCCCTTCTGTTCCTTCAATTAAGGACACTGTGTGGGACACTGGTGTTTAATTCCTTCCATCAGTATCCTAGCTATCAGACCTTACTTCAGGAAATAAATGAAAGAAATTATTTGTAGACTCATATTCTTAGGGATAAGGTTTCAAAAATTAAAGCCCCCCATGAATAACTGCATTTACTAAACTGTTTATGCCAGTCAGAAATGTTCTAGTATAAAATCCAGGCAGTGTCCCCACATTTGAAAAGCTATAAAATCTTTTTTGTTCCACTTTGGTTTTGTTTATAGGCAAACTCAGTCTCATATACAGAGCAGTTTGGCTTTGAACTCACTATGTAGCCCAGGTTTGCCTTGAACTCACAGCAATCTTCCTCCCTCTGCCTTGAAATTATAGGGATTACAGGCAGAAGTCACCAGAGCAAACAGGAACTATGAAACATGAAATAAGTCAGTCTCTAAGCACTTCAAGTAAAAGGTATTCAAAGCTTAGTTTTGTTATTTTTGAACAAAGGATTTATTGTTTAAACATCTATGTATTTGTGAACTAAGATGACAGAACTATAGAGATTTTTAATAGTCAACCATGATTTAAATTTTAAAATGTAAAGTTACCACGTGTTAACCTAACAGATTCAAGTTTTAAGCAGTTATTTTAGAGGTTAGTCAGGTTGCATAAACATGTCAAACAGGAACTGTGAAAAAATAGGGAATACAGGGGCCTATAGCAACCAGAAGAATAATGGCTTTTCAACAGAGATTCACATTAAAACAAACCCTGAAAAATAACTATACCAATCAAACTCAATATTTCCAGGGGACCGGTGACTTATGAATACCCAACTAGGATGCAAAAGCTCCTTCAGCTATAACACCCTAGGATTCTGACTTGTTGCCGTGTAGTGAAGGGGGCTTATTAAAAATATCAGCAAGGTCTTATGCAAACTGGAGAAGCAATGGGTAAAGTAGCTCTGTAGAAATGACGTAACAACAGCAAGCTCAGTGGGATGTTGGTATAGCGACACTGAACTGCATGGAAGCTAGTGTAATTAAGAAATCAGAAGGAAGAAAGATGACAGGTCAACGGGAGTGCGAAAAGAAAGTCAATAAACTGCCAAATTTCCAGTGTGACAAACAGGGACGTTGTGGGGCTTTCTGTACTTTCTCCATTCTAGAAAACAAGGGGGGAAAGATTGACTGCCAAACATACTACACACAAGACAGTACAGATTACACATTACACAGTACATAGGATCATTTCTAATGACAAGAGTGAATTCGTCTGAAAGTCTAAATACCCAATAGGACTCAGGTGTTTTTCCCTCAGGATTTAAAAGGCATCTTTCCAGAACACATGTGCATCCTGAGCTCTTGCACATGACAGACACCATTGGCCTCTCTGCCATTCGCTAGACAAGAGGCAGAAAACTCAAGTTGCACAAGATCACTAACCCCACTGTAGGAATTTGGTTATGTTAAATGCACACTCTCAATGTGTTATGGGCTAAAAGAAATCAATTTTACTCTCCTGAGTCAATTATGGCAATCTTAATATTGACCACATATACTCAACTGTGTGCTGTATATATCTCACAGCTTCTCAGGGCTTATTTATAATTGTTATGCATATAACACCCTTACTTCAGAGGAAAAAGTGATTATATATGCATATAACACCCTTTTTCAGAAAAAAATCTTTAGCTATTTTTTCTCTTTAATGGAGCAATGCCAACTAGTTGGAATGTCTGCATATATTATATAGATCTTTATCTGACCCTTTAGTGAGGACAAAACCAATACCATGACAGTAACAGTATCATAACAGGGCCTTAAGAATGTGTGCCTTTTGATTTGCATTTCCCTGATGACTAATAATGTTGAACATCTCTTAAGGTGCTTCTCAGCCATCTGAATTTCTTCTGGTAAAAATTCTTTGTTTAGCTCTGTACCCCATTTTTGATAGGGTTATTTGGTTCTTTGGGGTCTAACTTTTTGAGTTCTTTGTATATATGGGATATTAGCCCTTTGTCGGATGTGGGGTTGATGAAGATCTTTTCCGAATTTCTTGGATGTTGTTTTGTCTTTCTGACAGTGTCTTTTGCCTTACAGAAACTTTGTAATTTTAAGAGGTCCCATTTGTCAATTCTTGATCTTAGAGCATAAGCTATTGGTGTTCTGTTCAGGAACTTTCCCACTGTGCCCATGTCCTCCAGGGTCTTCCCCAGTTTCTTTTCTATTAGTTTCAGTGTGTCTGGTTTTATGTGGAAGTCTTTGATCCACTTGGAGTTGATCTTGGTACAAGGAGATAAGAGTGGGTCAACGTGCATTCTTCTGTATGTTGACCTCCAGTTGAACCAGGACCATTTGTTGAAAAGGTTATCTTTTTTCCACTGGATGGTTGTAGCTCCTTTACGAAAGATCAAGTGACCAAAAGTCTGTGGGTTCATATCTGGGTCTTCAATTCTATTCCATTGATCTACTTGCCTGTCACTGTACCAATACCATGCAGTTTTTAGCACAATTGCTCTGTAGTACTGTTTGAGGTCAGGGATAGTGTTTCCCCCAGAAGTCCTTTTATTGTTGAGAATAGTTTTAGCTATCCTGGGTTTTTTGTTACTCCAAAAGAATTTGAGAATTGCTCATTTTAGATCTATGAAGAATTGATTTGGGACTTTGATGGGGATTGCATTGAATCTGTAGATGCTTTTGGCAAGATGGCCACCTCACACCAGTCAGAATGGCTAAGATTAAAAATTCAAGGGACAAGTGCTGGCGAGGATGTGGAGAAAAAGGAACACCCCTACACTGTTGGTGGGATTGCAAGATGGTACAACCACTCTGGAAATCAGTCTGGTGGTTCCTCAGAAAATTGGGCATAACACTTCTAGAGTACCCTGTCATACCACTCCTGGGCATATACCCAGAGGATTCCCCTGCATACAATAAAGACACATGCTCCACAATGTTCATAGCACCCTTATTTATAATAGCCAGAAGTTGGAAGGAACCCAGATGTCCCCCAAAGGAGGAATGGATACAGAAAATGTGGTATATTTATACAATGGAATACTACAATTAAATATAATACTGCAATTAAAAATAATGAATTCATGCAATTTGTAGGCAAATGGTTGGATCTGGAAAATATCATCCTAAGTGAGTTAACCCAATCACAAAAGAATACTCATGAAATGCAATCACCGATAAGTGGATATTAATGAGCCCAAAAGCTCTGAATACTCAAGGCACAATTAGTAAATCCAAAGATTCCCAAAAAGAAGGAAGGAGAGAACCCTGGTCCTGAAAAGACTGGTTCCAGTTTTGTAGGAGAGTACCAGAACAGAGAAATGGTGTGTGTGGGTGATTGGGGAATGGGCAGAGGGAAGAGGACTTATGGGACATATGGTGAGGGGGGAACTGGGAAAGGGGAAAGGCTTTGCAATGTAAACAAAGAATATAGAAAATAAAGGAAAAAAAAGAATGTGTGCCTTTCATTAAAAAGTTGTACATCAAAGATTAGCACATACAAACCGAAACAGGTAAATAAGACTTAAAAAACCACTCCTTTTATTTACTACTTGCTTAAGATTCTCCACAGGATCACATCTGGATCTCATTCCATTCCAAAGCCTATATAAATCTGGTAATATTGCTTTTAAAGAGATGTATACCAGAGTTAGCATTACTAATAACGTGTGGTGTACTGTGAACATATTTTTACCAATAAGAGATAAGATGTTATGAGAAATTTTAAAAGAGCCAAAGTTTTTCTTCTAATTATTAAGGCAAATGTATTTGTTTCTGCTTTCTAGCTGTTAAACATGGATGTTTACGAAATATGAATGTATAGAATATATGTACATATATGTAAATATACATATGTATATATATTTAGTTTGAACGTTATGCCTTCTAAAGAAGAGCCTGTACTTATAATGCTATCACAGAACATAAAGAGAAGCCACCTTCATAAGCAACATGATGAATTAAGCCACCTAGACATATGATTATTAGCATAGAATATCTTAAACATAAGTAACTTAAAATCACTTTTAAAAGCTTGATGATTTCTCTTTCTTTGAATTGTTTCACTTCTATGTTTTATGGAGGAGGGCTGCTATTTACACCACACTCAAAACAAAATGTCTAAAATGGGATAGGAAATGATGTTGATATTTTCATGGATTTGAAAAAGCTCAATATTGGAGAATACACCTGTAAAATCTGTGCCGACTATGATGCTTAGAGAGTAATGTGGTTGCCATGTGTACATGCTGTGCTGGCCTAAGACAAAGTCGAGACCCTGTGGTCTGTCTAGAGGGACAGCAGCTCCTTCCTGTGTATTTCACAATTATAACTATTAGGAGATATGTGCTAAAAGTCTTCTCAAAATAACCTGAGAATTTGAATCCATCTCTCAAGATCAAATGTTCTCAGCCTGTCCAAAACTTATGCAGAACGAGAGATCATACATACATACATATATTCATTCATATTTAGAGCATGCCCTACCTCTGGGCCACAAGTTAGCAGGCTACCTAGCCCAGGCTAATCCACAAGCTAATTATCCACCTAGCCTAGGCTAACCTATGGGTTAATTATCCACCTTACCCTGGCATTCTGACTTGAATTCCTGATGGCCACATTCCTGATAAGTGGTCTCTTTTCCATATTTCAGACTTTCTGGCTATACGAACTGATTGATTCTCAACTTACAGTCTGCATTTCATAATGTCCCACCATTTGAATCTGCTTGTAACCATTGTTTCTGTCTGTGTGATTATGTGCATGCATGAATGTGTGGTGGTGTATGCATGTGTGGGGGTGGGTGTGTTGTTACGCACTAATTTCAGAAAACTGCATGTGAGCAAATCTGACTTGTAGTTTAAGGGCATCAAGTTAGTTGCAAGGCCACTTTTCTATCATGTGATTTCTTTTTTTTTGTTGGTTGAACAGAATCATTTTGCTAGAAATCATGAAATACATTGCTAGAAGTCTCAACAACAAGGATACAGGAAAGGAAGAGACAGACCTCCAGGGGCTGATGCAATACTCCAAGCTGTCCCACCCTGGCCGTGATGAGCTCATTCTAATGCCAGGTCAGTACATCACTGCCTGTGGACAATGGCCCTGTCCATTTCCTCACAGCTATAATTCTGAAATACTACATCCTACTCCTGTATCCTCAATCAATTCCTCTCATATGTATATCCAATTCAAAATTCCACTTCTGCGCTCAATCCTCCATGGACCCCAGCAGTCTACCCCACATCCTTCGGCTCACTTCAGTCTCTTCAAAACCACTTTCTTCTGCTGCTTTTCCACCGAAACTTTTGTTTCCCTTGCCTGTCTTTTGAATGCTCTTTCAGCAAGTCTCCATCATGGTATTTCTCCTCACACTACAGGTTTTTTTTTTTTTCAGCCACCCATCCCCCGACATGTTACTCTACACAAATGGTTCCCGCTGATAATTATTGGAGAAGCTGCATAAGATGGCCGTGTAATCCCGCTCATTTGTCACCTTCATTCTGCTGGTGAAGAATCCGAGTCAGAAATGAATAGCATTGTGTTTTCTTTTTTGTTTGTATTTTATTTCCTTCAGACATGTGAAAATGTAATTTTGTGGCAGTTTTGTTAGGAGTGAGAATTTCGCCTTCTTTTCCCTTCCTGCAGTGGTCTCCAGTGTCACCATGGCCTAAGAAGCAAGTAAAAGCCCCTAAGTTACAACAGCCAGATCACTGCTTTTAATCAGGAAATCTTCCTCCATGTTAAATAGAGAGCAGTTTTATTTAAAGAAAGTATTTACACTCCTCACTAATTACTTAGGTGTGTGCAGGACATTACACCCTTCAACCATCTTCAATATATCATTAAATTAAATTCAGAAAGACATGTGGGCTTAAATCAGAAACATGCTTCAGTGATTGGGAATATAATAGCTGGCAAATTTTTCACTTTTATTAAAGAAAAAAATCTTCCTTAGAGGCAAAGATCATTTACAAAACTGGGAATCTATTCTTACCAGAATTACTACCCCTGTCTGCCTGAAGTTTTGTAGCAAAGAAAGTATCACAGCATGCCCAGGAAAAAATAATTTAATTAAAAGAAGAGTATATTTAGGCTGACTGCTTTAGAGGGAAAAGTCTTTAAAGTATTCATCCTAGAGTGTATAATGGAATATCTTCTTGCAAATGTCTCTTCTGAATGTTTTGATTTCACTGACAGGATTCCTTCTCCCCGTGCTGGCTGGCTGGCTGGCTGGCTTTGGACCGTTTTCACAGAGTACCTTCTATGGCTAAATGGCCATAGCTGGAGCTGGTCAGGAGCAGAGACAAAGTCTCCTCTAGCGGGGTTCCACAGTAGCATGCGGACAAAGCAAATACAGGAGTAGTTTTCTCAGTCAACACATGACTGAATACCGGGTGAGGGAGGGAAGCGGGCAGGATAAAATGCAGCACCAGAAATTCCCTGGGAGTCAGGCAATGCTCTTTTGAATAAGCAAAGTGGTGGTTTCATGATAAAACCCAATACTTCATTGTTGACCTACAGAGTAAGAATTTAAAAAATTGAATTCATGACCAGACAGCCATGAGAATGACTGCAAGTCTGCAGCTGACAGGGGCGGGGAAGCAGAGGGTATCCCCGGGAAAAGACAGAGGCCTGGAATGAGGCAGGGACCCAAGAATCAATGGGGGTCTCCTTAGAGGTGACGCACAGAACTGGGGATCTGGAACCTGAAGAGAACACACCATTGTTCTTGCTCCTTCTTAGAGAAGAACAGGCTTAATTGTTAACCCATGTTGTGTAAGTTGAATGGTATGTGGGAGATAAGTAAATAAAGCAGACAAAAAATCCTAGTGGTGTGAGGATAAACTCCATGTGAGAGCTCAGACACACCTTGATATGTCTAAATCCTAAAATCTCCAGAAGCAATAATCAATTGCTATTTCAAAGAATGTCTCTGCATAACTGCACAGCCTCCCTGTGACCAGTGTCTCCCATTTGGAAGAAAACCCCTGTGTCATGTTTGCCTTACATAATCTGTATGCACTCACATCCCACTCAAATAATTTACTCTGTAGACCCTGAACGTCCTGGGCAGCAATGGGCACTGGAGGAGACCTCATGTTAGGAAACATCTCGCCACGCCACCGTTCAGAACATTGTAAAGGCACAGTTAACTCACGACTCTCACAGTTCAAAAGATTGATGGCTGATAATTTCTTAAGAAAAGACATAAGGACTTGATTTTTTTAATGTAATAGGGAATTAAATAAAAAATGTCACCGTTCACTTGTGCTACCTCAACCATAACTGTACTGCATTGAAATTGTCCTTATCTATTCAATAACTAACTGTATCTTGTCATGTAAAAGCTCTGACATGACAATTAACATCTCTGTTATTCTGCAAGTAAAATTAAATCGCTCAATAGTAAAATAGACTAAAGACAAATATGGAAAAGGCAGATATGCCACCTATCTTCTTACCACATTCTATCCTTGGGTGACTTTTTCTATGCAACTTACAGAGAGAGGATGAAAAAGGGGAAAAAGAACATTTGAAATTTGTTCTGTGCTGTAATACAGCGCTCACCCATCACATTATGAGTTAAAATAGATTCAGACTTGGGAAGTCACTGTCCATATTAAAATGAAGTAGACATAGACAATCAGTGATCACTCCTTCCTAAGCCACTCACCTTTGTATAATACTGACTTGTGTACTTCCCAGGGTATCTGTGAAGATCAAGACATGTAGTATCCACACCAACAACTTCACTTCATTCTGGACCTACTAGGCTGAGCATACAGTGTGTTATCATGTGGGCTCCCTCCTAGCTGGCATTTCTGTTCTGATCTCTCAGATATTGCCAAACTGAGAAGTCAAGTAATTTGACAAAATTCAACCAATTATTTAATAGATCAGGGCTAAATAAATCCAAAACTGAGGGAGCCAGGGTCTCACACTATGCCGTGCAGCTTTTCTAAATAAAGGCTATTTGTGAATTGGAAACATGAATCAGTATGAATTAGAGAGGTGAGATATATATGTACATATATATATATATATATATATATATATATGATTGACAGATAAATAGATCGAGAGATAGATCAGTAATAGATATATAGAGATTATAGATAGAAGAAAAGTAGATAAATGGATGACATAGATAACAAATATAGATAGATATAATATGGATGTAGATAGATAATGGATAAATAGATCATGGATAGGTGGTGAATGATAGATATGATAATAGATGATGCCTGCCTGGATGGGTAGATGGATGAATGGATGGAGGATGGATGGATGGATGGATGGATGGATGGATGGATAAAGATAGATAGTAGGTAACAGAATTAGAGAGCTGTGGGTTTCATAGTTAGGAGAGTGGCATCTATCTATAATTTGGGTTCAGATCTCAACTTTTTCTTTATGCCCCAATATCTTCAAATGCAAAACAGATACAATGATGCATCAAAAAAAGAGGTTTTTTAAAAAATTTTATTTATTCATTTAATGTGTATGAGTACACTGTTGTCTTCAGACACACCAGTAGAGGGCATTGAATCCCATTATAGGTGGTTGTGAGCCACCGTGTGGTTGCTAGAATTTGAACTCAGGAACTCTGGAAAAGCAGTCAGTACTCTTAACCACTGAGTCATCTCTCCAGCTCCCCCAAAAGAGTTTTATAAGTATTAAAGGAATATAAGTGTGTGTATAGTGAAATCCACAGTGGTTACAATAAAATATCATATTTTAATATTTTAATCACATGAGCATGTATTTGTGTGCATATGTGAGTGTAATCACTACATGCACATGAGTGACTGTGAAGGCCAGAAAAGTGCATTTAATCCCAGTTCATACTGAGAGAAACCTTGTCTAAAGTAGAAGGAGGAGACGGAGGAGGAGGAGGAGGAGGAGGAGGAGGAGGAGGAGGAGGAGGAGGAGTCATGTTCACAGTCATGAGTGTGTGTGTGTGTGTGTGTGTGTGTGTGTAAAGTCCTTTCTTGACAGTTTTTTCTCCTTCAAAAAGGTTCAAGAATGTTTTCCACCAAAGTGTTAACACTGTTTATTTCTGGATAGAAGTATAAATATTGGTAATATTTATTTTCTATTTTATTCTCTATGAAGACTTTAAATTTTACATGTTTTCTATAGATAAGGCTATTTTATGTTTCTCATTATAGCCTGGAACTTGGTCCTCCTGTCTTATCATCTATGTACTTGGATTACAAAAATGCACCAGTACACTAACTTCATAATTTATTTTTATACATACTGCACATATACATCCTTTTTCATTCTGTGTTCTTGGCGCTATTTTAGGCACAAAAGATATGACTGGGAATAAAACCAACTCTCTCCTGGGCTTGAAGGCCTCCACTGACCAGGGCAGTGGTACAATAAACAAAACTAGACCATATGGCCAGCAGAAGGAAAAACCAGCTACTGAATATTACACTACATTGTTCTCTCATCAGAGTGGCATCTGAGCAGAGACAGGATGACACAAACCACCCATGCTGACCATCACAGGAAGGAAACATTCTAGACAGAAATATATACAAAAGTCATGAGTGTAAAAATTCCATATTTTTCTTTCAGCTTTTTAAACATTTTAATTTTGGTAGAAAGGAAAAAACAAACAAACAAACAAACAAAGAAAGAAAAAGCATAGCCCTGCAGCTCTATTGTCAAACCAGCATCACTGTCATCCTAAACATCAGCAGCAGAAGCAGGGAGTGGACCTTGGTCTTACCCCGTGATTGTACAGCGCTAGCTTCAAAAGAAAATTATACAAGGAACCCGAGTGGTCCCCTGCATTCCCTAGTATCTAAGAGGCAAAAGGGCATTGGATCCTTTGCTTTCCCATATCAAGAAACAGCAGCTGGCTGTGTGCACTGTGCCCAGGAGCTGAGTGATGTGTGGAGATGAAGGAGACAGATTGCTGGCCCCCACTGACATAACAGCCTCAACAAAAACACTGCATGTCCACAATGGTTATAGAATCCTGCAAGACAGAATACTGTTAAGGCTCAAACTGCTACAAAATGACTTTCCCTGAGTGAGGTGGGACAGATTCCATGAGTTCCAGAGGCCAGGAACTATGGTGGCTATTAAGAATCTAAAGCCAGTCAGTGATATACACTTTCAACTCCCTTTCATCTAAGTATGTTGGGCTTTGTTTTTTAACCAAGGCACACTGCCCAGAAAAGGAAGCATGAGCACTGAGGTCATTCAAAGTCTGACAGTGATAAGTTTAGGGCATGGCCACTGCTAAGAACACTCTCGAAGACTCCTGAAAACAGTATGAGAGTATAGTGACATCACAACCAGACATCTAGAGCAGGAAACCCTAGAACTGGATTAAGTCTTGGAAGCCAGAATGCAACTGAGCTTGCTCCTTTGGGACCGACAATCTGCAGAGAGACTGCCTCCTTTCCTCACCTGCTTCCTGGGCACCACGCTACCCAACATCGATGGCATCAGCATCCAGGTAATGTCAGACAGGTCGTCTAAGTCTATAGATGTTCATCCAGGTAATGTCAGACAGGTCGTCTAAGTCTACAGATGTTCATCCAGGTAATGTCAGACAGGTCGTCTAAGTCTACAGATGTTCATCCAGGTAATGTCAGACAGGTCGTCTAAGTCTACAGATGTTCAACTCTTATCTGAAGAATGTAAGACTGACTGCAACACCCCCTCAACTCCCATTTCTGCTTCTAGTTGCCAGGAAAGTGTTGAGCTTCTTCAGGCCTCACTGTGGCCAGAGCTTTGCACTGGCTGAGGAGGGGACTTGTGACCCTATTTGGTTCTGGTCTACAGAAAGAGCACATCAACATGCCAGTGAGGAAATTTTGCCTAGGTCTGATTGGCCCAGGTCATGAGTTTCAGTACACATGAAAAGAGTTAGTGGGTTTGGCCATTTCTGAAAAAAACGTATGGAAGTACACAGATTCCTCTGTCAATCATTACCTGCCCAAACCTAAAGGGGTACAGACCTTCTGGTAAGGTAGTCTTAGGGGTAGATTTCTAAAGCTCTGAGTGACTTTTATGAAGAAGTTTAAAAACAACAGTCTCAAAGTACTAAAAAGTTCTCTCACCAGACTTGAAACCAAATTTCCCCTATCCAGATGGCTTCCAAGGCCAAGAGGGAGGGAAGTCCCGCTGCCTTTTTATGTTGGTCTTGATTGTTGTTAATGATCCCCAGCTGTAAGGCTCCCACATCTCTTTAACCTCTCTCTGGTTGGCCTCACATATCTCTGCCTCTCTTGCAGGGAAAATAGAACACAGCACAGCGTCCTTTCCCCAGAGCGTGTGATGTACAACACAGGCAGGTCAGCTGCCAAATGGACCCTAAACTTTGCCCGATCACATCAGCAAGATTCTTAGGCTGTCTTGGATGAAGTGGATTGGCATCGTAACTCCTGGAGGTAATGTGGAGCCATCCCAAGAACCAGCCATGGAAATTCAGCGCTCCATAGCCTGTAGTCAGCTCTCTGAGGCTTCTGCTTGCAGTTGGTAGGAGTCACTGCCTTCAAAGTTGAGACTGTTGGGGATGCATTACATGTCTGCGTCTAAAATCAGAGCCCTTGCTTCAAAGCTGCTTTCCAGAGTGTTCAGCTGATGTTAGCACTAATCACAGTTTTTCTGTTATTTGTAGCTCACTCATTCAAAAACCTTTAGACTGGTGACCCTGTGGATGCAGAAGACCCAGAGACAAAACAAATGTTACAGCGCTGGCCAAGCCAGGACAGGGATGAGGATAGGTATGGTTCAAAATAGAGGAACCTTCCAGGCAGAAACAGCAGATGTGCAAAGGAAGAGGCTCCACTGGGGTGTATGACGAGTAAGAATGTCGTTCTTCCAGGAGGAAGGATGCAATGAGGATGTGAGGGGATAAGGACAGGAAGAGCCTGGGAAAGGGTAAAGAGCAGAGAAAAACCGAATGACCTCGGCCTTCCTTCAAAACTCCATCAAAGGACACGCTGTGGTGCAGATCTCACAACGTCCCTTCCAAGGTTAGACAGCTCCTGGGCTGCCGTAGCTGGGTTACCCACTGCCCTACATTCCTGACCATTTGTGGAAACCTACACTGGTTAACAACGGACAACTGAATGTTTCACTTTTGTTGATTTAGCTGTTTTTCCCAGTAGGCTGATTTTGTCTAACCACAATACCAACCCCAAAACCCAGGGAACTATTGTCTCCCAGATACTATTTTTTAAAAAAAGACAATAGGCAAATACTGCAAACAAACTTAAAAATCTCTGTGTGAAAATGACTTGAAGTTGTTTCAACCTTGTAGAAAGTAGCAGCTCTCATCACACAGACACACACACACACATACACACACACACACACACACACACACACACACACACACACTTTCTAGCACTTCCTATCCCAGCAGGCTCGTCCAGAAGCCTGCCCTGGGCGCCTTGGTCAGCTCCAGACGAAACGCCCTGAGGCTGGCAGAGCCTCCTCCTCCAGGATTTTAAAAATGGACCCAATAAAGAAAATGTGATTTCCAAGCACAGAATCAAGTTTCTTTTGTTCCTTCATTTGATTCTGGGCCAGAGGGAGCAAGGCCCTCTCCTCTTCTTTACTGTAAATATAAAGAGGAAGAAAGGGAGAGATTTGAATCTTAACCCTGAAAACCCCAGCTGACCAACAGCAGCAGTGCAGCGAAATCCAGCCCGCGGGTCAGGTAGGCAGATGTACACATAGGCCAAGACACACCACAACATGGCATAGATGTCGAAAACTGTGTTAAATCCGTCCTCCTGTGGCTATCCTACCCCCACCTCACAGCCCAGCCTTCCTCCCTCTCAGGTCCTGCCAACACTGAAGAAGGTTCTCAGGACTAGAGAAATTGTTGAGAAGTTGAGGACTTCCTGCTCTTCCAGATGACTAGACATCCGTTCTCTTCACCCAGGACAGGCAGCACACACCTGCCTATGAACTCCAGGGCACCTGATCCTATTTCTGGCACTTAGGAAGCAGCATACCCTCAAGCTCTTCTGCCCATCATTTGTTTGTTAAAGTGCAAACTCAAGAGAAAGCCAGGAAATTACTGGCTGTAGGGACAGGAGAGTTAAAGCAAAGATCTAAGTGACCTTAGAGCATGACTTGTGTGTTCTAAATAAGAATAGTTTAACCTTTTTCTCATCCCCACACTCTCATCACTCACTCTTTGAAATACAGAAGAACCCAACAATCACCCGAGTGGCCCTGAGCTGGGTGCACACCTCCAGCACGCCAGGGGTGTGTGCCTAAGGGAAGACGCAATGCAAAGAGGAAAGAGACAAGAGTTGATGCAAGGCAGCATCTTCCCAGACAGGCTGCTCCACTGGTACATCTCTGAAAGAAAGGTTTGTGTACAGTCACACCGAGAGCATGCACATTCATTGCTGGATTGAGACTCAGACCCGTTTGTACCCAAGGCTAGCTCTTCCGACCTATGGTGAGTAAAAGTCAGCCTGTGCTCTTAAAAAATAAATGCTTACCTTATGGTGTTTTGAATAGGAATGGACACCCTAAGTTTATATACTTAAATACTTAGAGAGTGGCATTATTGGAAAGGATTAGAAAATGTGGTCTCCTAGGGCTGATTTTGTTGTATGTCACTGGGAGTGGGCTTTGAGGTTTTAGATTCTCCAGCCAGGCCCAGGAGCTGTCTTTCTGCAGCCTGTGGATGCAGATGTAGAACTCTCAGCTCTTTCTCCAGCATCATGTCTGAATGCATGCAGCCATGCTTCCTGCCACGTTGAGTAAGCCGACCCCAATTAAATGCTTTCCTTTGTAAGAGTTGCCGTGGCCATGGTGTTTCTTCACAGCAATAGAGTCATGATTAATGCAACCTCCTTCGGGAGGACATGTGGTACACACTTATTGTCCCAACAACTGTGTCAGGGGCCATAGAAACAAAGGCAGCAAACATGGAAGCAGGATTAAAAACAAAAAGTTCACATTTCCAGGCCTCAGGAAACAAGACCATTTGTATGCACAAGCCAGAGCAACAAAACAGCACAACAGCTTTGCTCCGAGAGGCATATCAGCCCTGCCGAGTGGACAGTTAGGAAAATTCTGTCCTGAGATTTGTTGCGATTTTCCTCAAACGCCAAAAGTCAGTCTGTTAAAAAATTGCACCCCAGGGACAGCTCTACAATCCATCTCTGACTCCATGTCATGTTTCCTCAGTTTACTTCCAATCAAAATGCATATTTTTCCCAGGGCTCCCAAGGGTTGGGTCAGTGTAGCTAATGAAAAGCAAGCTGTCTCTCCTCCCTGCTATACACAAAGGCAAACTAACAGAATGCAGGTTCTGATCCTGGCATGTTTCGTGTTGGTGATGATGTGGAAACTGATGGCCGACACCTTCCATCTCTCTGAGCTGCGAAGGCTCTGTTGGGAGAACAGGGAAGGAAAAAAAACTTTTGATTCTGACTAGAAGTAAAACAGTTGGATAAACATGACATGACATGGTGTCAGAGTGCATAATGTCAGAGTGCATAACCATGGGACTAGAGAACTCACAGACATGGGCAGAATACATATAGTGAGATTCAGGAGTGTGCTCATGGTATTGCAGACTATCTGGATGGAGTTCTTACAAGAGACAAAGAAAAAATAAAGAAAGAAAGAGAGAAAGAAAGAAAGAAAGAAAGAAGGAAAGAAAGAAAGAAAGAAAGAAAGAAAGAAAGAAAGGAAGAAAGGAAGGAAGAATTCTTGAAATTTAGCCATTATCCTTTTTCTACTGTACTATTAGAAATAAGATAAAACCCCAAAATCACTAATTTAAGACCAAGGGTTATGTTTCAGGGATACACAGCGCATAGGGTCCTTATGGAAGATCTAAGATTGAAATTGGAGGGGTGCTGGAGCAGGTTTCCGAGAGTGACAGCTGAGTGGGAACATTAAGCCAAGTACAGAGGGCACTAAGTGTGTGTGTGTGTGTGTGGGGGATGTTGAGGGTCTCAGGCTCCCACGCCAGCTTGGCAGAGTGTACGAGGCAGGCTCCTCAGCAGAGTCAGCCCCTGTTCCAGGAGATGTAACCAGAGCTTCTTCGCTTCACTCTATGAACTTTGCTTCACTCAGATGATTCATCTCAAACAAGCAAAACAGCATCTCAGGCTATATTCTTCCTACTGGAGGGGACTGAGTCCTTTGTCTTCATTAATGACAAAGCATTTTCTGAGTAATTCAGAATGCTGAATCATCTACTAACTGTCAACACGTCAAGTCTAAACAGCCTTCTCTCTCTAGCTCCTTAGAACACTTTTGTTTAACCTTTCATAGACTGCAAACAACTTTGATACCCCCATGAAAGAATAGAAAATTAACCCAGGGTGGTGGGGAAGCCGGAGGGTCACCCAGCGTGCCAGGTGCTCAGAACCATCCTCAGAACCATCCGGCGGCGGCGGCAGAACCAGGTACCCGAGACAGCCCAAACTTAAGACCTTCGGGGACTCAGGCCTGGAGTGGGAGTTGGGCACAGAATAGCGGGTGCACTCTGCACTCGCGCGCAGGGCGGACCCCGAGCTCCCTACAGGCAGCTGCCATATTGCCTGCAGCTTCCCGCCCAGCTGGCGGTGGGGAAGCCGGAGGGTCACCCAGCGTGCCAGGTGCTCAGAACCATCCGGCGGCGGCGGCAGAACCAGGTACCCGAGACAGCCCAAGCTTAAGACCTTCGGGGACTCAGGCCTGGAGTGGGAGTTGGGCACAGAATAGCGGGTGCACTCTGCTCTCGCGCGGAGGACCCCGAGCTCCCTGCAGGCAGCTGCCATATTGCCTGCAGCTTCCCGCCCAGCTGGTGGTGGGGAAGCCGGAGGGTCACCCAGCGTGCCAGGTGCTCAGAACCATCCGGCGGCGGCGGCAGAACCAGGTACCCGAGACAGCCCGAGCTTAAGACCTTCGGGGACTCAGGCCTGGAGTGGGAATTGGGCACAGAATAGCGGGTGCACTCTGCACTCGCGCGCGGGGCGGACCCCGAGCTCCCTGCAGGCAGCTGCCATATTGCCTGCAGCTTCCCGTCCAGCTGGTGGTGAGGAAGCCAGAGTCAGCCAGTGTGCCAGGTACCCAGACCCAGCCTGAGGCCGAACCAGCCTCCCATCCAGCCAGTGGCAGGGAAGCTGGAAACCGGACCCAGCCAGCTTCCCAGCAGCTTGGGACCAGCAGGCGGAACCAGATAACTGAGATATCCCAACTTTAAGACCCCTGGGGAAACAGGATATCAGACAGCGAACCCTGAGCAGGAGCAGTGCAGAGCAGCCGCCCAACAGGCGGAACCAAATACCTGGGATATCCTGAGGTTAAGACCTCGGGGGACTCAGGCCACCTGTCAGCAATCTGTGAGCAAGACCCCCGCAGGACAGTGATTCAGGTATCCCAGTCACTGGGAAATAGCCTTACAACCCCACAGGAGGGTCAAGCACCAGCTAGTATCTACAGGACCAACTAACACCAGAGTTAACCAGATGGCAAAAGGCAAACGTAAGATCGCTACTAACAAAAATCAAGGCAATATGGCGGCATCCGAACCCAGTTCCCCAACAGCAACAAATATTGGATACCCCGAAACACCAGAAAAACAAGACTCAGATCTAAAATCACTGGTCAGGATGCTGATAGAGGAACACTTAGATAAATCTCTTAAAGTAATACATGAGAAAATAGATCAAAAGCTAGAAGCCATTGCAAGACAAACACAATTAAATCCCAGATATCTCAACACACCAGAAAAACAAGACTCAGATCTAAAATCACTGGTAAAGATGCAGATTGAGGATCACTTAGATAAATTTCTTAAAGTAATAGAGGAGAAAATAGATCAAAAACTAGAAGCCCATACAAGGCAGACACAAAAATCACTTAAAGAAATCCAGGAGAATATAGAGCAAAAAGTGAATCCCAATAAGGGGGAGAAACAAAAATCACCCAAAGAAATACAAGAGAACATGGGTCAACGAGTAGAAGTCATAAAGGAGGAAACACAAAAATCCCTTAAAGAATTACAGGAAAACACAAACAAGCAACTGGAAGATCTGAGCAAAACCATACAAAATCTAAAAACAGAAGTAGAAACAACTAAGCAATCGCAAAGGGAGACAATGTTGGAAATAGAAAACCTTGGGAAGAAATCAGGAGTCATAGATGCAAATATCAACAATAGAATACAAGAGATAGAAGACAGAATCTCAGATGCTGAAGATACCATAGGAACCATGGATTCAACAATTAAAGAAAATGCAAAATGCAAAAAGCTGGTAACCCAAAACATTCAGGAAATCCAGGACACAATGAGAAGACCAAACCTAAGGATTATAGGGATAGATGAGAATGAAGATCTACAACTTAAAGGGCCAGCAAATATCTTCTACAAAATTATGGAAGAAAATTTCCCCAACCTAAAGAGAGAGATGCCCATGAATATACAAGAAGCCTATAGAACCCCAAATAGACTGGACCAGAACAGAAATACTTCCCGTCACATAATAGTCAAAACCCCAAATGTACTAAACAAAGAAAGAATATTAAAGGCAGTAAGAGAAAAAGGACAAGTAACATATAAAGGAAGACCTATCAGAATTACACCAGACTTCTCACCTGAGACCATGAAAGCTAGAAGATCCTGGGCAGACCTTATGCAGACCCTAAGAGAACACAAACTTCAGCCAAGACTACTATACCCAGCGAAACTCTCAATTGCCATAGATGGGGAAACCAAGATATTCCACGACAAAACCAAATTTGCAAGATACTTATCTACAAACCCAGCCCTACAAAGGATAATAGGGGAAAAATACCAACACAAGGAGGGAAACAACACCCCAGAAGAAACAAGATAGAAACCCCATCTCATCCAACCCAAAAGAAGAGAACCACTCAAATACAAATAATAATAACAATTCCCAAAATGTCAGGAAGTAATAATTACTATTCCTTAATATCTCTTAATATCAATGGACTCAATTCCCCAATCAAAAGACACAGACTAACAGACTGGATACGGAAACAGGACCCTACATTTTGCTGCATACAGGAAACACATCTCAGTGTCAAAGACAAACACCACCTTAGAGTAAAAGGCTGGAAGACAGTTCTACAAGCAAATGGTCCCAGGAAACAAGCTGGAGTAGCCATTCTAATATCAGATAAAATCGACTTTCAACCTAAAGTCATCAAAAGAGACACAGAAGGTCACTTCCTGCTTGTCAAAGGGAAAATCCACCAAGAAGAATTCTCAATACTGAACATCTATGCACCAAATGCAAGGGCACCCTCATTCGTAAAAGAAACTTTACTAAAGCTTAAAGCACACATCGCACCTAACACAATGATTGTAGGTGACTTCAACACTCCACTCTCCTCAATGGACCGATCAGGAAAGCAGAAACTAAACAGGGACACAGTGAAACTAATTGAAGCTTTGGACCAATTGGATTTAACAGATATATATAGAACATTCCATCCTAAAACAAAAGAGTATACCTTTTTCTCAGCACCGCACGGTACCTTCTCAAAAATTGATCATATAATTGGTCACAAGACAGACCTCAACAAATACAAGAAGACCGAACTAATCCCATGTCTCCTATCGGATCACTATGGAGTAAAAGTGGTCTTCAATAGCAAGAAGAACTACAGAAAGCCCACATACACATGGAAACTGAACAATACTCTACTCAATGACACCCTGGTCAAGGAAGAAATAAAGAAAGAAATCAAAGACTTTTTAGACTTCAATGAAAATGAAGGTACGACCTACCCAAATCTCTGGGATACAATGAAAGCAGTGCTAAGAGGAAAACTCATAGCCCTGAGTGCCTCCAAAAAGAAACTGGAGAGAGCATACACTAGCAACTTAACAGCACACCTGAAGGCGCTGGAACAAAAAGAAGCTAACTCACCCAGGAGGAGTAGAAGAGAGGAAATCATCAAACTAAGGGCCGAAATCAATCAAGCAGAAACAAAGAGAACCATACAAAGAATCAACAAAACCAAGAGCTGGTTCTTCGAGAAAATCAACAAGATAGATAAGCCCTTAGCTAGACTAACCAAAGGGCACAGAGATAGTATTCAAATTAACAAAATTAAAAATGAAAAGGGGGATATAACAACAGAAACAGAGGAAATTCAAAAGATCATCAGATCCTACTACAAAGGCCTATACTCAAAACAACTGGAGAATCTGGAGGAAATGGACAATTTCCTAGACAGATACCAAATACCAAAATTAAATCAGCATCAAGTAGACCAGCTAAACAGTCCCATAACCCTTAAAGAAATAGAAGGGGTTATAGAAAGCCTCCCAACCAAAAAAAGTACGGGACCAGATGGTTTTAGTGCAGAATTCTACCAGACCTTCAAAGAAGACTTAACACCAATACTCTTCAAACTATTCCACAAAATAGAGACAGAAGGGACACTGCCCAACTCATTCTTCGAAACCACAATTACGCTGATACCTAAACCACAAAAAGATCCAACAAAGAAAGAGAACTACAGGCCAATTTCTCTTATGAATATAGATGCAAAAATACTAAATAAAATTCTTGCCAACCGAATCCAAGAGCATATCAAAACGATCATTCACCATGATCAAGTAGGCTTCATTCCAGGAATGCAGGGATGGTTCAATATACGGAAATCCATCAATGTAATCCACTACATAAACAAACTAAAAGAAAAAAACCACATGGTCATCTCATTAGATGCTGAAAAAGCATTTGACAAAATTCAGCATCCTTTCATGCTAAAAGTCTTGGAAAGAGCAGGAATTCAAGGCCCATACCTAAACATAGTAAAAGCAATCTACAGCAAACCAGTAGCCAACATTAAAATAAATGGAGAGAAACTTGAAGCAATTCCACTAAAATCAGGGACTAGACAAGGCTGTCCTCTCTCTCCATATCTTTTCAATATAGTACTTGAAGTTCTAGCGAGAGCAATCAGACAACATAAGGAAGTCAAAGGGATACAAATTGGAAAGGAAGAAGTCAAAGTATCATTATTTGCAGATGATATGATAGTCTACCTAAGCGATCCAAAAAACTCCACCAGAGAACTTCTACAGCTGATAAACAACTTCAGCAACGTGGCTGGTTATAAAATTAACTCAAGCAAATCAGTAGCCTTCTTGTACTCAAAGGACAAGCAGGCTGAGAAAGAAGTTAGGGAAATAACACCCTTCACAATAGCCACAAACAACATAAAGTACCTTGGCGTAACTCTAACCAAACAAGTGAAAGATCTGTATGACAGGAACTTCAAGTCCCTGAAGAAAGAAATCGAAGAAGACCTCAGGAGATGGAAAAATATTTCTTGCTCCTGGATTGGCAGGATCAATATAGTAAAAATGGCCATCTTGCCAAAAGCAATCTACAGATTCAATGCAATCCCCATCAAAATCCCAAATCAATTCTTCATAGATCTAGAAAGAGCAATTCTCAAATTCATCTGGAGCAACAAAAAACCCAGGATAGCCAAAACTATTCTCAACAATAAAAGGACTTCTGGGGGAATCAATATCCCTGACCTCAAGCAGTACTACAGAGCAATTGTGTTAAAAACTGCATGGTATTGGTACAGCAACAGGCAGGTAGATCAATGGAATAGGATTGAAGACCCAGAAATTAACCCACAGACTTATGGTCACTTGATCTTTGATAAAGGAGCCACAACCATCCGGTGGAAAAAAGATAGCCTTTTCAACAAATGGTGCTGGTTCAACTGGAGGTCAACATGCAGAAGAATGCGAATTGACCCACTCTTATCTCCTTGTACTAAGATCAACTCCAAGTGGATCAAGGACCTCCACATAAAACCAGACACACTGAAACTATTAGAAAAGAAACTTGGGAAGACCCTGGAGGACATGGGCACAGGGGTAAAGTTCCTGAACAGAACACCAATAGCTTATGCTCTAAGATCAAGAATGGACAAATGGGACCTCATAAAATTACAAAGTTTCTGTAAGGCAAAGGACACTGTCAGAAAGACAAAACGGCAACCAACAACGTGGGAAATGATCTTCACCAACCCCACATCCGACAGAGGGCTAATATCCAATATATACAAAGAACTCAAGAAGTTAGACCCCAAAGAACCAAATAACCCTATCAAAAAATGGGGCACAGAGCTAAACAAAGAATTTTCACCAGAAGAAATTCGGATGGCCGAGAAACACCTTAAGAGATGTTCAACATCATTAGTCATCAGGGAAATGCAAATCAAAACAACCCTGAGATTCCACCTCACTCCAGTCAGAATGGCTAAGATTAAAAACTCGAGAGACAACAAGTGCTGGCGAGGATGTGGAGAAAGAGGAACACTCCTCCACTGTTGGTGGGATTGCAAAATGGTAAAACCACTCTGGAAATCAGTGTGGCGGTTCCTCAGAAAATTGGGCATGCCACTCCCAGAGGACCCTGGCATACCACTCCTGGGCATATACCCAGAGGATTCCCCTGCATACAACAAAGACACATGCTCCACTATGTTTATAGCAGCCTTGTTTATAATAGCCAGAAATTGGAAGGAGCCCAGATATCCCTCAAAGGAGGAATGGATACAGAAAATGTGGTATATTTATACAATGGAGTACTACTCAGCAATTAAAAATAATGAATTCATGCAATTTGTAGGTAAATGGTTAGATCTGGAAACTATCATCCTAAGTGAGCTAACCCAATCACAAAAGAATACACACGAAATGCAATCACTGATAAGTGGATATTAATGAGCCCAGAAGCCCTAAATACTCAAGGCACAATTAGCAAGTCAAATGACTCTCAAGAAGAAAAAAAGGAGAGGACCCTGGGCCTGTAAAGATTGGATCCAGTATTGTAGACCCAGAACAGAGAAATCGTGGGGGGGGGGGAAGAGTGGGGAATAGCATGGGGGGGGAGAGGAATTATGGGACATATGGTGGGGGGTACCTGGGAAAGGGGAAAGCCTTTGGAATGTAAACAAAGAATATAGAAAATAAAAAAAAAAAAAAAAAAAAAAAAAAAAAAATAAAAAAAAAAAAAAAAAAAAAAAAAAAAAAAAATTAACCCAGAAAATATGCAAAATATCAGATATAATTTCAGGAGTTTCAAGGATTCCTGAAAACTAAGGGAGTCCTTACAGGAAACCTAGATCTGGCAGCAGCAAAAAGGGATCTTAGATCCGATCTGTTCCCTGGGCGTCATGGGCACCAAGATTACAGGGACTGAATTCATTTGCACACTCCACAGAACCACCACTTAGAAGGGAATCCATGACTTCAGTGGCTGTTTTGTAACCTCCAGTAAACATAGAGAATGAGGAAGGCTCCTGTGGTCCCCCATTTCTGAAATTCATGGATTTCTGTAGTTTGTAGTCTTCATGCTCCAAGAGAAAGTAGACACACAATGAGCTATTTCAAATATTTTTCAACCCACAAAAACAATGCTTCCCAGTGTCCCTTTATTCTGCTCTCAGTCTGCCTTTGCTGTACACTGTCAGACTCAATCCCCTCTTCCAAATCTTAGACCTGTGTACCTTCATCAGTATCCTCAGGCCTCTTGTCTGGAGGAAGGAGAATGCCTGAGAGGATGGAAACAGAGAAGGGGAAAGAAAACCACCACCTCCTGCAGGTGTCATAGGGGGTTTCCTCTTAAGGATTTGTGAAACAGTAGCCAGTGGTGCAGACAGACACAGAACATCACTGTTTCCTTGCCTCCAAGACAGCCTTTATTACTGCAGGGAATACCGGCTGATTGTGATCAACTGGCTCAGGGCCAGAAATCCCAACTCCCCTATTAGAGGAGACAAAACAAAAGAGGTAAAATGAATTAGCCTGTTGCATGCTTCTCCTATTGTCACAATGGTATGCTCAGGATGTTTAATCAAGGATGAAGTCTGACCCTTCAAGAATGATTGAATCAATACTAAGGTACGGAGGCTGAACAATATTCTACTCAATGATACCTTAGTCAAGGAAGAAATAAAGAAAGAAATCAAAGACTTTTTAGAATTTAATGAAAATGAAGGGACAACATACCCAAATCTATGGGACACAATAAAAGCAGTGCTAAGAGGAAAACTCATAGCCCTGAGTGTCTCCAAAAAGAAACAGGAGAGAGCATACACTAGCAACTTAATGGTGCACCTGAAAGCTCTAGAACAAAAAGAAGCTATTTCACCCAGGAGGAGTAGAAGACAGGAAATCATCAAACTCAGGGCTGAAATCAATCAAGTTGAAACAAAGGGAACCATACAAAGAATCAACAAAACCAGGAGCTGGTTCTTTGAGAAAATCAACAAGATAGATAAACCCCTAGCCAGACTTACCAAAGGGCTCAGAGACAGTATTCAAATTAACAAAATTAGAAATGAAAAGGGAGATATAACAACAGAAACTGAGGAAATTCAAAAAATCATCAGATCCTGCTAGAAAAGCCTATACTCAACACAACTGGAGAATCTGGAGGAAATGGACAATTTCCTAGACAGATACCAAATACCAAAATTAAATCAGGATCAAATAGATCATCTAAACAGACCCATAACCCCCAAAGAAATAGAAGGGGTCATAGAAAGTCTTCCAACCAAGAAAATCACAGGACCAGATGGTTTTAGTGCAGAATTCTATCAGACCTTCAAAGAAGACGTAATACCAATACTCTTCAAACTATTCCACAAAATAGAAACAGAAGGAACACTACCCAACTCATTCTATGAAGCCACAATTACCCTGATACCAAAACCATACAAAGATCCAACTAAGAAAGAGCACTACAGGCCAATTTCCCTTATGAATATCAATGTAAAAATACTAAATAAAATACTTGCCAATTGAATCCAAGAAGACATCAAAACAATCATTCACCATGATCAAGTTGGCTTCATCCCAGGGATGCAGGGATGGTTCAATATACTGAAATCCATCAACGTAATCCACTACATAAAGAAACTCAAAGTAATCCTTAACTGAAAGGAAGACTTGGCAGATGGATTTCCAACAGGAACCCAAACCACCTTTCTCTCCATACTACCCTCAACTCTATAAGACCATCTCTAGGTACTGACCTTGAGGTCTTTTTAGAACCTTGATCCTGGATTCAGAAGATTGAAATTCACTAATAAGGTAGAATATTGGGCTCCAGCCCAGACCGACTGAACCAGCATCTATGTTTTGTAAATCTCCAATAATTCATATGTACACTTGACATTCAAATTAAGAATGGTTTATGGTGGGTTTTGTTGTTATTGTTTGTTCAGGGGTCTGGCTGGGTTGTCATTCATTTGACTTTTAGACAGGAACCAACACTCTAAGGTGACCCGAAACCCTGAAACTAACTATGTAGCCCAGGTTGGCCTCAAACTGTCATTGACCCTCATGTCTCAAGCTCTTGAGAGCTGGGATTACAGGCATAAATCACCAACTTTAAAGACATATTAAAGGATAAAATAGTTTCCCAAAGTTTTTCTCTCAGTCCAGACTAAGGCATTTTGTCTTTGGAGAGAATAAAGTCAGAGTCTGGTTCAGAGGTGAGAGTATGATTTTCACTACACACAAAGCCAGAATCAGAACTGAAGGGAACAAAACAGCCTGAGACACAAAAGCACAAAGAGGGTAGTAAGGAAGGCCTCAGTGATGTGACAGGAACCCTGAGGGCACGAAGGTCTGCTCAGTCTCAGGACGGGAACCCTGACACTGTCCTCGGCCAAGGCGTCTTAGGACTGAAGCTGTGAGACACGATCAGCTGCTTGTGATTTCCACCCCACATCCGGCTCAGCACACTCTCCCCTAATTAGAGCCTGTGTCCTGTTTCTAGGTGACAGGTGGTGATAGAACTCTCTGATAGGGTACCCTTTCTCCATTCATCACCAAGCACGTAGGTTCCAGCAGATCTAACAGAGAGGCCGGCATGATCTGTTGTCCATGGGACTGTCACTTGTGATGAATGAGTTACATAAGTCTTGGTGTTTTAGGGACTCCTATGAAGTGTCAGATCAAATAAAGGCATCAAAAACTTAGAGAAAGGGACACAAGGAATATATTAGGCACTGACCAGTTACTAATGCACTGGTGATGTTCGAAGCAGAAATCAGACAGAAGACGCAAATGTTGAGTTGCTGTTTTCACCAAAGGAAAATGCTATAAAACATGGATTTGGATTCTAATCTCAGCTGCAGGGATCAACAGAATCTTCACTCTTCTAAATTGTTAAAAATGCTTCTGTGCATCCTTCCACTGTTTGTAGCACAGCACTTGTGTAAACATTTTGAGATAATTCTTCCTTAGTCAGTTCAGAGATGCTTACCCCTATCTATAGCTATAGGTCAAATGCCTCCAGCAAGAGTGACCAACAGACAGAAAAAGAAAAAAAGAAAAAGAAAAATCTATCAGGTACTTGTTCCAAACTGCAGATAACCTTAGGGAGAGCAACATAAGGGAAATAATTGCCATCTAATGAAACAACTGTGAGCCTCACATAAGAAAAAAGCATCAGATTAAACAACACTGAAGATTCCCCACTGGACTCTGAAAAGGGACAGCAGCCCAATTCCAGCTACTGAACCTTCCTCGGATTCTGAACTCTGTACCAACTTCAGGGTCTATGGTCTTTCAGAGTTCCCAACTACCTCTTCACTATATGGTTGTGAGGCCTAATGACGGTACAACTGGGGTTGTCACACTATAAACTTACTGTATAAAATGATAAAACTGATTTAACTATATTGCAAGCCAAGGATCTTAGATGAAATTAAAAATAGGATGTTGGGAGGTGAGACTCCCTTTAATTATTTAATTCCTCTTTCTTTTGTGGGTGCTCAAAATTAAAGCCATGGCCTCACAGATGCCAGGCAAATACTCAACTACTGTGCTTCATCTCCTGACCCATTTAGTCCTCTTAAATTACAGTTATCAACAAACAACACTGAGGCTGATACAGTGTCCTAATAATGGTCTGCCCTGAAGGGACAACTGTTTCTTATCTGCTGGCTGACACACTTCTGTAAGATTTTCTAACATCAAATCTGGGGTACTTTTTTTCAAACAAAATGGTGGTCAGCATTTGTGTGAGCAGTTAGCACCGCTTGCACCCCAGGCCGAAAGAAGACTTTGGCCTCTACAATGGACACTCAGAACACAAGGAAGACATTGGCGTTTCCCAGGCTCTAGACTCAATTGCTGACCAGAATCACTTCCTCTAGGGTATGGCTAATAGAGTTTTTAAATGCAAAGCACAATATGCTCCTGATGCCTGCCTACGTACAGAATCATACTGTGGTCTGGCATAATAATGACAATAAGGTTCTTACTGCTGTGGGTTAAGTGTGTCATCCTAAAACTCATGACTTGAAACCTTACTTTTTTCAGTGTAGCAGTGTTGGAGATGGATCCCAGTAAGAGGTCTTCAGGTTGGGGGTCGGGGGATAATGCTCTTACAAACGGATCGATATCTCTCTCAGGGTAATAGATTTGCATATGAGATTTTTATCCCATTTTCTCTCTGTGTGTAGGCTCATTTTCCTTTCTGTCTTCCACTACAAGTCAAGCTGATACCACCCCCTTGCTCTTAGCCACAGCCACAAAGCAAAATATACCTTTTTGGAAATTACACGAACACATCTCATCTATCCTGTCATAATCCCTGAGAATGAACTAAAGCACCAACTAACTCACTCCAGCCCACCCAATATGAATCCTTTCACTAGAAAAAGACTGGCAGTATCCCTTATCTAATAGAGTAGGTGGAAATTAACTGTTGGAATCTCAGCTGACACCAAGCCACCATAGAGAACCCTAGGACAAAACCTTAGGAAACATTTAAAACAATCCAGGCAATTTCTGTGTTCATTCCCATCTCTCTATTCTTGTTGGTGTGGTCACCCTTCATTAACAACAGATGCTACACAGACCCACGGCTACTCGCCACTGCCACTGAGAGCCAAACCTTTAACTTTGGAATTTCCGACGTCTGCCACTGTGGAAGAGAAATGGAGATTTCTCCCATCCTTGATTGTAGAGACAGCAGCTGTCTGAGTTTACTTCTCTGCTGCTAAGCTAAACATCATTGCCAAAGCAACTTGGGAAAGAAAAGGGTCATTTTAGTTCATACATGATCAGCCCATTATTAAAGGGAACTCGAGACAGGAACAGAGCATCATTGCTTACTGGCTTGCTTCTGGGCTCAGTTTTCAGCTACTGATTTTACTCAGCCCAGACCCACCTACCCAAAGGTGGTTACCACCCACACTGGGCTACAAACACACACTCTCACAGGCCAATCTGATGCGGGCAGCTGTTCAGTCCATAGCCCCTCACTTGGGTGTGTCACTCTGACAACCAAGATTGGCCATCGCAGCAGCTTCCCATGGTATTATTTTAAAAATATATTATGCAAACTTTAGGAAGGGGCCTCAGGAAATGTTTGTGTCTCTGTAACACAGGAAATTAAAACGTGAAGAAAAGAAACGTGGGCAACTTGGTCCCTTCACCTTCCACAGAGCTCCCAACAGTGGGGCAACCAAAAAGGTGGAAAATCACCAGCTGGTGACTCAAATCCAGAACAAAGTATTACATGATGTTTGGCTGAATCTTTCCTTCTCAAATCCATTGCTCTTAATAAACTTCATTGGTCTGTAGGGGGAAAACAAAACAAAACACTCTTCTGTATACCTGAACCGTGGCACACGTGGATTGCTGGTTTCCTAAGTGATTGTCATCTGTAATGCACTCTTCTAAGATCCACGGTGGATATGAGACTGTAGCTTCAAATATATAACTTTACCAAGAAATTAGGAAGTAGTGAGTATTATTTTGAACAAAGCTCAATTAGCCGAAATGAAAGCATGTAAGGATATTTGCGCAGCAGTGAGAGGATCCAGCAAAGTTCAGGAAAGAGCAGAAGCAGGAAAATTCCTAAAACTGGAAAAGTCTTTAAGAAAGGTAAGTTATCCGCAGGCGCCCCAGCACAGCAGCGAGCAGCAAGGTAAGAAGGAGCAGGTCATGATGAGCTCAGTGTGTGTGATGGGAGCCCAGGAAGGGGCTTGCACAGTAATCTTCATACATAGACGTGTGCACAGACTGCCATCTATGGCCTCATTTTCATTCCCTTTGCAAGGTTTCTAGAGATGTCTTCAAGTGGCTCCATGTTGCACTGATTTAAAGGAAGTTTTCTCTCACAAGATCTACTATGTTGTATATAACCATCACCAAGAACATAATACTTCCCTGAACTATAAAATGCTGAATATCTTAAGACAAATTAAGAAAAAATATGGAAAGATCAACTATTCACATAATATTCTGTATAGTTTACCTTCTCAAATGAAAACACTTGAGCCTAAAGAGATGAACTCGCAAAAGTAGGCTGGTAATACATAGTGTAAGCACCATGATTTTTATTATAAGCACACTGTAATGTGGTCCTTTACAAGGCTAGATCTTCAATGATCTTATTCTGAAGCACATAAGCTTCAAGAAAAACTTTGAGATTAAAAATCATTACATGATTGGGGATATTCATTAAGATTAAAAATCTCATACATTCAGCTGACTAAGACAGATGCAGATACTTACAGCCAATCATTGGACTGAGGTCAGGGTCCCTATGGAAGAGTCAGGGGAAGGAATGAAGGAGCTGAAAGGGATGGTAACCCCACAGGAAGACCAATAGTGTCAACTAACCTGGACCCTAGAAGTTCACAAAGACTAAGCCGCCAGCCAAAGAACATACAGGGACTGGTCCAAGGCCCCCAGAACATAAGTTAACAAAGGACTGACTGTCTTCTCTAGCCCCAGTGGGAAAGGATGCACTTAATCCTGTAGAGACTTGATGCCCCAGAGAAAGAGGATGCCTTGGGGTGGGGGTGGGGGTAACTTCTTGGAGGTGAAGGGCAGAGGATAGGGTAAAGAATTCTGGGAGGGGGGACTAGGAAGGGGCAACATTTGGGGTATAAATAAATAAAATAATTAATAAAAAGTAAATCTCATACATTGGTAGTTTTGTTATTCCAAGACCCTAGTTATCCAATACAGTTTGTGCTTTTATGATTCTCTGTGGCAGCAGAGGCTTACTCTGCTACAATACTGTACCAAGACACCAAGCTCAAGTCGGGACAGTCACAAAGGCATCAAGCGCATCATCAATCTTTCCCATGTGGCGGTTCGGGATGCAAAACTCTATTTTAAAAACTTCAGACAAACAAAATACCAGAAAGGGATGTGTACATAAGTCAACTCATTTTCTATATTCCAAGAAGCAGGTGCTGCTCCAGTTTGGTAGTGTTCTTATTCCCTCATATTAGCAAAGAGCAAAATAGAATTCTCTCCAGCCTTAAGAGAAAGTTTTGACAGCCTTTTATTCCTATTGTTTTTCATTTCATCAGTAGTATATTTTGCCTTTTGCCATGTATAGATATATTTTTGATAGTTTGACTAGTTTGAATAGAAGTGTGTGTGTGTGTGTGTGTGTGTGTGTGTGTGTGTGTTTGGGAGAACTATCTATATACAATCCAATGCACAAGCCCCAAGAACCACAGAACCATAACCCATGGTAGAGCTGCCAATGTGTGTCTAGAACCAATGTGGCAAGCCAAGTATGAAAAGTGTGTCCTGCACACATGATCTTCCTTGTCCTAGCCCCACCTTACAGGCTTTATTCAGCTTTACTTCACCCCATCTCAGATGGCCTCACCTCCGGTTCTGCTCGCTGCTCATTTCTAGCTTCATTGGGATCTAACATCTATAAAGTAAATTCAAAACGTCTTTAAATTACTTTCAAAATACACCCTGTTAGCATAAAGTTGCATAATTACAATAGCTACGTTGCAAAGTGTATTTTAAATCCTCTTCCTCTAAATGTCCTCTTTCCAGCTTGAGAACTCTCTTCAGGTTACTCTGCTGTGTCTGTGGAACTCACATCATGGTCACTTTTTAGATTGCAAAAACGGGATGGCCCCTGATATGAACAGAAAGCAAAATGGAGGTAAAGGCTCCTCCCCTCATGGGACCGCCATGTCCATTACCTCAACGGTGAGGGTTATCAGTGCTAGACACCAAACAGAATCTGAGCAAAGCCCTGATTTCTGTCCAAAACCCTTCAGAGCGCCCACTCTACACCTCAGTTATTTCATAAGGAGCAGGAAGCCCCTAGCCCTGCACTTTGTAGCTGTTCAAGTTAGTAATAGGGCATGTTAGGCATGATCCAGCCATATTTGTGGATGTTGTGGCCACAGGATAGTGAGTTAAAACCCACATGTGAGCAAGCACAACAGAAAATGTCTGCGGACACACGCCTCAGGATAGAGTGGGTTCGGGGCCTCCATCACGTCGCTGTTCTTCCAGCAAGAAGAGTGTGATATAAGAACGTGTGCTCTAGAGAGCACAACCAAGACTCCTCTCTACTTGAGAGACAATTCCCCTATTTCTTTTTTTTTTTAAGTGAATTAATCCTTATTCTGAAAAAATGGCTGAGTGGTAATGGCGCACGCCTGTAATCCCAGCGCTTGGGAGGCAGAGGCAGGTGGATTTCTGAGTTCGAGGCCAGCCTGGTCTACAGAGTGAGTTCCAGGACAGCCAGGGCTATACAGAGAAACCCTGTCTCGGGAAAAAAAATGTTATATACTTTCCTAGACATTCTCTCTCTTCTTTACCATGAACCACTTGCAAGAATCAAACTTTTGAGAAACAAATCCTAAACACTTGTAAATCCAGCCTAAACTTGAATCACTTTAAGAGATAGTGAGTCTGGGGGTTCAGACCCAGGTCAGAGAGTGAGTCTGTTCCAGTTTTTCCTTTGAAAGCTTCCAGAATGTACCTGATGTTTCTCAGCAACTTCACTTGTGTGCACGGTACTTGCAGTCCATTCTGTTGGGGGTTTGATGTAACATACCTCAGCTAGTACTCCTTGCAGTGTGTCTACCCTTGCCCAGTACATTACGAGCTTCATTATCTGCTCTTTATGACATTATCTGTCGCTGCCTCAATCATCCCATCCATAAAATGGAATTAATAATTCCTGTCCTCATTTACCTTGAATAAATATTGCCAGGGAAATGAGCATATAAATTAAATAGCTTGCTGCTCTTTGGAAGAAAGTTGCCTTAGAAATACAGGCTTATTATTTCTCCCCAGAAAAAGCTAAATATATTAGAGTTTGCACAATGTTTCTGGCTGTGATTTTGCTCTTTTTAACCCTAGGCTGAAGGACTACATTAATTCCAGTCCCTAGGTGAACCTTTTATTCCATTTTCCACAGGAGGAAAAAAAGTTACTTTGCAAAGAAAGGAAAGAAAGAAAAAAATGCAGTATTCCCAAACCTCATTTAAGGAACATTCTGTTCTCCAAATTACCACGCAGCAAGCAGGCGAGTGGGAACTTTTAGAATCCTGCATCCAAGCCCGTTCCACACAGCACCCACTAATACAAAATGGCTTTAATTACTTTAATATAAATCCTGGAAATGTGCAGATGGATTGTAATAATTATGCAAAACTGCGATGGTCCTTTATAGAAACACAGATCTTGCTAGCTAAAAGAAAATGAAAGGAACACAAGTTCAACACAATATGTCAGGAAGCATATCTCCTAAGAAGTCCTGTATTTCAAATGCCAAGCTGTACGTTTCATCTGATGTGGCCGTTGTTATGGAAACTATGCTTTTTGATTGAATAGCAGAATAAATACCTACCTAAAATCAGCATGATGGGCTACTGAATAAATTAAGAACTCCCAAGACAACAATAACGTGGAGTTCTTCCTTGAGATAAATTTGAAAAACATGTGTGTGCGTGTGTGTGTGTGTGTGTGTGTGTGTGTGTGCAATTATGAAATCAAACAAAATCATAAGCATTTCAGAACTGAATTTCCTTCCTTACCTGGAGCAGGGCGATCTGCGTGAGAATGACTGTTTTATCTCCCAGACATACTGACTGACCTCCTTGTTCACTTACGGTTTACTGAGGGAAAAGATCTGATTCTTTGCCAAAAATATCATTTTTTAAAATAAAAAGTCACATTCCTCCACTTTCCTTCTGAATTAGTGTAGAAGAAGACTTGAGAAACGAACATGGGGTTATTAGAGTTGAGATTATGGAATCATGTGGATCATATATAAATGTGGAAAATCCCCAGGCACGACCAAAAGGTCAGTTAAACAGGGTTTTCCTATTTTTATGAGTGTGGTATTACACTGTTGCTGGTTTCTATTCATACTAACAGCCTTTCAGAAATCATAACATAAATACTTCTATCTTTCCATGTAGATATAATTTAGCCACTTGCTGACTTAACTAAAGGATTGCTCTAGAAAATACGGAATAAAACGTAGTGACACTTGTTTTCCTACTTTTCCTTTTGATCAGGAGATATGGGAGAAAGTCAGTGCAACAGGCCCCATCTTACAAACTTCCCCATAACGGGCATGCATTCGCCCATTGGATCAACATCTTTCAATTTATTAGCATGACAAAGGACACAATTATTTTGGATATGCCTGAATGCAATTTTCATTAACTTTGCAATGATTTATTAACAAAAGTGTCAGGAATGTAATAAAAGCAGCAGGACTCCTTAAAATGCCAAAATAAAAAAAATGAAGACTACGCCAGAATTTCCCAACTCGCCTTACAGCACCAGGTCAATAAGGTTGCCTGATTCCATCAAAAGCATCAGCATGGTGAGTGAACTCTGCAATTAACAAAGAGGAAGCACAAAAAAATGCTAATATCTCATTTGAATGTAATTATGCACAGATTACTGTTCACTGGAACAAGAAAAGGGATTTTAATTGTCATCCAAAGTTACACGCAAACCTAGATTCTTGTTAACTTATTTCTTTTTTTTTTTTTTCCGTTAGGGTGTACATGTGAGAAAGAAGGCAATCCACAATTCTTATGTTCAGCGACGTTGTAAAAGGGAATGCCTTTGTTTAAGAGATACAACTCACAAAGTTTTAAAATAGCATCATTCCATGTATATCGGCAAGGTTAGTTTGTAATAAGTTTCACCATCGTTTGCATTTTAATACTATTTGATCTCATTTACATGTTTAAATTTGTTCCTGTAATAAAATTCATTAGTATGTTTATCATAACTACATAATGAATATAGCCCTTATGTAAAATAAAAAATTGAAAGTACATTAGAGACATTACAAGCTGTTTGAAATTACTGTGCTTTGCATATTATACCTTATTAATTAAATTATAAATTATTTATTTATGTTATTTCTTTAATCAGGGGCAAGCACTAGAACAATATTATATTAGTATAAGAAACACAACCCATCTCAAAGCTAAACCACGCGTGGGCCAGTTTTCCATACAGAGGCACACTGATCCATTTTGCCTCGGGTGGCCAATGCCACTGGCCTGCTGTGCATCAAGGGCTGCAGAGAGCTCTTAAAAGGAGGCTGAGCATGGAGCAAATCGGTGCTTCCTGTGCAAGTTAAGAACTTCACTTGTTAGTCTAATGTCTCCCTTTGCCTTCGCCTTTTATTAGTATAATTAGATCAGATATGCAGATGGAAGCAAAGAGCAAATCATTACAGGAGCTAATGCCATGTCCCTTTTATTTGGAGTCCATGGGTAAGAAAAAAGGTAATCTTTTCTATTATTTCCATTTTTCTTCTGATTTCCTTTGTCAGCGGTGCTAAAGAATATGGGGCGATGAAGTGAAGGAGCTAGAAGAGGAGAGAAAGAGGAAGCCAGAGGCAGGGAGGGAAGAGAGAAGAGCAGAAGTGGCAGAGCCTGGTGTGTAGGGAAAGAGCACTGACTCACGAACGCTGCTTTTCCTCAGTTCTCCTAATTCTCCTTTAAATACATATATTTAGCTGGTATACTGGCACATTCTTAGCAATCTCAGCACTCAGGAGGTAGAGGGAGGGTCTTGAGTCCCAAGGTAGCCTGATCTACACAGGGAGACCCTGTCCTAAAAGAAAGCAAACCATTGAAGAATATCTTCAGGCAGGACACAGTGAGTTTGAGATCGTCCTGGATCACAGTGCATCACTAAATACATATAGTGAGAACAGCACATAGCCCTAAAAGAAAAAGCAACAGAAATCACTTAAATGTGGGTAAATCATCTGCTATCTCTGCACTACTGTAGAGCTCTGAGGTCCATTATCTAAGCATGTTTCTAAAATCTTGTTTAATAACTCTGATTTGACCACAACCTGGCCTGTGTCTGAATTCACACCAGGTCTGATGATTTTGATAATTTATACTTCAGGGTCTGTATGTCAAGCAGACAGAGGTTTGGAGAGACCCTTCATGCCTTAAGGAACCGTATATGTGGAGACCTGGAATGATAAAGGTCATCCGGGGAGCCGTCTGCTGGGGAAAGTACAGGGCTCCCGCCAAAAGACACAGACAATGCCTGTCCCCAGAGTCCCCCAGTCACTTGGACACAGTGTAGCAGGTTATCTATACAGTGTCAGTGCAGTAAATATCAATTCACATGCAACTTTCTTGCGAGAACATGATGGAACATTACAACAGACTCTCATAAAACTCCACAGGCCTGTGTGACATACTAAAACTGACTTTCATAGCTATCTGCTTGGGATATAGAGAAACACAAGGTGCATGCTGAGAATGGTACTGTTTGAAGCTAATAATAAATTCCAACACCAACACCAATGTGTGGTAAATATGAGTACTACTTAATTCATAGATTTAACTCTGCAGTTTCCGTCATCTTTTCATCGGTGTGCAACTCCCTCACTTTCTTACAGTCATACCATACATTTTGATACATGGCAAAAGAGGAGTTACTGAAGACTGTGACAGTGGAGTCAGGGGAGGAAGGTCCTCTGCTGTGCAGAGTTTGACTTCCTGGAAAATCATGGAAACGATCAGACACTTTGCGGCATTCACCTAACACATCCTTCCGGGCTCTGCCATACGGCAAATCTAGATGAGCCAAGTTCTTGATAGCTAGCTGGGGGACACAGGACTAAGGGACTCTTCTGTGCTTGGTCTCTAAGAATTGTCTACCTTATATGCATTCCTTGTGCTCTATATTCTCTATATTCATACTGAAAGCATCCCGCTGGGAACCTTCAGAGGGCAAGCTGGAATGGACCAGTACACAGGTTCTTTCTATTGTGTTAATCCTGGGGAACTGTTAGAACCATTAATCTATTCTTACTAGAACAAGGCTGTAAACGAAAAGAGAAGAAGTTTTGTTTTTTGTGAAAGTCCTTCTGACTGGAAATGAAATTCCAGCTATAATTAATTTGATGAATATGAAAAAAAGTCCAGAAATCATTTTTTTATTTAAATGGAATGTGGTGCAGACAAGATGATCCTGGACGATTCTTTCAACTGGAGTTTTCTTGAGAACTATATGCATTTTATAAAGTCATATATGACTACAAACAAACCTTGAATATATATTTATGTTCCAAGTAGTGCTCTATACAAAACACAAAAGAAAAGCAATGCAGTTTCCTGAAGAACTAAACCGTACATGGAGATGATCATTACAGAGAAATTAGATTCACTCAACAAAAGGTTTCTATCAAGAGCACGTTTCCAATCACTGCTGTTTTCCTGAGGGCAAATTTCCAGCCAAAATGCTTCATTAACAAAGAATCATGCACCCCCACCTTTGTGCTGCTTCTGAACCCAGGGAATGTGAGCTGCACATGAAGATGGAGAAAGGCTCTGAACAGAAGGGAAATGGAAGGGGGTAGACAGCGCCACTACTTATGCCAAGTGACGAAGTGACATCAAGAGGAGAAAGAAAACAGAATTTTATATAATTCTAATGATTTGAAAGATGAAAACTACCTTGACATTGTGACTCACTCCTTTAATCCCAGCACTAGAGAGGCCAAAGCAGTCAGATCTCTGAGTATGAGGCCATCTTGCTCTACATAGCAAGTTCTTGACCAACACTACATAGTGAGACACTGACTCAAAAAAAAAAAAAGAGAAAAGAAAAGAAAAGAAAAGAAGAGGAGGTTCGAGGTGGGGTAAATTGTAAAGATTCTTAAAGATTTTCATCACAATTTTTAAAATCTTTAAATATTAGTTAGACCTATTAATGCTGAACCTAATATTAAGCATATTGGTCATATTTACATAGTGTTCATTAAAAATTATGAATACAAATTGTGAGCCTATAAGGATGGGGTTAAATGCTGCTTTTGGGTTTCTATTGGCCAATTACCTAGGGTGATTATACAATAGAACTCCCATAATCCAGTGCTTCTCTTTCTTTGGCTTGGTGGTTTCTATTTTATTTATTGGGGGATAAATGAATTATACTGGTATAGGGAGATTATAAAAATTTAAATTATGATTGATTCTAAAACTTTTTTCATGCTTTTCTTTTGGGGCATGAATGGACGCATTATGGAATATTGGTTTCCATAAGCAATTCGATTCTTGGTTGAATATTATTTAAAATTTGAAGGAAATTCTCTTTGAATTCTCTTTCATTAAATTCTCTTGATTTAATGTTATTGTAGTTGTATATACAATACTTTATGAATTCTAGTAAGAGCAATGACACTGACCAAAATGGATCAGATAAAAGCAACAATAAAATATTTAAGTCATCTCATACTTTAAAAGTTCAGGAAAGCATTATGTATCTAATGTGTGGAATATTTCATGTCAGCCAGTATATGACGGAGACAATAAAACATCCCAGAAGATCCACTAATATTTTATTATCTATATCCTTTTTCTTAAAATAAAATCATTGTTATTATTATTGGAAGAGAGTTTCATCGCAAAGCCCTGGCTGGTCTAGAACTCATCATGTAGACAAGGCTTGTTTAGAATTCCCAGAGATATGCCTGCTTGTGCTTCTTAAGTACTGGACTTAAAGTTGTGTGCCACCAATCCCAGACATACAGTTTTCCCTTACCTCTTGTACATGGCACTTTAGTTACTCTTTCTGAGCCTCAGGTTTCTTTTAATGAGTTAAGGAGTTAATACAGTTCTCTTGAGAATGTATATTAACCAATAATTTTTAGTTTCTGGGCTCTGGAATTATTGTAGAAAGCAAATTAGAAAAATAAATTCACAGATAGCTTGCATTCCAAAAGGGGTCGATAGATAAGACAATTACAATTAATATGTTTTATGGGGAAAAGCAAATCGAAAGGAAGGGGTTAGTGAGGCAATGCCAGAGGAACACCCGCAATGAGAAGGGAGAGCAGGAAGTGCAAGGGTCCTGAGGTAGACTATAGCTGACACCAATTTAAAAGACCACAGGGGCTTGTGTGGGTGGAGAAAACATGAGGAGAAGAGTAAAGGAAGAGAGGAAACAGGCAGATCTTGCAGGAACTGTGTACTTGTTGCAAGGACTTTGGTTCCTGTTCCTGTGGTTGGGAGTCTGCTGAATGCTGTGAGGAGAAGGGCAGGAGTAAGCTTTGCTTTGAAAAGGACTTTACATGCTGCAGGGTAATGATGTTCGGACCCTCTGTGAGGTGAGATGTGGGGTGTGAAAGGCAGGGAGGGTGCTGCTCTGGGATGGAGAGCTGAAAAGATAGAGGTGCTCTTTGCTAAGAACGGGAGATGAGATCCAACATGAGTGAATGTGAGTCGAGTGCAGAAGACTACAGGGGCTTCCAGTGGGAAAATGACTGGGAGATCAGCAGACCCTTGGTCTAGGACTTCATGGACAGGCTGCAAGTGGTTGTGGGAAATCATGGAAAATGATCAGTATTCTTGAAAAGTATGGGCGATTTAGCTCACTCATCATAATTTGTGATTGACAAACCCAAGTTGTCCTGCCTTTCTTTGAATTTTTTCCACTTATAATTGAAAGTTTCAAGTCATTTTTAACTAACTAAGCTATTAAAGGACTGGGTGTTAAGTTGCTGGCTATATACACATGATTGCATGCTTCCCTCGTGTAGGCTGTGGGCTCTGCATCTTAACTTAAAAAGAGTTTCATAAAGTATTACTTCTTGAATTAAGTCCAAAACTTTGCATTTTCTCTTCCTTGTGAGCATTCCATAAGATTTATTCTAAGTATGTATTAATAGAGCACCTGACTGGGTTTGGTGGGACAGGTGGGGGATACCTGTCATTGCAGAATTTGGTAGGCTAAAGTAGGATACTAGATTAACAACCAGCCTGGCCATGATGAGACCCTGTCTCACAAAGGCCAAAAAATAGCCTGTGTACACACATACAAGCAGGTAAGATATTCATACACTCATACACACACACACACACACACACACATACACACACACTAAAATAAATCTGAAAATCAAGCAAGCAACAAAAAAAGTTCTTGTTTAAGGCTGGACAAGATGGAACACTCTTGTAATTCCAGCACTTAAGAGGTAGAAGCAGAAGGATGATAAGTCTAGGTCATGTTTGGCTGCGTTATAAGTTTAAGGCCAGCCTGGGGCATACAACATGCTCTCTCCCCTTTAAAAGTAAAGTTAAAAATAAAATAAATGATGGACCCCACAAATGGACAATAATTATTTTTACTCAAATCTAGAAAAATTCTAATGTGTTTTTTCACATGATTTGGAGGCTTTATAAACTGTATTTCAACTGAAAGAAGAATCTGAAGTTGAGACTCATGCAGAAGAGACACGAAACGAGATAGACAATGTCCTGCTCCTGCTGCTCACACTTCTGTTAAGCAATATTGAACATGTCCACTGACTTTTGATTCTGAAATTGATATCCTTTCTTATGATTAGCTTATTACATATTGTCTGTGGAAAGTTACACCCTGATAAATTTAGAAACTCTTTATGTCTGGATCTTTAAATAAAATTGAAGGCAATATTTGGGGTAGAGATAGCTTATTGAATATAAACGAAGAGAGCAGAGGGTTATGAAGGCTAAAGTATTGCCTGCAAAAAGGTAATTCTTATACATTAATAAAAAGGGTTCAGAAGTATAGTAAGTATTGTTAATGCCTAGCAACGTGTGTGGAAAAGTCCTGTGCAATGGGTAGGCGTAAGTCATGGGGATGTGTGTAGAACACTGTCTTCCTCTAGAAAATCCAATTGCTTCGAAAGTAAGAAACATTGACTTAGAGGCTTACATAGTAGTAACTATAATAAAAATCAGCATTATGACAAGGATTCAAGTCCAATATCAGCTCACATTGTTCAAAAACCTGACAGTGATTTCTCTTTTGTTTCCAGTACTAGGGATTGAATGTAGGTTCTCTAAATACTCTGCCAAGACCTAGGTTTCCAGTCATCCTTCTACTTTGACTTTGAAATAAGCTCTCACTCGTCCAATCCTCGAATTTACCTTCCTTCTGCATTAGCATGTAAAATAGCTGGGAATACAGGCTGATAATTATTTTTCAATTCACAAACCATAAACAAAGGAAGGGAGGGAGGGAGGAAGGAAGGGAGGGAGGAAGGGAGAGAGGGAGGGAGGGAGGAAGGAAGGGAGGGAGGAAGGAAGAGAGGGAGGAAGGAAGGGAGGGAGGAAGGGAGAGAGGGAGAGAGGGAGAAAGGAAGGGAAGGAAGGAGGGAAGGAGAGAGGGAGGGAGGGAGGGAGGGAGGGAGGAAGGGAGGGAGGGAGAGAGGGAGGGAGGGAGAGAGGAGGAAGCTGGATGAAAAGTTGTCCTTTCTGACTCATCCCATTTACTTCTTACTGAACTCACACTTTCGCAGCATGCAGCGTGAACTGGGAACCAGGCGTGCGTGCTCCACCTGGAGCCTGTATAACTAGAAGGCTCTGCAGGCCACTCCGACCTGCTAAGGCAGAACACATTTCATCAAGACTCATTTGAATACTCAGGTCTGAGGAACATTTATACAAAGTACAGTGAAATACTTTTTAAAAGCCGGTATAAGAGTTAAGGCTCTGTTGGGCCACCCCACAGTGACTGCGCATAAGGCTGCCTCAAAGCTATTCCAGCCACAAGGACCTTGTGCCCTGGAGAGCCCGCATATCTGTCTTTTTGCTTCCTACTGGGAGTGCAGGCAAACAGTCTTCATCACATAGCAATGCTCCTTAAACATTAACTCAACTAATCAGAAGGCAATGTTCTCTTTTATTCTTTTAGCTCTGCCAAGAGCACTGCCATTATCACCTGAATAAAAATAATTTCACCCTCAAGTCTAACATTTAAATGATATAAAATTCCAGTTTAATTAGGACAACAATGTAAACCCAGCTAAATAAAAAGCAGGAACAATTTTCTAATGGATTTGAATTACGAGCTTGTGACAGACCGTGACAGATGACATATTTACTTTTCATGGGAGCTAAGTGAATACCTTAGATAAAATGTGAGCTTTAAAAGAACATAGCAAATTTGGAATTAATTAATGCGTTGACGATTTAAGACACCCAACTTCTTCTTATAAAGGGAAATAGATCTGTAAAGCTGGTTAGTTAAAATGACAAGATTCAGCACATTATTGGAACTTAGTACCAAGTTGGGAATTTGACCTTTCTTCAGAGATTGACGATGTAATTACTGAAGATGCTATAATCAGAACTAGCTGCTAGCCCGATAGGTCAATTGTATGGTGGAGTTCCACTGTGGGGTGTCTGGTCCACCCCTGGTCACTAGTGATTAGCCTACCAGGCACTGCCAGCTCTGCCAATTTCAGAGTTGGTTTGGGGGAGTTGCCACTTACATCATTCTGGTACATCAAGCGTTCTTGTACATCTTGGCCTGGATAAGGATCCTTTCAACAGAGCGATTAATAAATTCGAGATCTGGTATTAGATCTAGTGTTTTAGCATGACCATCATTTCCTTGAGAAATAAAGAATTCAAATGGGAGTGCAGAAACTCAGTGGAAAATGAGAATGTAAGTGTGCGCATGCTTGGAGACATCACAGTGAACTAATGACTAATTACTGTGCAATTGAATACTAATGGAGAGACCCATGAAATCAACATGAACAGGAAATGAACTCAATATGACCAATGGTTCTACAATTAAAATCAAATAAATGCCTCATGATAGAAAGACTTAAAGATATGACTACGGCCAGCACAATTCTTCTTCAGGTTATATACAGGGTATAAAAAAATAATAATAAGCACAATGAGAAAGAGAACTATCTGGCTTGATATCTTTTGAAAAGTTAATGTGTATCTGAAACGTGAATTATCGTATTGTAATTATCTCCAAATTAAAGTATGTAAAACTAGTTCAATAGCAAGGCGCTTATTAAAGCAAATCAGATAAACATGAATTTCAGGAAGGAAACTTGAGAGGTTAACTTTCTGGGACTGCCTAATTAATTAATTGTCACTCTGGATGTTTAACTCCTTAGGTCTTGGCAGTCCAGTCAGAAAGCATCTGACAGACGCCCTGGGATTCGAAAAACAAGAAGCAAAGAAAACAAACAGTTTATTAAAGACGTTCACCCTTAAGCCCGAAGAGCAAATAGAAATTGTTGACTTGATTATTAACTTTTATAACCATTTTTTAAGAATAACGGTGTACACACTTCCTTTAGTGCTATTCCACTTCCTTCTTTTTCCACGACCCAATGGCTGAGGGAAGCCAATAGAAATGAAGTGCAATATTCTCTCTCTCTCTCTCTCTCTCTCTCTCTCTCTCTCTCTCTCTCTCTCTCTCTCCCTCTCTCAAAAAAAAAAAATCCACTCAGTTATCTGCTGTGGATCTAATCAAGGACCTAATAAGTCCATAATGGCAATCTGCTTCCCAGGAGAGACCACTGCTTCTCACCACCCCAGAAAACGCCCCTCTTGCAAGGTGCAACCAGGAGCCACAGCCTCTCTGCGACAGTCTAATCATTTGACTGGGAGCCCTTAGGCAGCAATGACTTAGATGACAATTAGAGAGCCTTCACAGTGCTACTAACATCTGTGTGCTGAAACTCTATATACGGATTAAAGGTTTTGAAAAGAGAACTAAGTACTTCTCCCATTAGAGCTGAGTCGAGTTCTAATGGCCCTCGTCCTTGGTATGTAATACTTCAACATTCCCCTCTGAGCTTCCTGCTCCGGAATGCACAGAATGCAAGAGCTGACTAATCGCCATCTTGGGGGTGTCAAGCCCGTGGTGGCTCAGGTGTCAGTGGGCAGAGGGGCGGTCCTGGGAAGGGGAGGAAAGCAGCAGGGCTACTACCTTGCCCTTCCTGGGTAGATTCCCTGAGTTTGTAGCTACACAGATGAGGTGCTTTTGGCTTAGCTTTTCTGTTAAAGGGGATACTCGGAAGGGGGTCAAAACTCAGAGACATTACCATGGGGACACCAATTAATGAAAGCCACCGTGAGTGGGGGATGCTCAGCCCCTTTCTCACTGCCCTCTCGCCTTGTTATCAAATGAGTGGTACATGCAAGGGGAGCAGAGTGGAGGCAGCCCAGCTCTGGAGCTCTCTCTCACAAGCCCTCGCCTCGCCTCTCCTTCCCCTCCACTCATTAAGGCCCCTTTTCAAGCACATGGCTGCAGCAGATGTCCCTGAGAGAACATTTTGTTTCCCCCCTGCAACTCGGCTCAAACACCTGGGCTCTGACATGACGTCCAGTGGAGGCTATTTTCTTTTTCCTTTTTTAAACTTTCCTTTTATTTGGTTTGCATACAAGGCTAATAATGAGGTTTAAAAAACTATACACAATCAGTATACAATTACACTCATCGGGAGCCTGACATGTAATTTCTGATAAACTCATATAACTATGAACAGCAGAAGGAACCACAGAGCGCACACAATGTGTGGGGTCATCAGAATACAATGCCAACACAATCTCTGCGTCATGTCTTGTTGCATAGTATTAATCAGTGCAAACATTGTTTGGGAAATGAGAGGGGAGAGAAAGAGCAGTTTCCCAGCTGCTAGTGCTTTGCCATCAGATGTGATCGGCGGTTCCAGCTCACAGAAGAACTTCACTAAGCGCCTCGGACCAAGCAATACCTCTTGAGGCGCTTGCATAAGCTGTTCAAAATGCAATAAACAAGAGATCCTTCTTCATAGCAGCAACTGGCTTGGTCGGTTCACAAGAGATATTTCTTGGATTATTTCCATAATTCCCCACATTTAGGAAATATATTTAAGCCTTTTACAGCCACAGTTCGTGGGCATTGAGTATCCATATAAGCTAAATAGTCAGTGTTATTGGCTCATCAAAAGATACAATTTTGATTTTCAGTTCCTACACATTGAATCATGATTATTTATCTCCCTGATGCTGTTTATAGGTAAAGAACACGACAAGGTTTCATTAAGAAAGAATTATCCTGGCCCACAACAAGAAAGCTCAGGTCACTGAGAAGCACAATGCAATACTATTGTCAATACTATTGATAGGTCGTAGGAAAAGTGAGACTGGAAAATGCAGAAATGTCACCAGCTTTGTCTTATCTTCATTTTAATAGCGTGTAGCATGACCTGTCTGTGAGGGGTTGACTACTTCAATTAGGTTTATGCTATTTTCAATAGGCCCTCAAATGAGTGCATTTAGCTGGAAAGCATTCCCTGGTTTTATTATTACTGTTGACATCCTTAAAATGCATTCTATTTATTTTTTTAATTCACCAGGAGGGGTGGAGGAATATGGGAACAATAAAGAAAACAAGCCAGTAACATGCCCTTGGGGACCAATAGCAAAGGGAAAAGAATCACAGGGGAAGAGAGACGGCAGATGAAAATGAAAGACGTATCTTATTAAACCATCATAATTAAGAAGTAATAGATATTCATAAAGAGACCTAAGACCAAAGTCTTAAAGATGTCCTCGGTAGCAAGAGCAAATGTTGGCTAATAAGAAGTAATCAACAAATAATCTGCATTAACAAGCCATCGGAAAGACCGGAGAATGAGAGAGCGGAGACCGGCCTCGCTGCCGGCTGCCCCTGCCACAGGGCACTGTGGGCAGCCCGAAACTGAAATTAAGTTCCACCACACAGCACTTCAGGCAAACACAGGTAAAAGTGTGTACCCCGTGCCTTGGCACCTGTGGCATCTTATCATAGGATAGCCTGGGCTGCAAACCCTGGGGTTACAGTTGCTGCCAGAGGACCGGGGGATCAGGACTGATGAGGAAACTGACCCCACATCATTCATTTTGGCACAAAACAGGAATTAATTGGATAGATTTTTCCCGTAGTTCCTGTGTTTTAAATTAGCTGGACCTCTGAGCACTGAGGAGACAAGGCTGAAGGGAAGGAGGACTACGTTTGGTCCTTGGACACCCCCTAGTGTCTGTGTGAGCATGAACACGGCCGGCAGGCAAATTCTTTGCCTCTCTCTTGTACTGAACAGAAAGGAACAAATACTGAATGCAAAGCTGAGACGGAAGTCTCAGGATGTCGCAGGACTGGAAATCTGCTCTCTGGGCAGCAATCCCGATGTCGGAACCCCAGCTCACTTCAGACACTTCCGGGAGGTTCCACTTAGTAGCGACTTCTTCAGTGTGTCAAGAATCTGCCTCAAGAAAATATGGAAAATTATACCTGCGGCCAGGAAAGGGCCTATAATTTGTTTCCAAATTCTCTTTAAGAGATGGATCCCAGAGTTAATATGATGAATGCAAAATGAAAAGGAGATATGGAGAAAAAGAAATCTCTTCGGGAGTACCTCTGGCCATCTGTCTTTATATAGATATCTTGGGAGTGTTTGCAGAAGCTCTGTGATGTATTTATGTCTGACCCTGTGATTGGATGTGAAGTCTGAATAAAGTCCAGGAAGACGGCTGGCCACTTCTCCCAGTCAGCGGTTCTCCGTGCGAGATTTCATTTGTGTGATGGAGATATCATTTAAACGTGGCTCAGAAATGCTTCCGTATATGTGCCTTGAAAGGTTCGTGTACAAATCGTGTGTGACTCCCTTTCCATCAAAGTACATTAATTTTTGGTATCCTGTGGTTATCTATGGACTAGGCTTTCTCTGTTAACGTATTGTTGAAATTATGAAGTATCACCACGGGTTTCATCCGCACTCAGATCAGAAGTGTAAAGGAGTCAAATGTTATTCTATATAGCTCTCGCAAATGACCCTGCCGCCTCCCAGAACTCTCCACAGTTTGGGGGAAAACATTCCATATATGAGTTAATGAAAATCCAGACTTTGCATTTTCTAACTGGTTGAAGGAAGCAACTAGGCATTCTATAAAACACTGAAGACTACATCACAGCGAAGGAAACTCTCTTTCTGCATCGGGGATCTACCACCCAGACTACATGTAGACCTAGCATTTTAGAGGTGAGCCTCCTTAGAGAGCATCATACTGCGTACTGTAAGGAGATGTCAGGACAGCTTGGCCTGGTCCACAGACACCCTAAGCCAGGGAATGGAACACTTTCATTTTATATTTTATTTTTATTTTTTACTCCTTTCACAAGAAATGCTATTGTTTTAAATACCAAGCAAAGATAGCCATGTTTCTGGTTAAAGCCCACACAAAATAAACTTATTTGTAAAAGGAGTCTTGGCATATGAGAACAAAATGTATATTATTCTCTTGATCTTTAATCCCTATGTCAATGTCTGTTTTAGAGCTTATGGCCCCTGACAAATCTGCTTAGTGAATTTTTGGCTGACAAACCTGGCAACACAAATACTGTCTGAAACACGCTCTGAAGGCTAAACGCTTTCATAACAGCTACTTTACATAGCCTAGTAGGTTTCCCTTAGAAAAAGCATCACCAATTAGACTTTTTTCTTAAGTGGCAGTATTAATTTTTGTGGTTATATTTAATACGCTGGGCCTTCTTTTAATGCTTCTCAAGGAGATCAAACACTTTGCCAACAGACGGGCATTGCAGCGGGGGTGATTACACTCATTTTTCATGTAATTGGGAGTCACCATTTGGTTGCCATATTTCACTTGCTCATTGACTCATCATATAATCCTTTATAATGGGGGTTTGGTGTATGTCGGGGAAGGACGGTGCCAAGCAGCCGGGAAATAAAGAGCAAGGCAATCCCCCCCTAGCTGGTGGGAACAAGAGGGTGTCTAACAGCTGCCCAGCCCTTCAGACTGCAGTACATTTTCACGTAATAAAAGTGACCTAACATACTGAAAAATGGGGTTGAGTAGGATTGAGGAGAATCTGTGGGTTTGTTTTTTTTCTCTCAGAAGATATCTTAAAAACAGGTTCTACTGTGCATGGTGAGGACACAGTCTTTAAAGGATGAAAAGCCTTAAGTGCTCATTAGAAATAGGAAAGCCCCTTTGTCCCTCCTCATTCAGCCAAGACCTAAACCCCAAATAAATGTAGCACGCTGGCCCTCAGGTTCACTTATAGCTTTAGTTTCGTTTCACATCGGGTCCCAGTAATCGGTACTAAGTCATCAGTCGTGGCCCTGTGTGAATTGTCAAGTATTGGTAAGACACAGACAGACATTCGGGCACCTGAGTTCTGAGCCCAGTTCTGTCATCTTGGAAGAAGTCTAGGAACATAAGAAGGTCTCAGGTTCCCCTAACATTACAAGCGAAGAAAAACATTGCTCTGATTCCTGGGCTTCTCTAAGAAAGAAGAAAAATAAATAACAGAGGGAGTCTGAAAATATTTCACGATGTAAAGATTAACTACAAGGCCGTGCAGCTTAACTTGAAATGATGCTTTCTGTTAACACTCTGCCGTCTGTGAGCCAGTGAGGTTGGCATAGCCATCTGTAGTGTACATTCTATCTGACTCTGTGTGTACGATTCCCTTTGGAATTTTCCAAAAGTATTAGAACTAAGCTGCTCATTTTTTTGTGAGCAGTATCAGATGAAAAGCCTCCTTCTTAGTTGCTTTGGAATGATCAGTAACTGCTTTCTTCCACAGGAGAGCACTGGCAGCTATGATGCCTGAAAACAATAGCTAAGGCTGGATGTGCTGGACCTAGCTCTGAAACACTGGTTGGATGGAAGACCGTGGATTTGTGTTTCTCTGCCAACATTTTATTGTTGTTGTTTTGCTGTTGTTTTGTTCTTGTTGTTGTTTGTTTGTTCATTTGTGGCGGTACTGATAGAATTCAGGAGCTCTTACATGATAAGCAAGCACCACTGAGTTATACCTTCAGCCCCAGAATTTTCTTGTGCATGTGTATATATACATGCATATATGTGTGCACTGTGTGTGTGCTCGCACATGCGCAGATCTTCCTCTATAGCGCCCCACCTCATTTTGGGAAAGAGTTTCTCACTATACCTGAAATCCACTGTTTCTGCTACATCAGCTGACTAGCGGGTCCCTGAGAACCATCGTCTCTATACCCCCACTACTGTGCTAAGCACTGCACCCAACTTTTGCAAGGGTGCTTTGCATTGGAACTCAGGTCTCTAATACATCTCCCCAGCTGTGGGACTTGCTTTTAAATGTAATCATCTAAATGCCACTCCACAGCTGGAGCATGCTCGCTGTGCTTAAAGAATCTGAGATACCTACCACTCCTGTGTTAAAAACTAACCCCACGGAGGACCACGACAAGTTAGAATGAGTTAGGTCATCATCAATGCATCTTGCACGATTTTAAATAAGCTTAAGACATAAATAAAAGTCTAGCAAAACAAACATTTGCTTAATCAAGTTTAACCTTTGTGATACCCGAAACAAAACAAAACCTAGAAAATAAAACCTTCCTGTTAGAATTCAGGAGCTAGTGTTTCTCTCCCAACACTCTTTCTTTCCCTATACCTGAGTACTTTGCATACTCGTTGCCTTCACAACTAGTCTTCAGTAAGCTCACTGAATAGCAGGCCACCCAAGGAGACAGTTGGAATAACTCAAATCTAATTTTATCTAACAATTGCCTCACTTAACTAAAATAAAGACAGAACACCAGAGACAATTCCCCTTTGGTAGCTGAGACTTCCAATAATTAAAGAGTTAACCTTACACTTCAAAACCTCCAAACACCAAGGGCCCTTTACTTGCCAAAGTCCAATTTGTCCATTTACATAAAAAGCAATAACTTAACAGTTGTATAAATAAGCCTTTAGATTTAGGTTGAGAAGATCATTTCAGAAGCTATAATTAGCTTTTACCTTAATCTCTCCGTGAAGCTCAGTTCTACTACTTAGATCAGGGGGAGGGTCTACTTTTTGTAGGTTTGTCTTGGCTTTTGTGGTTGTTGCTTTGTTCTGTTTTGAAGACAATCTCACTCTGTAGCCATGGCTGGCCCAGGGCTCACTGGGATCTGCCTGTCTTGGCCTCTGCCACCCATCCCTGTGCTGGAAATAAATGTATATGCCCCAGTGAGCACACTACTGCTAAGGACTTTAATCCCACTTCTTACCAGCAAGACAAATAAACCCATGAAGCACCAAGTCATAAAATGGATTTAGCATGCTGTTCTTTTTCACAAGAGAGAAAAAGGGGTTGTTTGGTTGGTTGGTTTTTGTTTTGAGTTACTTGATCAGAATCATATTTGAAAGTATCAGACATCCAAGAACCCCTCCCCTTTGCAGCTCCACCTTGTTGTGGATCACCATTTCTGTCTGGTGAGCTACTGTGTCTACTACAGCACATGCTATGAGTGACACCTACCAAATTATGGAGCAAAAATTATACAAATTTTGTTATATCCCTGCATCAGAACAATAACTTATCTAATGTCCTTAACAAAATTGCTTCACTGTTTTTTTAAACTTTTCTTTCCTTTCTTTTCAGAAAAAGAGAGGGGCATGGAGGTAAAGGCTTTGGGACTATGTATCCTCTAGTTTTCCTTCTGAGTTTAAAATCATAAACTACCCACTAGTGTGAATTCTTAGGCACAGCCTGTCATATCCATTGTGGTAATTAATATAATATCATACTGTAAATGCCACTGTTGTTCAGGCTGTTATCTTGGTGATCGCCGTTGTTTCTGACAATGCTATTAATAACATTACTATGTTGATAACGATCCTAACAAACACTGTTAAACACAAACAGCACAAGGCACTGCCTCCTACTCCGCCTGGAAGGAAGCAGGTAGACAACTGAAACTGTAAAGGCAGCCTCGGTACACAGCATAGCACATGTCATCTACTGAGCAGTAAGGGAGCCATTGCCAAAGTGCTGGTAAAAGCTTCTATGGACATTCTTCCTAGTACACATTCAAAGGAAGCATTGCTGGTGAGATAGGAGCAATGTAAGTGAAGCTAGAAAGAAGCAAAGAAGCAAAGATTTCAATTTTAGAATTCATATAGATGATATAGATATAGATATGGATATGGATATGGATAGAGATAGAGATAGAGATAGAGACATACATACATACATACATACATACATATATGTCCATATACATGTGTTAGCAAACACAAAGCAATAACTTGGAAAGAAAATTATTTACTTAATCTTATTACAAAAGTAATAAACTCAATTGTAAAAAAAGGGAGGAACAATGCAGAGTAGCATAAAGAAGAAAATAAAAAGCATGTATAATACTATCAATGGGTGGGTAATTTGGGTAATTTAAATTTTGAGTAATTTATTTTGTAATGGGGAAGAATCTTGATTAGAACAATTTATCTAAGTGCTTTTCAAATATCCCATCATAAACCATTAGTGGAAGGTACAATCAGTTCGGGGGGGGGGGGCTTATACTGAACATTCTTTTTAAAAGAAAATGGAAGTTTATATTGCATAATAAAAGTTTTCATGCAACTTTTAAATACATATTATATATATATATATGTTTTATATATATAATGCATGCAGATTTAAGATTATGCTATAACATGAATTTCTAAATGAGTTACAGAGAAGATGTTGAAAGTAATGGCTGAAAAACTTTGTAATAATTTTAGGCTACATATCTCAAAAATGGGAAGGCATTTGTACAACATTTAAATAATATGATATATTTTCTAATAAACTTAATCTTGGTGAGGAAAAAAATCTTTCAAGCGCTATCTTATTGGGTTACTCATGGAGTTGCCAATTGCCTGCACTTGGCTGCACTGGATGCCATTAAGCAGAAAGACGCACTGCTGTCAACCTTAGAGAGCTTACAACATAGATATGCATCAAGTAAGCAAGCAAATTATTGTAAATTCTCAGCTTTGGTAAACCCCATAGCGCTCACAAAGTCCAAAACAAGTACATAGTCTAACTTGGGCAAAAAGAATATTCAGAAAATGCCTTGACTCTTGCAGCTTGGTCTCACAAACCCTGGCTAAGGGCTGTGAGGGAACAAGAAAAAGAGAGACATACAGACACACATACAGTAAAGGTGATAGCAGGTGAGGTTCTCACTGTTACCTAGAACCCCAAATTCCTAGGTCCGGCCCTCGGGAAGGGTTGATTTGTCTCTGGGGGAGGTCTCTGGAGATCAGCAGTCACAGGTCGCAAATGTCCAGGAAGAGGAAGCTGGAGACGCTGGTCTTGACACACACTGATCAATCACTCGTCAACGTTTGTGTGTGGACCTCCAAGCAAAGTTAGGCCATCCCTCTTGAACCTGACTTTGCCAATTTGCCATGTGACTATTGGTTTTGAAGTCCGCTAAAAGCAGTACACATATCTAAGTAAAAACTCCCTCTGGTGGTACTCACTCTGAGCTTCCTCTGGTTCCACAAACAAAGCGTGCATTGAAAGGTAAAATTGGAGAGAGGTGAAATCTCCACCTGCTCTCTGGAGGGGATCCAGCTAGGACCACACAGGGCCTAAGATCAGTGGAGCAGCTGGGACAGAAGTCTTTCCGCCACCATTTGCACCAGGGAGCCAGGAAACTCCACAGCCTTCTGTGATCAGTGGAGCAGTTGGGACAGAAGTCTTCTTGCTACCATTTGCACCACGGAGCCTGGAGACTCCACAGTCTTCTGTGCATAGCCCGCCAGGAGAGAGAGATGGCCCAGCAGTGCTTTCACTTTTGAGCTGAGAGGAGTAAGGACACAGGCTTACAGGACCACAGGAGGAACAAACTCTAGCCAGAGACAACAATACCAACTAGCACCAAATGGCAAAGGCAAGCACAAGAACCCTACCAACAGAAACCAAGGTCACATGGCAACATCAGAACCCAGTTCTCCCACCACAGCAAGTCCCGGATACCCCAACACACCAGAAAGGCAAGAGTTGGATTTAAAATCGTATCTTATGATGCTGATAGAGGGCTTCAAGAAAGACTTAAATAACTCCCTTAAAGAAATACAGGAGAACATCGGTCAACAGCCCTTAAAGAGGAAACACAAAAATCCCCTAAAGAAATACAGGAGTTCATGAGTCAACAGGCAGAAGCCCTTAAAGAAGAAACACAAAAATCCCTTAAAGAATTACAGGAAAACAAAAACAATCAAGTAAAGGAACTGAACAAAACCATCCAGAATCTAAAAGTGGAAGTAGAAACAATAAAGAAATCACAATGTGAGACATCTCTAGAGATAGAAAACCTTGGAAAGAATTCAGGAGTCCTAGATGCAAGCATCAACAACAGAATAGAAAAGATAGAAGAAAGAACCTCAGGTGCTGAAGATACCATAGAAAACATTGACTCAACAGTCAAACAAAATGCAAAATGCATAAAGCTAGTAACTCAAAACATCCAGGAACTCCAGGACACAATGAGAAGACCAAACCTAAAGATTGTAGGTATAGAGCAAGGATTTACATCTTAAAGGCCCAATAAATATTTTCAACAAAATTGTAGAAGAAAACTTCCCTAACCTAGAGAAAGGGATGGCTATGAACATACAAGAAGTCTTCAGAACTCCAAACAGACTGGACCAGAACAGAAAATCCACCCGGCACATAATAATCAGAACACCAAATTCACTAAACAAAGAAAGAATATTAAAAGCAGTAAGGGAAAAAGGGCAAGTAACTTATAAAGGCAGACCTATCAGAATCACACCAGACTTCTCACCACAGATGATGAAAGCTAGAAGATCCTGGGCAGACCTCATACAGACCCTAAAAGAACACAAATGCCAGCCCAGGATACTATACCCAGCAAAACTCTCAATCATTATAGATGTGGAAACCAAGATATTCCATGATAAAAACCAAATTTGCACAATATCTGTCCACAAATCTAGCCCTACAAAGGATAATTGATGGAAAATGCCAACACAAAGAAGGTAACTACGCCCTAGAAAAAGCAAGAAAGTAATCTTCCAATAAACCCCAAAAAAGATACCCACACAAACATAAAAATAACATCAAAAATAACAGGAAGCAACAATCACTACTCCCTAATATCTCTCAACAACAATGGACTCAACTTCCCAATAAAAAGACATAGACTAACAAAATATTTCTCATGTAAATCTTCAATTTTACCAGAAAATGTTTGTAATTCCCCTTTTAATTAATTTAGTAATTTCTTTTATGTCTACCATTTCACCTGCATTAGTTTTTATGATAATCTTCAATTTTAATATGTCTTTCTATATACTTCTTCTATTTTATCAGTGCAAAGCTTTGATTTTATCACAAATGTTTCTAATTCCACCTTCAATTAATTTAGAGTTTTTACAGCATTGCTTCTCGGTCTTTTGGCTAAGATCAAGTGTAGAGTTTTTACATAAACCATTTTTTATGTAAAATTTTCCATGAAATAGTCAAATTTAATGTGTTTGTCTATTTATTTCTTGAATTTTACCAGAAATATTTTCCATGTAAATCTTTAATGTTATCTGAAAATGTTTATAATTCTACCTTCAATCAACTTAGAATTATCTTTATGCCTATCATTTTATCTATATAATTTCCATGATAATATTTAATTTTAATATTTTTTCTATATATTTCTAAAATTTTATCAGAAATATTTTCCATGTAAATCTTAAAGTTTATCAGAAAATGTTTATAATTCCACTTTTAATCAACTTAGGAATACTTTTAGGCCTACCATTATAATATCTATATAAAATTTTCCATGATAATCTTCAATTCTAACATGTTTTTCTACATTTTTGTACAATTTTATAATATTTTCTATGTAAATCTTCAATTCTATCATAAAATGTTTCTATCCCATATTTCAATTAATTTAACAATGTTTTACATATCTACCACTTTACTCCTTTTTTCCATGAAAATTGTTGATTGTAACGTGTTTATGTGAAATATTTTCCATGTAAATCTTTAATTTTATCATATTTTTAATTTTTAATTCCCTTTACTTCCCTTTTCAATAAAATAATAAAAAATAAATAAAAAATAAAAATGCATGTTCAATCAAAAGAAGAAGAATAGGAAGAAGAAGAAGGAGGAGGAGGAGGAGGAGGAGGAGGAGGAGAAGGAGAAGAAGAAGAGAAGAAGAAGAGAAGAAGAAGAAGAAGAAGAAGAAGAAGAAGAAGAAGAAGAAGAGGAAGAAGAAGAAGAAGAAGGTAAGATTGATAGCATCAGAGCCTGAGAGTACAGAAACTGTGCAGACGTCAGGTAAGTATGCTCCAATATGCATGTAGGCAGGGAGGATAGTCCATTTTGTACTAGTGCAACAATAGAACAGAGACATGATGGTTTATAGTTATGAGAAAGTCATTCCTTAGATCTGGAGACAGGGAGGTCCAAGAACAAGACGCAGGCCTTGTTGATGGGAAACTTCTGTTTGTGTGTTACAGAGGGAGCAAACTCATTCCTTTTATAGCAGCATTAATTGGTTTGTGAACACAGAGTTCTTAGGACCCAAACACCTTGTTAAGCTGAGCCTCCCAATCACGTAGAGCAAATGCTATTTCTGGCTTAGGAATTGAAGGAACCACATTCAGAACAAAGCAGAGCATTGCATGATCTTTCATGCACCTTTCAACTCAGGCATTTCCTCATTTTTAATAAAGATTTCTTGTGGGAAAAGAAGCTGAACAGTCCTTGGGGGGTTTTGCTCAACTTTCTACATAAGTGGCTATGCTTAGACCCATGGTACTAATATCTTCATCATCCACCACAGTACCCCTTGTAATTATCATAGCCTGCTACACTCTCTGTTCAGCAGGGGAAATAACTAAAAAAATTAAATGCATTTTCTATGTACTGGCAAGCACATTTAACCGATTGGCCACAAGTATGAATTCTGAAGACCAGATTAGAGGCACATTTTAAGCTCTTGTTCTCTATACTCTGGAATTATTTTGCAAGTAATTAGATATTCAGCATTAAGACTCTTTAAGAAAAGTTAAGATTTCTAAGAAAAGAAACACGTTTAATTTAAGCAGATAGTTCTGAAAAGCTCAACCATCTTAAATATGATGGCACAGCAGAAAATAAAGTGAAATAAAAAGTTACAGTGAGTCTCCTGTTTGCTAATGGACATGTTGTCAACTGCTTTCTAAACATGTGTGTTTACATGTAGACCAGTGCTTCTCTTAACTTTTGCCAAAGAAGTTTCTTCAGTGGGCATCAGTTAAGGAAGAGACTCATACTGGTTCAAAATACTCATGAAAAGTGATCACTGAGTGCGAATCCCCAAATCTCTACCAATCCACCTTGCCGCAACATTGGAACGTCACGGAAGCTGGAGTGCAAGAAATGTGAGCCGCAGAGCCAGGGGGGTGGGAAGCGTGCAGTTGGAAGGTGACTTCTCGATGTGCATAACAATGCCCTGCACAAGACAACCAGCATGTCAGGGGACAGTGCTTTAGCACTAATGACAGCTGATGAGTTAAAAAGAACTAAAAGCTTTAAAAGGAAAGAACCTGGAAGTGGAATAAAGGTCATGTTCGGGGCCATCTGAAGGAAGTGGGAAGAGAAACTTAGGGATGGGCAAAATCAAGATACATTTTAGGCATGTATGAAATTGACAAGAATAAATAAATCATGTTTAAAGTATGTTAGGTAAATTTGGTCTTGATAATATACATTTATTTTATACTAGAACCACATTGTAAGTGTTTCTCCAACTGTCATGGTGGTACATACCTGTAATCCCATAGTTCATTCAACCTAGCAAGGAACATTACAAGTAACAGCCCGTCCTATGCTACATATCAAGCCTGTCCTTTAACGCTGTAACCTAGTCATAATCATAATCATAATAAACAACAACAATAATAACTTCTCCAAAGCATTTAGTAGGTTTTTCTCTAATGTTGGCTACCAAAAATTAATTAAAGCTCCATCTCCTACATAGTCACAAATGTAGTGGTTTTTGTCCTCATCCCTTCCACTGCTACAGGCAGATACATGAATTAGTGACTTACTGAATTAACCAGATACTAAAGAAACTCCTCCGACTCCCTTCCTGCAGACCCAAGCAGGAGATACAGAACTTTAATCTACGTACCCTGTCCAGCTTTGCCTGTGCCCTCCACACAGTGGGTAGCAATATAAACTCATGTCATAGAATGCAAAGCCACAAAATCTGGTGCCTGACAGTTCTCTGTCTTTATCTCACCAGCCTGCAAGTCTTATGTTCTAGACACAATCTGACACACTTACATACACTCCCACTTGGAGTGTGACCAATGGCTGTTCATGGATCAGAAATCGCATCTATCCCTTCCATCCTTAATCAGAAAATAATTTTTTTCTTCTTCAGGTCCCTTTAGGAACTTACATGTTCTAACAATAGAGTGGCACTTATCTCCCCAGTGAGAACACCCCGGCATTGATGTACCTCCTGGTGATAGTGACCACAGTTCATAACTATTGATACCTTATGTGGATTCTGTGTTTAGATTGCTTTTCTCCAGGAAACTGTCAGCCCCCAAAGTGCAAAGCAAATATCCAATTCTTTCATAATATTAAGGTAGAGCTCTGTTCTTTATGTATCCATAGAATATGTGTGCTTTAGTCATAGAATTACTGTTTACAATTTAACCTGGTCTTGTCATTTAACCTTCCCGAAATTAATTTTACCATCTAAAAATGATTACAATGCTACCTTCCTTGTATACTATATTTAGATTCTGAAAGTACCATTTGTGTGTGTGTGTGTGTGTGTGTGTGTGTGTGTGTGTTTTGGAATAGAGCGAAGCTAACAAATGAACTCAGTTCTACACCTACTTTCCTGTGTGTGGCCTCTGTGCCACATCAAAATGTGTTTTAACACTGTCCAAAGTAAAGAAGTGTTCACCGACCTGGCATCCTCCGCCATGAGTTTACGTTCCCACCCTACTCCCCAATTAAGAGGAAGCTCATTGCAGAGCTTAATGGAGAGTGTCGCAGGTTCATCAGAGTTCAGATCGGCAGTCTGGAGTGAATCTGTAATAATCCATGACCGCGGACCAGTTTGTATTTTTCCACTAATAAAACTCAAGAATGGCTATGTTTAAATGAAATTTTGCAGGTCATTAATCCATTTGCAGGCCTGCCTCTTCGGGCTCTTTAATTGGGAAACAGTGTGGTAGGCCCAGATTGAAAGTCTGGACTGGTGTAGAAGATGGTTTGGTAGGATGTTCACAGCTTATGGATTTATTAAAGAATTCCTAAATAGATTAAGAGGAAAGCTCTAAAAGTCACTGTCTTCTGTCTACATCAAACAGATTAGAATGATAAAATCTACAGTGGCTCCCTGTAAAACACCAGTCCTGGAGAGGTAGGGTCTCAACTTTATTTTCACCTGTGGAAGTAACAGCTTCAGAAGATGGGTTTTGCTGCAGTGTGGAAGGAGTTAGGGAATTAGGAGAAGAGGGAAAGACTGAAAGGGGCAGCTTGAACTTCTTAAAACGACCATTTCAGCAAGTCATTCCTAAACTGCTTGCCTCCAATTAGTTAAAAATGTGCCAGACAAGCACTATGGGGGCCGAAATTGGCCACAAAACTAAAGGACAAGTTGAGACGAGACCAGTAAATACAATCAACTCTGACGTCCTGTCCCAAGGCTAATGATAGCTAAAATAAACTCATGGCAATAAACGTGGTGAGTTTGAGTCACACAAAAGGGCCTGGAACTGCAGAGTAAAAACCAAGCCTGTGAAGTTAGCTGCTTCTTCCCACTTGGCATGTGGAGGGGAAGCACAGTTCTAATGCCCTACTCTCCTCTCACGGGAACAAAATACTCATCTCAGAAGTCACAAACTATAGGCAGCTGGCTCTTTGTTCTCTGTGTGCCCGCCTCCGTCCACACAGGAGTGTCTTCTATTCTACTAAGTCATGCCTTTGGATTTTCCTTCACTTCGGAAAGGTGCTCTCCCAGGGAAGCAGTCCAGGGGCTCCACAGAAATCAGGCTGGCCTGCTTCTGTTGGCTCTCGTTGTTGCAAACCATAAAATATCTGCTCTGTGGTGGATGCTGGGAATGGCAAAATGAAATGTAAAGAACTGATACAAGTAACTGGACCCGGGTCCAATCTCCAGCACCATAAAGAACAATAGCAAGCAAAGAAAATTATAATGAACCATTTGAAGAAAAGGTGGCCATTTATTAATCTCATACATGGATGGTTCATTGGGTAGATAGATAGAGGCACATGAACAGAGATAGTTATTTCATAGATAGATATATGCATATATACATAGTTAACATATGATACGTAATGTAGTAAATATCCCCTTTATCTGTGTATCAGACTGTCTATCTCCAACAGTGGATACCTAACAGTGAAAATAATACCAGAACCCATATGCAAGATTTTTCTAGACTTGTTGGTAAAGTTTAATTTATAAATGAAGCATGAGAGATTAACTACAGCATACCATAAATCATAGCACCGTCGGTGTCCACTTCTTCCTTCCTTATGTAGCCCACTCTCTCACTCCTTCAACTAAACAGAGCACTTCCCATTTTCACTGGGCGCGTGTGAATCACAAGCTTCACCGCTTCTGCTGCTGAGGCTATTATTAGGTAAAATGAGGAGAGCTGGAGAACAATTCCTACACTACTGCGACAGTAGATCAGATAACAAGATATAAGCTGCTAGCAATTGACCAATGGGAGCATCATGCACACTGCACAGACATTCTAGACAAAGGGTTGCACCATGTCCAAGGCAGGACGGTCCTGGATCACACAGAGATGGGGGGAAAACTTCACCATGCTGCTCAGGACAGAGAGCAGTTTCAAACTAGCCTTAGTCCTGGAGTCTTCCTTTAAAAATATTGATGACACTGTTGACCTCAGTAAATAACTGACATTACAGAAATTATACTATACTATGGATAAGGAGGACTGCTCTATATAAAATGTATAGCTCATGTGTACATTTACATATGTAATGTACATTTTATATACAGTTAGCACATGCACACACGTGTATATGTGTGCATCTGTGTGCATGTGTGTGTATGGGTGTGTGTGTATACAAACATAGCATGTACACATGTCAGGTTGGGGGAGCCTAGAAGGAGAGAGGTACTACTGACTAAGTCATGAAAACTCAAAAGTAGAGGTGGAAATGACACCCAGTCCCCAGACACGCCACATTCAGTGTTCAGGAGAGTGGCTGCTGTTCATCCAGAACCCTGATGAGCAAGTTCACAGAAGCACGTTAAACTGTCTCCATGGTCTCTGCAGAGGTTTCAAGACTAACTGCCCCTCTGTCCCCTCTCTGCACTCATCTGTCTCCTTGGGACTGTGCCAACTCGTCATAAAGATGAAGACTGAATGTTGAAAGTGATCTAATATTGTCACCCACAGTAAGGACACAAGGAAAAACATCTCTGGATACTCAGGAGGTACCAGATTTCTACAAGCAAAAAGAGCTATCTTTAGAAAGGATCATTGGGATTTAGTCACCCCACAATCATACCGCTATCAGGCTGACAGCCACCCAGAACCTCCTGTCTCCATTTGCTTTTCCTTGTGCAGGAATGCTCTTCAATCACAGCTTAAAAAGAGAAATGAGACATAGAAAGCTTCGTTTTTTGTTTACCCACCTTTATTGGAAAAGTTAAGATCTTGACTTCCACAAAATACACTATCCCTGCCCTTTGTTTCCAGTTTTATACTAGATAAATAAGACAAAGCATCCTGGAGGCTCTCCTTCCTGACTGGAGCTCACAGGTCAAATTGGGATTTACAAGGTAGATCTCAGCATGGAAGTAGGTTTGTTTGTTTTAATATGAGTGCAGCTATTTCTCATGTATTCATAAACTATGTGGCTCTCACCCGATTTCAAAGCCACTACAAACATTAAGCCATTTTACCACATGAAAATATATATATTTTTTTATTTGCTAGTGTATCCCTTTCTGACCTTTCTGATCCCTCTTCTCTTCTTTTTCCAGACTTATCAGTGAACCAGACAGAAATACATGGTTTGTTACTTAACAGATACAATGATATTAATGTATTGAAATCTGGTTTTGTTTTAATATTATCTTTTTAAAAATTCAGACTGACTGCTTTGGAGAACAGGTAACTATTTCATGAATTTCAAGATATTAACAGTAAAAATACATACAATCAATTATAGGAAAAACATGAAAATATAATGATCTAATATTTAATATTATCAATTGCTAATATGTCACTAAACCTAGGATCATATATATATCATATAATATATATGTATATATCATATATATGCATGTGTGCATATATGTATGCATATTTATATGCATATATATATGTATGCAGCATGCTACTTCCAGGAAAATCAGAATTTAAAAATCAGATTTTGTAAGACCCCATTTTTAGATTATATCAGTATCAGTAAAGGGAAGATTCATGTATATTTTCCATACATGAATCAACCTATTGCACATTGGCATCCATTGTTAATCATGTGCCTGAATAAAGGGAGAAACACAATCTCCTCTCTGTTTGGACAATTCATCCCACGCTAAAATTACCTAGAAGGATATTAAGGATTGCTTATCTGCCTGAGTCTGACCATTAAATACAAGCTGAATTATTTTAAAATTCTGGATTCAAACAAGCACATATCTTTCTTAAAGAAGAAAAGAAAGAAGAAGGACTTTAACGGGAGCGCGCAGTCACTTGGTGTGTGTTTACTGCCGGATGCCCTCTGCTCTCCTTGTCCCTGTAAGCGTCAGTGAGGTAGTGTGTGGACATGCTGCAGTTCTGTAGTGTGCTTGTGTGCAAAAACCAAACATAAAAACTGATCACATGCTCCCAGCTGGAGACCGTGTCGGCCTCATTGAGGAAGGCAGCAAGCATTATCATTTAGTGCTCCACAGCGGGAGGAAAAATGGTGGCAGAGAGGAGACCCTGCACATCAGACACACCCCGGGGCTCCCCTGCCCTCCATGGCTCCTCGCCCAAATGTAACTCTTTAAATTTTAAGTAGGAAAAGAACACACAGAATCATCATTCAACAACAACAAAATGGGATGGAGACTGGGAATGCAGGGGAAGGTTTAATGAAGACTTGAAGGAATACAGCCACATTGGGTAAGCAAATATTAGAAAGCTTGACATACGCTTTAATGTGTCCTTAAGTCCTAAGCACACACAAAACACACACACACACACACACACACACACACACACAAAAGTGTGTATCCCATATCCACACACACACACACACACACACACACACACATACACACACACACAAAAGTGTGTATCCCATATCCACACACACACATGCTCATGCAAGCACACACACACATGCACATGCACACACACAGGCATTCATATCTTCATATATTCTCACACACACACACACATGTGCACATACTCGAGGCCCTGATTATTTACTTTAGTTCAGATACAGCAGCTTATTTTTGTTGGAAACTGGGTTGATTTTATCATTGTTGATCACAAACAAGTTACTCCTTAGTAACTAAATGCAAATGCACGCAAGAATAGCTCATTGATGAAACTTCTGTCTTATAAACCTGTATTTATCAAATATAATATGTATTAATGCACATTAAGATAATTGAAAGTTGAAGACATATGAACTGTGGCACCTCTTATTTTTCCGTTTCCAGAGCAGAAATCACCTTCAAACCCTATTATTTCATCCAATTTCCTCATAGAAAACTATAATAAGGTGTTAATTTTAACTTCCACAAGTCTCAATTTTCAGGTTATTTATTATTTAATATAATAATACTATCATTATTTTATGAAAAAATATTACGTCAGTAGGCTTATTTTACCAGAAAAGCAAAATTCATAGGAGCGGTGTAATTTTAGAAAGCAGGGGAATTTCTGCAGAAATAATTGATATTTCATGTCTCTGGCAGTCCTTTACTGACTGTTCGATCAGCCCCATGTCTCCGGGCTGCCAATGCACAGTGCATTTGGCGACTTCTCCTGCGTGCATCTGCTTTACCTACGGTTCAGCTTGCTGCTCTGGTGGGTATCTGTTAGACACAGACTAAAGAGCCTTGCCCGAATCCTGAACCCTGTGCTGTTCACAGTGCTCTATGTCCTGAGAAACACTTCTCAGATCCCATGGCTGAGTAAGGATGCATCATAGCTCAGTCCATGCTTCCAAGTGTAAAGCCCCGAGGATTAGAATATGTCATCCTGATCTCCAGAACTGCTCTGATATCTTACAGCAAATTTCTGATATGTTTTGTTTATGGTTTGTCACCAGTACAAAAAACTGAGCAGCAAGGATATCAGTTAGGGATTAATACTATTAAACAACATTTAGATGTTACATCTACCTTCTAAAGTACAGTTTTGAGCCTCACAAAAGTCCCCTACCCAGAATTATGTGAGTTGTGACTCTGTGTGTATGTATACAGGCATGCATGTGGGTCTGGGTATATATAAGGACATAAATATATGACCTATTTATATGACAATATATATGATATATATCAGTCTTTTAAAAAATTTACAAATTTCCTTATGTAGAAAACTAGATAAATCCCTAGCCAAAATAGGAAGGAACAAACTGAATATGTGCATTTCCTCTTTAAACAGGGAATCAGATCAGCCTAACAAGATGTTTCCCTGAAATACTGGCCTCAAATGAGTCCATTCAGCCATGGCAAGGAGAGGTTTCCAGCCAAAACATTTAATTAGTGCCCAATTAAGACAGCCAGAGTGATGTGAAGTCCAGGCTCTGGCCGCGTGCTTGCCTCAGGATGGGTAAGCAGCTTAAGTGACTCCAGTCTGACTAAAAGCTGTCAACTGTCAAACTGTCATTGGGCCATATGGGTCAGGCAGCATCTCTGTAAAGAATTCGACTTGTCCACTCATCAGGGGAAAACACCTTTAACTCCGTCAGGTTGACAAGTACCCAACAGCGCCTCAAAGCATAAGAGAATTGAAGCTGTGGTCCTGTTAAGGAGGAACTGGGTCCTGTGCCCTTTACTGGCACCCCGCAGGCACAAAAAAAGGCTCCAAATTCTTCACGTGGCACTACCAGCCATCTAATGGTCTGGCCTCCTCTCTCACCTCTTCCTTTTGATCCCTGAGTGCCACTGAACAGCTTGTGGTTCGTCTATAAACACACTGTCTCTCTGGACTCCGCTAACATGGTACAGCTACCAACAACACCATGCCTGTTTCTCACTCCGCCAAGCCAGTCACATCTCACTCAAAATCAACCTCCCACGTTAAATTTAAGAATCAGCGCTAACTGGTAGCTGACCTACTCACTTCCTCTGCTCCATCTCCGGTAGGCAGGCATTGGGGTCTCCTGAACCAGGCTTCATACGCCCTTGGGGGCAGTCTTAATGTCCTTCAACTCATTCTAAACCTTTCTTGATTCTATAGAACTTAATGGAAGGAGGGAGGTGTCATCATCCTCCTAATAGCCAACAAATCATGCACAAAATCACATTAAAACAGATCTCTTTTGGTGTTTACTACTTTTTGTCTTAAAATATAACTTTGAGGCAAACAAATATCAACACATGGCTGGACAGATTTGCCTATGTAAATAGCCTACACTGTCAGGAAACAGATAATCCCCCCCCTTTCTCTGCCTCTGGGGACACAGCACAAATAGTTGTAATAAGGTCTAAGGGTCATTGACTACAGGATCAGGCCAACAACTGTCAATTGGAGAGGTCTGCTGCTTGCCAATTAATGTCAATGATCTTTAAAATAAGCTACTACATGTTTGGATTGTGGAAGAGCCCTGGCTGTCCTGAAACTCACTTTATGGACCAGGCTGCATCAAACTCACAGAGATCTGCCTGCCTCTGCCTCCCGAGTGCTGGAATTAAAGATGTGTACCACCATGCCAGGTAGTACTATTTCTGTTTTGCTGTCAGTGTAGTTATCCATTTTATCCCATGCCCTACCTTGTGGTAAATAATGGACGTGTGTGTGTGACATCCCTTTAACTCTCAGTTTTGTAAGAGTCAGAATTGTTCCTTGAAATATTGTTTTTCTAGGTGAGAACTAGCCTTATCTCTAAAGTTAAACCCAGACCATGAAACCAAAAATTCAACTTACTAGCTCAATTTCATATTTACATGATTATATTTAACCAGCTTTTAAAACATCTGATAAAGAAGTTAAAGCAATTTCTAAGGAAAGAATAAACATTACCCTAAGCTCCAAAGTGAGACTTAAGTCATTTGATGGAAGTATATATACATAAAGGGACCACATGGAATAGTCATCTCTTTGCCAGTATCTACTATACTATTGATGATACTTCTCAAAACTAATAAATGAAGCTGTAGATACTAAAGCAGTTATAATATGAATTATTATAACATGTTAGAGGAAATCATTGGGAACAAATCTAGAAATATCCTTTTATTTTCTCCCCAAAATGACAAGGATCCCAAACGTTCACACTGAGTAACTACACTGGCATAATTTAATAGGTTTTTCTCCTAGGAATGAATACTCTGTGTAACAACAGGGTGGGCACATTGAATTGAGAGAAAGAAGAAACATGTTTAGAACATAACCAGGATTTCCTATACACAGTTTCCTACGTACGGCTACCGAATGCCATCTCTGCTTCCTTCCCAAGGGACCCTGGAGGGGAAAGCTCCGGCTGTTTCATGTGTGTCAACTGACCAGTCAATCGAGACGAAGAACGACTCTCCCGGTGTCTCTGAACCTACAAAATGTGGCCTTGCCCAGGCCCTGGTGGTTACCAGGGCTGACGGGAGCTGCCCTCTAAGATGTAGGCCTGACCATGTCCTCCTCTCTTCCCGCACGGGCAGGAGGGAGGAGTGCACGGGCAGGAGCGGAGGGCAGAGGTTTGCTCTGTCCTCCATCCCTTGCAGGGGTCTTTATGAGCATTTTCAAAAAGCGACTAAGAAATGTTCTGTGATGGAATAAGGCTTCCCATTTCACCAGCTCCTCTCCTTTTTGGCTTAACTTAGCTCCCTTATTGAGGATAGGGTATTAAGACCCCAGACACATAGACATATGGATATATAAATGTAGATATAGGTGATTTATAGATAGAGATATAGACAGAGATAGATGTTCTTATTGTAATATATGGGAAGTCAGAAAACAAGATAGTGAATATTTTAATGTGTGTGTGTGCATGTACATGTGTGTACGTGTGTTACATGTACTTGTGTGAACATCTACTTGTGTATGGTATTTATGTCTGCGTTTGTGGTATGCATGTGTAGCATTTATATGTGTGTATGGGGGTGGGGTGCCTATATATAGTTTGAAAAAGCGACAAACTGTAAGAGGACAACAGAGGCAGTCAAAAAGAAACAGAGATAGACAAAGATAGCCTTGTGCACAATTTCAACAAAAGCAAGCTATCTGGTAGCTCACCTCAAAAACTGATCTAATCGCCCAAGGGACTACCACTGTCACTTAACTATATTATAGAAATAAATTTACATGGAATGTATTGATTAAGAAAGAACTTTGAAGAAAAATCTCAATGCTAATAAGAGAGGGAGAGATGTCCCTCTGAAATCCATGGACTGATCATTACCTTCTTGTAAAGGGAAACACTATGTGTGACAAATCAGACTCACACTCAAAGGAGCCAACTTATCCAGGATCTGAGAAGAAGGAGGGAAACGAAGTAACTCCTGACAGAATAATGACTGAGCAACAACTGCTGTAGATCTGGTGGATACATGAGATCATGATTCCGATTCATGCGTCTCTGCTGAGATTTGGAAATTTGTTCTGCAATTTCTGGGTGACTAGGGAGGAGGACATAAATAGGAAAGCTTTCTCTGATATTCCTTCTCTATTCACAGATCAGACTGACCAAAGAGACACAGAGCTGTCCTCGATCTTCCCTCTGAAATCCCATTAGCCAAAGATTAAACTCATCGCAGGGTAAGAGTGAGGGTTCCGTCTCAGCCACCATCTGTCCTGCAAGCCCTTTCTTCTCTCCTAAAGTTCATTTTGTCACACTTGAACCACCAAAATTACCAACGGGCCAATTCCCTCTCCTAATAAAGGGTATTTAGGTCTAAGCCACAGCCACAACTTTTCTCCTTCCCTCCATTTGTTAGTTTACATTAGCAGACTCCATTACTGAGCACTGAGAGGAAATGCCTGAATGTCTCTGTATCTTCAAGGGCTGACCTGCTCACAGATTCAATAGAATTGTCACATATATGAATGCATTCATGCATGTATGTATGTATATGTGTCATATATGTACGATTAACATGCATATCATATGTATAAATGATAGATATGTATGTATATACATGTCTATATAATGTGCAGGCATATATAAACATAAATGTATGTATGTGTATATGTATGCATACACATATATACATATGCATATACATACATATTAAACAAAGGAAATCAAATACTAAGTTTGATATTAATCCATAAATCGAAAATCAAGAGCAGTGTATGGTCTGGGATGTATATCAATTGGCAGAGGTCTTGGCTAACATGCATAATTCTGGGATCAGTCTCCAGTATTGCATAAACCTCCCACAATGGAATAAACTTACAACCCTGACCCTGAGGGAGCAGGGGATAGGAAGATTTAGAAGTTCAAAGTCACTGCACACACAGACACACTCACATACACACACACACACACAGAGACACAGACACACACAGACACACACACACACAGACACACACACACATACACACTGCAATAAGTTTAGGAAAAAAAACAAATATTTATCCCTATGTAGTAATGACACCAAGGCCTATTGACTATATGTATTTTTTACAAAATGATGAAAAGAGCTAAAAACCTTTAAAAAAGGTCTATACAATGAAATCTTAAAAATCAAATTCTGTCAAAGAAGGAATTGAAAACTGAAGTTTAACAGGACCAAGATGGTTTTAGATGATCTGAGAATGATGTTTTCTGTATGTTAGTAGAGACTATAGACATTACATATTCACATAGAGAAGCAAAAGTATAGATAACAAACATGAAAAATGAAGGGAATGTATTTCTACTTCGCAAGGTAATCAGATAGGCATACAACAACAAAGCACAGTGACACTTTTAAAATCAAGTTTTACATTGCAGGAAATATATTTTTACATATACACAACACACACATATTCTACACATGAATTTCAAGACAAAGTGTAAACATTTTATGCAGTTGTCAGCCATCTAGAATACAACATGAAGTGCTCTGTAGGACATTTATAATGTTCAGTTATCCAAAGTCGCCTTGTATGGTTTATAAAAATGCCGAGAATTAGACACAATGTCTACATCTCTCTCAATGAATGGAAAGTATCAGTAAAATATTTTATAAACAAAAAGAAACTGTTGCCAGTTCTATCCAATGTTCCTAAAAATCCAAGTTTATCACTTGCTAAGGTACTTCAGGAAGGTGCTCACCAGTAAAACCAGCAACAGCATCTTAGACTGTAGAGAAGGTCACCAGGAGGGTGACAGAGAGGAGCTCAGATGTGGCCGGTGTGTTTAAAGTCTCGAGAAAGATCATACGAAATTGCTCTTTAATCCTAAGAAAATGAGCAGCAGTAAGGGATCCTGACTGTGAGTTATATGAAGCTAAGTCTGTTTAACAAGAGTGAACAGATTTTAGAGTAGAATATGTTGCTTAAGTTCCAAGAGAGCTAGGCATGGTGGTACACTCCTTTAATCCCAACACAGGAGGCAGAGGTAGGTGGACTGAGGCTGGCCTGATCTACAAAGTAAGTCCAGGACAGCCAGAGCTCTGTTACACAGAGAAAACCTGTTTCAAAGAAATTCGTTTCAAGAAAATCTTAACAATCTAAGAAAAAACACTCCTATTCACAGGTATGAAATCATAATTCTACATTGGATTCTCAACTCCCCAAAGGAATTAAGCATCACTGAATCTGTGATGTCTACATGCATAGAATTGTGTGACAGGGTCTTCTCTACCAACTAAACTTTGTCGTTGCATGGCTTGGGTCTCATACACCTGTCTAGACCTGACAGAGAATGAAGAAAGACAGACACAGAGCTGGGATGAAGTAGATTGGCCTTCCCAGTAGGTAAGCCTAAGCACCCTGGAAATTCAGCATGGTTATCATTTATATACAGTTGTACAGGGAGAAGCATTGCATGCACTTTTGGGACCTTCCCTCTGTCCTTTCCAGATTTAATACAAGTGTGCATGCCTGTCTGCATGGGTACATTCGGCTGCATTCATGTGTGCGGGCATGTGTGCCTGTTCATTGATAAAACAACCTCAAGCCTCACTTCTCCAGCATCACACATGTTTTTTGTTTAGAAACAGGGTCTCTTCACTAGCCTGGAGCTCACCAATTTGCTTAGGCTTGCTGACCAGCGGGACCCAGTGGCTCGCCTGTTTCTGCCTTTCCAGCTGGAATTACAAGGCATACCGCCACCCTTAATTTTGTTTTTGTTGTTTTGTTTTTCATGGATTTTGAGGGTGGAATTCAGGTCCGCCTCCTTGCATGGAAAGCTTCCTACTGGGCCATCTCCTTAGCCCAAATTCAGCTCCTGTTTTAAAGTGCTGGTCATATCCTTTCTCACCTCTAAAATTTCTTCCCTTACTCCACTATACTGAGCTTTACTGTCCCTGACCTTCTACGGACACTATCTTCCACCAGTGTCTACCATGAATCCCCTGTTGTGGACAGATCATCTTCTGTATGTGTTCTTCCCTGTGCAGCAATCAGTACAGTATTGCATGAATGGTGATAAGATCGAGCTCCAAGCCTCAATAAAGATGCATGGAAATGATTACGTTAATAATTGCTTAGGAGGCATCTGGCAGTTTCTCTGAAATCTCTGTGGCAAAGGTGTCATTTCTTTTGCTTGTTTTAAATGTGTGCCCTGGAAAAAATTTAAGGAGGTGCAGCTAAAAGCTCTCCACTTCGAGGATGCCGGAACAAAACTGTCACTGAGCTAAAAAGGAAATCTTTTGAAGTAATATGTCCACCTACTGGACTCAAACAAACATAACACCAATTCAAACAATCCAAATCTATGTCTAATAGATGGATAGGTTGAGGTTGAGCTATGACAAAGGGCGTGCCAAGTCCCACTAATGTTAGTCTGCACAAAGCAGGTCCCTGTGGACGAGGGAAAGTAGAAAGAAGATTCAGTTGATGTTGGAATTGACTACTAAATGCATCTGATTAGACTCCTGCAAACAGGTGTGGCTGCAGGTAGATAATCATGCTGAAATCCACTGGCCACAGAATAGACAAGCGACAAGGACATACAGCGGGGAAGCTGGCAGAGAAGTAGAGCACACAGAGAAATGCTTCTGAGGGGACACCAAGGCACTAGTCCTTTGCAGCTTCCAGATAAGGTTGCTGGTTTGCAGTTACACATTTGGATGGTGGGCTTTCTCACCACAGACCCAAATCAATAGGTCTAACCTAATGAGGACTGGCCCTCTACAACTGCATCAACATAACCCTCCTTTCCTTATATAAGCTAATTTTCATGGGCAGTGTGTTATGACTCATATGACATATAGTTAACGTTGGGACAGGAACCTCAAATAGCTAAAGTTGTCGTTTCACTTTTAGGCTATTTTTTGTTGTTATTTTCCTCTTTTGTACTCATGCCCAGATTCAAAGTGATGGCTTCATAATAATAAATTAATAATTAAGGAACCTAAGAAAAGATCCAAAAGATATGCCAAGAAGGGTTATAAGCTTGGCTCCGTCTCCCTTTTGAGTGAGAGACAGAAAATAGGTTTGGATTTGCCTGCCTGGATGGCTGGGAGGCAGTGACAGACATCCAATTACAAAGCTCAGGGGGCATTTTCTCTTGCCACTGGTGAAAGCCAGGTTGCCTGGCATTCACACTTTAAAATACTTATTTTTCTTCCCAGACTTTAAATGATAGAGTCATGTTATCCTAGTCGTTCCAAGAGCCTCAACATATACATAGCTTCCCACTGAACTTTGTTTAGTGTAAGGATTGAGAGGCCTGTGGGGAATTCGTGAACTCCTACATGTCTAACGCCCTAGAGAACAGTGATTCTGTGCCTTTCAGACATGCCCTCAGCTTTCAAGCCTGCCCAGTGAATAGACAGAACAGTAGACGGTTGCTGACCAAAAACAACTGGACACTGACTAGTGCCTTGGGATCATGACATGCATTGATTTCCGTCGATAGAAAGCTTTCAGTTCTGGCCTCCCTTGCTCCCTGTGAAGACAGCAGAGTGCAGACTGCCACTGCATTGTGCAAGCAGGGCGGAAGCTCAGCAGGCTAAGCTGCCTAGTTGGATTCACACAGCTGGTACACTTTCACACTGGCACTGGAACCCGGAGACCCCGAGTCATGTGGACACAGGAACTGAGGACTGCGCTCCAGAGAGCAGGAAGCTCAGAGACTTTCTGAAAGATATGGGACAGAGATAAAACCCCAAACCAGAAAGGGAGTTAGCAAATATCAAAGGCCAGCTCCCTCATTTTGAAGGTATGGTCTAGTTTGAATGAATGACTGACCTAAACTTACCCATCAAACACACATAAAGGAAACTCCCAGTCCAGTATGGCCTCTTGCTCCCATGACTTCCTTTTATTTAGTGTGGTTTAAATAAAGCAAAACAAAACAAAAAAACTTCAAAGGCATTCCGGACTGAAAGCCAGAGAGACAGGTTAGAATTCATTTATGCTGACCAAGTAAATTGGAGGTTTGATCAAACAGACTGAAACTCAGCACCATGTGTAAGTTAACTAGAGATGGCCACAGAGAAAGCCCAGAGGGAGGAGGACGCCACATCCAGAATTATCAGATCCTCATTTGCTTCCCTGTGTCCTCCTATGGAATGTCTGGAAATCTGTCAGTGTCTTCAAAACTCACTTAGCCAGGGGAGCTTGGATAAAATAAGCACTGGTGGTACACAAAGGTGTTCACAGCAACTGGTGGTAAGGAATCGTGAACCTTTGGCTATGGTTTGTGTCCTGCACTTTCACTTGCCGTCTGAAGGTATTTGCTGGGCCCTTGTTATCGGTCTACCCTGAGAATGAGAGGCTGACTGTATGTCATCACACACAGATTACCTCGATTCTCCTTCTTCAGGCACGTATCTTAACTGAGACAGTGGGATTTAATGGGTACTCTATCAAGAACATGGCACTAAAACTGAAGAACAATATCTAACATACTACAGCGTCATCTATAAATGTGAGTTGTATATGAACTTGTTATTTTTACATGACCAAGAAAATCTGAGAAAGCTCAGCTTCTTATAGAATAAAGACATTATTAATTCAGCTAAATCCAAACACACAAAAGAAATAAGTAGTTTCACAAATTAAGAGTTTATCAAGGTATCTCTAATATTGCCCTATAGTATAATACTTAAATATCTGGGTTCCAGGAGAGTAGACAAGCCCATAAGGAAGGAATCAGAAGGAGAGGACACTAACAATTCAAGATTCAACTTGCTTATATTTGCTAACTACAATGCATTGTGGTAACCAGCAGACAAAATGCCTGATCTTGCAGGATTTTTTATTTTGCTTTTAATTCATGGATATAAGTATTTAGCCTACATGTATGTCTATGCGCCATGTGTGTTCTCAGTGCCTTGAGAAGTGTGCAGCGTGTCAGGTCCCTTGGAACTGAATTTAGAGTTGTGAATGGCCCTGTGGGTGCTGGGAGTTGAACCCCAGACCCTCTAGAAAAACAGTCATTGATGTTAATATCTTGGCCACCTCTCAAAACCCTTGATCTTATTGTAAATGATGAACTAAGAATTCCTATGAATTAGAATTCATAGAAATTCTGGTTAGTCTTCCTAACTGGTTATCCAGTGGTTAAAGGGAAGGAAATCTAGAGGATGCCTGTCAGTCTCTGTTCTTCAGTCTCCGCTGTAAATTGCAATGGAGGACATTCTTGCCCTGGAACCCACACAAAGGTCAGGTTGCATCTATAAACACTACCTGGGTGGAAAACTACAATTTTTAAGGCATTCAAGATACTGCAAGATCCTGGAGATTTCTAATTGAGCTAAAAGTGAAGAGGCAGTGACTATGTTGGGCTCTGCTTGTTTCAGATCTAGCCAAGTCTTTAAAAAAGGCTGCCATGAGGTGATTAACCTTCTGTCTTTGCAGGGTGGGATCATGGCTGGACCAGGAAAATGGAAAGATGCACCCTAGCAGAAAAACAGCAACTCCCTTCTCAAACTTCTTAATCCAAGTAGCCAATTGCTGGTTGTCATTGCACTAATCTAATTATAACTCTCTCCTATTGAATTTAAAAATACATGAAATGACTGGGAAAAAATAGCAACGTGTAAAAATCAAAGGCTTCTCTAGTTAATGCTACATTCAAAGGTAATTACTTAACACAGGCGAAGCCGAACCACACAACCTACAATTCTGGAACTTTCTATAGGCCATTTTTCTTCTCTTTTAAATAAAAGAAATTCCTTTCATTTTGTCAAGAAAACTTTTCTCTACCTCACTACTGCCTGACAAGGGAACAGATGGCAATTTAAGGGGAGAATTTATGAGAGCCACAATCTTAATGTTGCATAAAGGAAAGAAAAAGACTCGCATCAAAACCACTGACAAATGTACTCGCTAATATTAATGCACTCCCCATTCATCCAATATGCTTCCTAATTGCTTTTCTGTACATAATAATGTGGCACCTGCTGCTCAACATTGCAAACGCATCAGGATTTCTCCAAAGTCAAACAGCTCTGCAACTGGCCCTCTCCCAGTGATAAATGTAGACCACTGTATCACGCACAGTTCCTGTCAGTGGCATAATTAAAATTTTATACTTACAGAAAAAGATAGTAAACAATCAGTTCTTAAATGGATTCACAAGAGGAACTCTTGTTACAGCCAACTTCATAATTAGCATGCATCATGTGCTGCTAACATATCCATGACAAGAGGAGGGAAGAATTAGGAACTTGAGTTGTTCCCTTTAATGCTATGTTAAAGCACAAGAAAAATAGAACAGTCTACTGTGACTGTACCACACTACCATGATTCTTCCCTCAAAGTAACACATAATGTCCCCCATATAACTAGTCTATGTTTACTTAAGTGACAGAGTATGAGATTACAGTAAAATGCAGAAAACTTGTATGCTCATCAATCAGTAAAAGCATGACCTCACCTTCCAAAGTGCTGTGTGGTACAGGGAAGGGTGCAGAGGCTACAGCTTGCTGGCCAAGCACAGCCTCCAGGTTGTATTGGTAAAACTTGCAAATTGAAAACAAATTTACCTATTTAAATACTTGAAAGAAAAATAGTATTTCATTACAAATGAAAATGTTATGAAATTCAAATGTGTCCACAAATAAAGTTTTATTGGGACAAACTCATGCTCATCCACTTATGCATGCTCTATGGCTACCCTCTTGCTACAAGGGCATAGTTGAGAAGCTACATTACACACAGTGTAGCCAGCATAGCTTAAAATATTTACTCTCGGTTTCTGTACAGAAAGAGTTTGCTGACCCCTGATCTAAAGCATTTGTAGTGTATAAATCTATGTAATTGGAATGTGTAGTTATTTATATGTGTGTGCACACCTAAACAATTAGTGATCAATGAGATAAAAGCAGGGTTAACGCAGGCTTATGTCTATGTGGGTTCACATGTATACGAGAAAGGTTAGAAACTATAATTCAAAGTATAATTAAATATTAATGTCTGAATTGTGATAAAAATCTAATTATATTAATTAACTATGTGGGCTTTTATCTTGGCTATAATTAAATCTAGTAAATATAGTCTTGCTTTTGTATCTAAACACTGTATATTTCTTATGTCTATGAAGAATCTGTTTTGATTTTAAAAAGAAAGAAACTATAGTACAATAATGGTAATTTACTTTCATCTGTCATTCAAAGTTCAACTCATGAGAGATTCAGTAAACCACCACCACTTTTTAAAGCTATCACTATGCTTTTAAAAAGTTATGTGATAAAATTGCTTGAAACTACAAATACAAACAATAGATATACAGAAATTCATACACAAATATACCAATAAGTTTATTATGACAAGGGTGGACAGATTATGGCAGCCATCGTCCCGGGGCCAAGTCAGATGTCCGCCGTGGAGGGAAGCAGGCAGAGATTACACAGAACCTTAACAACTCATTGCATAATTTTCAGCAATTATCGAATGAATAACTTTTATTTTTCCTTTGTTGTTGTTGTTGTTGTTGTTGTTGTTTTGTAGACAGGGATTCTCTGTGTAGCCATGACTGTCTTGACTCACTCTGTAGACCAGGCTGGCCTTGAACTCAGAGATAAACCTGCCTCTGCCTCTTAAATGCTGGGTTTAAAGGTGTGCAACCTCTACTACCATGCTTCATTTTTATTTTTAAAAGACACGTTTTAATTTTTTTTTAAAAATGTATGTGTATGTGAGTGTATGCCAGAAACGTGTAGTTGTCCATGGAGGTCAGAAGCAGTTGGTGGATCTGGAGTTCCACAGTGTGAGATGGTGCTGGGAAATGACACCATGTCCTCTGCAACAAAAGCTCTAACATGCTGAAGGGGCTCGTTTCGCGAGCCCCAGTCATTGGTCGAACAAGAAAAAAAAAAAAAACCCAAATTACTTGGGAGCAGGAAGCTTCCTCAGTTCTTTGTCCTTCCATTTTAACAGAATTATTTCAACTGCAAATAGAAGCAGTGACAAAGGGAGAGAAAAATACATGAATGGGAAGATTTCTGCAGTCTCCCACACCACAAAGTGGTCTGGTGAGCCAAGCACCCAGCTGCCTGGCTCACTCTGTTGCTTCGAGTGGACTGTAAAAGGCTCTGTTTCAGTGAGTCTGACCTGGGATTGAGGCCTGGACACTCTTTCCTACCCCTGGTGTCCCTTCTTACTTCCCCTGGTCACGGTCCCGTCGGCTAGACCCACTCCTTTACAGCGCGATTATCATCTCTTACACCTGGAGGAACAGCCCTTTCTTCTCAGCTGAAGGAGAAACGTAGAAATAGGAACCTGGAGGCCCTCTCTTGCTTTTGCTTCACCAGGAACGCACGCCCCTTAAGACATAGTACCTTTTTAAAACTGCCATTCCTTTGAGCAAATAGTATTAATTCCAACACTTTTTAAAAGAGGGGGAGAACTATCTGTGAATATAAATGAAGCAACAAATTCCACAACTAAAGATCTCAGGAGATTAAGGTCTAAATCAGAGCCACAGATGCAGATAAAATAATTGTATCATGAATGAAAATGTTACACACTAAACTTCTAGAAAAACCAACCCCCACCCCCTTTTTTGAAGATAAAACTGCATAAAAATTGCTGCTGTGGGTGAAGAAATAAAGTATGTTTTTAGTTTTCATGCCAGGGAGAAGATGAGATTCATTTTTATACCAGTTCCACAAAGGCTGGCTAGCAACCTGCTTAGAATACAATCGACAGGATTTAAATTTCCTGTGCCTTTACATGGCGTGCTCATTTGCATGCTAGGCCCCAGAATGCTCTTCTCCCCCTGCCATTTCACAGAATCACTGAGATCTGAGTGCTGGGAGCAAACTGTAAGGTTCAAGGGTGCTTGTGAGTCCAGCACAAAGCTCTTTTATCAGTGTGTTCGCAAGGGAAAATGTGGTCCCTTTCCCACCTCACTGGGCAACGCTTCCTTTGAGGGGCAGCTTCAAATATCTCCTCCCCAGAAACACCTCCTCAGCCAGAAAGGGCTCTGGAAGCCTCTCCAAACTCGCCATGGCGATTACTAATGAAGAGGTGAGACCGGTGTTGCCCTGGAAGGATTTTTTGGAAAAGGTTCACTCCATCCGTTTGCACCCTGCTGTCATTTTCTCAGATTTCTTCATTTAAAAGATTATACGTGGCTGCTCAAGCTCATAGGAAACTAACAGAGACACTGAAGGAACAAAAAAAAAAAAAAATAGCTATCAACACTTTATATTCAAATCCATTTCGGGATGATTAAAGTATATGGAAATGTCCCAGATATCCAGGTCAGTGATTAATATTTGAAAAGAAGAGAAATAATAAACTCAAGACATTCTCTAGCTCGAAGAGAAAATATGAATCCAGTCGAATGTCTGCAATCGGGTTTTAATGCCTAGACAACACATTCTCATCATAAAAAGACATACTGTATGTAACGAGAAATGTTCCCTCAGTGCAACATAAAGATATTAGACAGGATGCACTTAGGCAAAATAATAAAAGGACTATATTCATCAACAGATTTAAACCTGCAGGTTATCCACATCTCTGAGAGACAAGTGTTCCTAGGAACAGGAAGGGAAAGGGATGGGATTCCTATGTAAATAAGAGGGCGTGGTGCTGGAGAGCCGCTTTCTCCAGAGTTGCCTGAGCCCTCACAGCAGGAAATGTTTTATTGTAATGCAAATGTATTTGATTCCCCCCCCTCCACCCCGTCGCCAAAATCCCCTGTCACTGTGTTCCTGTCTGAAGAATCATCACAGTATTTGCAGTTCTATTAAGCACCATTTTATATTAGCCTAATTTACGTAACCTGCCTAATAGGAATCGGAAACGTTACAGTTATTTTACTGGATCCAATTAGTATTTCATTGTTTTAGCCTGAACACAATATTGTACAATAGTCCTCAATACTCAGCTAAATGGGATAGGATGTACGCCACATAGTACAATAAATGGAAGCATATGTTTTAAGCTAATTAAAACGCAGTTAAAACCTGCCTGAACTGAAACCAATTGCATCCTTTAATATCTGGTGAGTGACTATTTTTTTTTAATCTAATAATGAAATGTCATATCAGGGTGAACTTACGGAAGGAAAAACATACCAAAAGTTAAGTACTGAAAATAAGTGGACTAAATTACCAGCAGATTGTTTCCTGGAAACGCATTTCTCTTCGTACCTGTCACACAGCAATGGAGAATGAGTTCTTCTCAAGTTAAATACACAAATTCAAAAAAAAAAAAAATGTGTAAACATCATTGGTATAAATATCTCCAATCAGGCTAGTGTGAGGCTTTAAACATTCTGACAAATAAAAATAGCTTATCAGATTTTTTAACATCTGTTCACTTTTATGAAATATATCAAGTACTCTATGTTCTGTGTATCAGAAATACTATATTTAGCAAAAACACTACACATCAAGAAAAATTTTTCAACAAGGAAATTGCAAATGTGGCAAAATTATCAACATCAGTAGATATGAGGCGGGAATGAAGAAAAGTGAGTTGTTCTATCAAATCGTGAAAATAATACTAGCAAGCACTGAGCACAGTCCTCGCAGCGGCACACACCCGTCACAGGTGTCTTCACACTGCAGGGAGAGCCTTCTGCTTTAAGTTCAGGATGTTCTGATTGAGCTCATTTGCAACACTGCGCAGACCCCTCCCTCCTCTGGGAGCTACAGGCGCTGCCTCAGTCCTAATAGGGAATCTCTACTTCTCTCCAAGCCAAGAAGAGAAAACGCTGACACCTGACCCAATTAACAGCACATTTCTTCCTTACTTTTTATTCTCAACCCCATTTCAATAAACAGAAAACAGAACTCAAAGGTGTGCCAAAACACAACTTTCAGGGAAAAGAATGAGGTTTTTTGAATGGTAAAGGATGACCAAAATTTAAATTCTTAGCAAAATATCAAATTCTATATTTTTCTTGGGGAAAAAATTGTATTTTTCACACTAGATAACGGTTTAAACCATCACTGTGGCGAGGGAGTTCTCAGACTCACTTGATCTTCTGCTGTGATATTATGATGGTTGCACCGAACATAAGAGTGTGCGTTATGCCATTCCTTTTAACTTTACTGTTAACTCCATAACAGCTGGCACCAAATGCAACCACTTGTGATATAATGAACTTGTATATTGCTAGCAATTACAGAGTTAAGTTGGATAAATTCTTGGAGTACAACAGAAGTGTGTTTTCTGCCTGACAATAAATTAAAGGTGACACTCTAATTTAAAATTGCCTATAATCATATATAAAAATCAACAACAAAAAATACAATGATTGAAACCACAGCTCAAAATTTGCCACGTTTGACTATATCCATCTCATATTTGTTTATGATACCTGTCATCTCCATCTATTATTTAAACACTTCTTATGCATTTTGGAATTATGAAGTATGTTTGTGATAGTTATGAATTTGAAAGCTCAAGTCATGAATGCTACATATTTTGCTTTCCTTGTCAATAAATATATTTGAACAGAAGCCAGGTAACCAAGCTGTAATATTCCATAAAGATATCAACAGGACTATGTACTCTGAGGAAAACACCAGACCAGGTTTTGTGTAGCTATTCTTGGTAATCACATAAATATTACCTCTTTTCAGCAAAACCCATGTATACCAAAGAACTAATTTTTCTTTAGTTAATATTTTAAATATATAACCTGTATATAATCTGGAGCCTACATTATGGGTCATAAAGAAATGGAATTCAGGTGGCAGCTGTGATTAGAGACTCAAACATCCAGGAGCTTGGGCTGGATTTGTCAATGTAAAAGCACCAACGCAAATTATATAAGGAGACACATCACAGGAGGACCCCTCTCAACACAAAGCAACTATTGAAACTTCATTGGGAACCATGAATCCTATGCCATACCAAAGAGCACTGGGTGATTTTTCAAAAAAAAAAAAAAAAAGTTAGAAGCAAACTTAGGCTCTGAACAAAAACTTAAAATGTTTCCATGTTGTTATAGTTTCCCATCCTGAATACTTTTAAATACAACAATGCTTTCCCAGTGTCAGGCTAGGACTCTCCCCCTCAGCTGCATCCTGAGCCCAGAAGCAATGTACGTGTAAGCTGCAGTGCCTTCCAATAGTGTATGTTCCATATAGAAAATGATGATCAAATGCTCCCCAAAACCTTTGGAATTCAAAATTATAGAAGTTATTTTACACAGTCTACACATATTAAAAAAAAATCACAGTAAAGAGGGCTGACTTGGGGACACTGACCAATCTCACCATTCTCTCCTGTTCTGTAACCAATTTCTATTATTGAGTTTGGACACACTGACTGGCACAGATTCAAAGTACTTAAGCAGATCATCCCTAAAAGAAATTAAGCTTGTTGACAGGCAAGAATTTGAACTGAAGTGGAAATTGCAAAATGTAGCAATTAACCATGACTTTATAGACGTTGATGATATCAGAACATACTACTATAAAATTCAACACCATGGCACAGTGAACATTTTAGGCAGGAGAAGCTGAGAGGCAACACTTGTATGGAATCCTCTCTGACCTTCTGTCCTTTCACCTGAAGTCAGGATTCTGAGGAAGGTCCCTATAACAGTGTTAGAGCAGCAGTAAAGGCTCATGGAGAGAATCCATTCTCCTTCTGGACAAGCTACTGGGAACAGTATTGTCACTGGCCTGGGTGCAGTCAGCCCTTTAGAAGGCATATCCGACCAGGCACACCACAGGAACAGCAGGAAGGATCTGTCCTCCAGAGGCAGGCGCCTCCCCTTCCGAGCACCCTCTTTCTGTACAGTCACTACCCAGCTGCTATGGGATTCTGATGGGGCAGCCCACGTGAGTCCTGACATGAAAAGAGGTAACTTGTGCTTTTTCTTCTCTTCTTTGTCTGTTGGAGTCAGACCAGAGCCTAAATTCTGATTCAGACCTGCTTTTGCTGATACTCGGGATTTTCCTGAAGCCTAGGCCGTTTTGCCATGTAGTCTCAGGTCTTGCCGCGTTTCCGGGCCCTCCATGACTAACTCAAATGACATAGCTCACTCTTTCTCTGGGCAGATGCTTACATTTACAATTTGTCTGCTGTGGATTTTTTTTTTTTTTACTCCAATAAACTTGCCCTTGAGCTTTCTTCTGGGTTTGTGCTTAAATTCTTTTATTAATGAAACTAAGAACCCCAACAGGGAATTCTTATTTCTATGGCAACACATGGTAACACTGGAGGGATTCACCAGACTTTGCAGTAAGTCATAAGACCTTTATGTTGGGGGTACCTTTTTATCCTGAAAGGAATTGAGCACCCCTATATCTGAAGACATGGGGTTACAAACACTCTGAACATACAGGTGTGCTTCCCCAGGTGATCAGTGCACCATTGCCTGTCTGTATATAGTCTACTCTTCAGGAAACCTACTATAACACTGTCAACTGTTGCTTAGATCTTCATTTCCTTTTGAAGATTTACTTAAAATTGAAATAAGTGTGAATGCTATACTCTTGTTACTCTGTCTTTGTTACAGGAACCTTGGCTAAATGAAACTTAAACTAGTAAGAGGGGAAAGCCATAGTGCTCGCTCTACACACCCAATTCTCGTGCCGTGAGTGGATGGAGGCAGAGCTGAAAACATTATTTCTAACATTTTTAACTACCAGAAATGTTCAATTCCTTTTATAAACACTTCAAAGCTGTAGGCAACAGGGAAAGGCCAAAGCAGTCACTAAGCATTATGGAGGAAAACGTGAGTCATCTCACGGTGAGACATGCTTCAGTGTAGAAAGCACACTTGTGCTGAGCTAAGCACTCCATGGCTCCACAGACCGCTGAGTTCTGCTAGTGCTTGGGTGTGGCCAAGAATAGTAGTGTGTCTTCAGAACCAAAGTAAATATTGCTCAGATACTTCTCCAACTAGGGCTAAAATCAAACTCCTGCCTCTGTGTTCAGTATTCTCAACTCTCTCTGAGTTAGCTATATGCTGTTAATCCAAAGGATTACTTTGGGCACTGTTTATAATTGATGGCTCAGATTCTTGAAAGGACCACATAGACAGACTTGGAAATACCATCTGCAAAGTTCTGTTGGATGCAAATGTTCAAAGATATGTGCATTTGGAACAACAGAAAGACTAAGATAGGATCTATAGGATAGATATTAATGAGAAAGAGTTATCTTCACCAATTCAATACCATAAAGAATCTTAAATCAACATAGACTCCTGCTGCTCAGTCTGCCTCAGAATTAAATGCCAGTATGGCTATTCTTTTAATTAACTTATGGCTTCACCATGTTGTTTTATAAATGTTAATAATGATAACATTGGCAACCATATTTCACAAAAGAAAAACACCTGTAAATGATTTGAAAACGAGGTGAGACTAAGAATCTCATACTGCAAAAGTATTTTACATATTATATGATTGAATAATCTCCAAATCAGTATGCCATTAATCTGAAATCGAAGTATCATACAAATTTTCCTTTTACCTCTAACTCATAAAATGATGAGGAACTTTCCTTCAATGGCCAGGCCATCAAATGGGCCAGACCACTTTACCTTTGTTCTGGATGAGGATTTGTGGGCTGATGACAAGGTGCTAATGAGGAGCTAATGTCCCCACATCTGGCAAACTACCAAGCTCAGGATGAGAGGATTAGGACATTTGTCTGAATTAGCGCTGTATAGAGGAGGGAGGAGCTAAGAGACAGCCAACTGCAGATGGAAAAACTTTACACTGGACTTCGTGTTCCCTTCCAAAGGTAAGGGCTATTTCAAGACAAGTCTGTACTTCTGGATGGCATGGGTGATTCTCATGTTGATACACAAGACTTCCTTCTCACTTGGTATAAATCAGTGAGAATTAGCAAGTTCCAAAGCTGTTCCACCTCATCCAAATACGGATATAATCACGAGAAAGCAGGTAGCACTCTGTGTCTAAGTTACATTCACCCATCATGAATATAAAGTCAGTCAGTCTATACAAGTGTCTAGGCAGAACTGTTCTTGCATTCGAAATTTAGACGTTCTGTTTACTAATTTTGTCATCAAATATTCATGTCGTGTGTTTTGAGTCAGGGAAGTATTTTTGGCGGTGGTGGTGAGTACCAAAAAGGCTCAAAATTTCAATAGGGTTGATTCTGCCAAGCAGAATAGACCAGAGGTGATTTCTAATCCAGACTCATCACCACTAAGTTCATAAGAGTTTATCCCTGCTAAATTTAAAACCATGTGCCTATCCCACCATAGGTTTTAACTTATATGAAGAAAACAAGAAGGGTACTAGAGTGAGTGTTGGCGTTTAAAGAACCAAATAAACATGTCCCTCCCAATTTCCTGGGTTTAAATCAAACAAACAAACAAAACTTAGATACAAAGATGGTATAGCACTACTCTGTAATCTTCAAACTTGAGGGGCTAAGGCAGGAGCATTGAGAGCCCCAGACCAGCCTGGGCTACATCATAAGACCCTGTCTCAAAAAGGACAAACAACAAAACACCAAATAAAAATGTGTGATGCATGAAAATAAATATTAAGAGTGAAGTATAATTGTAAATGTATAGTAGAAAGTTACATTACTTTCTTCTTATTATAAGGAATTTAATCATCTACAAAGACATCAGGATTTGTACTTATATATTTTAGATACATTGTTGATATGAGTTTTTAGTTTCGTATATATGGTAATTTATGTCCACGCCACGATTTGAAAACTAAAGAACACAATACATTCTCCCTGTCCACTTTCACCTTCATGGGCAGGCCAATGCTCCAGCTACAGAATCTGTACCACAGGAATCACCACCACCACCATGCCTTCTAACTATAATGCTGAATTCCGACCTTGATGGATTATTCCCCAGATAGCAGCCAGTCAGATCTTTGAAATGTAAATGAGGCATCCAACTCCATGCCACCCTTACACAAGGTCCTCTTGACACCCTCCCCACATCCATCTCTTCTCCTAGAATATATCCTTTTCTCTCATCAACCCTCAACTTCATTCCAGGTTCTCAGCCGCAGATCCTTCAAAGCTGCTGTATGGTATGGCCAAAATGTTGTTCTCAGAAGCACACACTCTGGCCCCTTTTCCTTGCTCCCTCACTGAAGTCTCCCATCTTCCCCATCCTTTGGCCAGGGACCTACTTCTCCTGGTAGTTCTCTTGCTCAGTGCCCTGTTTCTTCCCACACCACTACATCATGGCATTTAATCCCCTCATAGCAATTTTACTTCTGCTTTTTTGTTTGTTTCCTTACTAGAACTACAGTAGCACATGTGGCTTCCTCAGTGAGATATTTCCCCTGGTCTTCCTGGCACAGAGCCTGTATGCAGTGGGCACTCAATAATTGTTCATAAAAATGAATGTAGATATTGAATAAGGCCTAAAATATTCCTGGTGGTAAATTTTAAGTTTAAGAACAAACAACAGAAACTGTCTTCTTCCTGTTGCTCCGTTGTTGGGTTTTCTTGTCTTCTTTTGTTTCTGCAGTACTAAAGCTTGCACCTAGAATGTCATGCATGGTAGACAAAGACAGCCTTTTTACTTTACATCTTAAGACCTGTCTCACTAGGTTGTCAGGGGAGACATGAGTTCTCTCTGTGTATCTCTCTAAATCAGACCAGCCTTCTGCCAGTGGTTTTCACATAGCTGAGATTATACAGGTCAAAGCCACCAGGCCTTATGTGACATTTCTTTTAAGAATTTAGAAGAATAACTATTCTAGGAAACAATGCATTTGGAGATAATATATATTATAAACTTCATTTTACTTGCATACCATACCCAGGATACTATTGGGAACCTACTTAGTGTCTGTGAGATAAAAGTGAAAGACATTAGCTGGATACCTTTCAAAACACTTACATTGACTCATTTCACCCTTACCTTGCAAATGACAAGCTGGAGGGACTTGTAACCTGCCCAGGATCACATAGCCAAGACGCCCCCAGCTAGTTCAAGCTTTAGAATGCATGCAACAGCAGTGTAATATCATGGGTGTTTTGAGTGCATAGTAGACACTTTGGACAAACTGCTCAAGGCCTGCAGCTCACAGTAGCTCATTTCTTAGATATACAGGAACAGGTGAGAAGACAAATAAATGAATAATGGGGGGCAGGTCTTGCAGAATCAGGGCATAGCTTCAAATGAGTGGTTGGTTCACTTATTCCTCTTTTCATATGGTCCCACTGACTACAATGCATAAAGTTTGCGTTGATCATAACACTGAACAGATTAGCATCTAGTACATGAGTTCTCTGTCATACTCAGGCCCAGGCTATCTCAAGCTCTCAAAGCCATCCTTTCCACTAGAGAATTAGACACTACTCAGACATTCTCTCCAACAAAATGACTGTCACTGGTCATACCATCACTGTTGAGTGTATCCAAGAGAAATGTAAGGAGATACCAGAGTTAGAAAATATAAGAGCTGTCCACATGCTCCATGGAAAGCTTACCATGAGTGGCTTGTACCAGAAGACGCCTGACACAAGCTGAGAAGATGGGTACAGTAAGAAGACTCTTAAAGAAAATCTTTGAACAGGTACTGGAAGGTCCAAGAGCATTTGTAATAAACCAACCCTTACTTCTTAAAGACATGAAGGAGGCAAAAATATTAACCAGACTACCAGATAACAGCTTAAGGGCATGAACGTGTAAGGAATTTTGTAAAGGTACAAAGGACAGGTTGCATGAAGATGCTGAAAACTATGGGGTGATGGCTCAGTGCTTAGGAGGACTGGTGGCTCTTCCACAGTATCCAGGCTTGGTTCTCAGTACTAGTACCTATGTGATGCCTCACAACCACCTTTAACTCCAGTTCCAAAGGATCTGATACAAACTACTGGCCTGTCAGGGTACTAAGACCATAAATGGTGCAAAAACACCCAGACACAAAAAATCAAATGTTTAAAAAAATGGTAGACAAGCAGGATAAAGGGAATGTGGGAACTACCAGGAACATGCATCTGTGGTGCTCCTGCCAGCCAGCTGTGCTCCAGCCAGCTGCACTGAGTGTGCTTTTATTATACACGACCAGAATCTGGGGAGCAACCCAAGTTGGTTGAAAAGTGAAGTGTCTGAGAGTGAGAGGGATTTGAGACAGCTGATAGCAATGGGTCTGGGATGTCACACCACCGAAATTGTTAAGACTATTAATGAACCCTTGATCCCCAAGGTTGACCCTGTCCCTAGAAGTAATAAAGTCCTGTCACTGTGGCATAAAAGCAAATATTGCATAAATGAAGCCACATGAAAGTGGGAGGGAGGGAGAGAGAGAGAGAGAGAGAGAGAGAGAGAGAGAGAGAGAGAGAGAGAGCACTGAGGAAACAAACAAGGACATAGTATTAAAATTGTATTCCAATATTACTTTATAATTGGCTTTTCTTATTTCTTTGTTTACTTACCTATTTATTTCTGCACTATTGAAGACTGAATATAGGGAAAGTTTTCTGATAATGAAATTTGAACTCAATATGATTTTCTTGTGTCATGAAATACTCTTCTTTTGATTTTGTTTCAACCATTAAAAACGTAAAGAAAAATCTTTCATAACTCACAGGTTATAGACTATCAGAATCTGATTTCCTCCTGAGAATATACTTTTCCAAATTTGCCCTTTTAGTCTTCCAGGGAGAAAGGTCAAGGCAAAATAAACTCTCAGACATGCTTTTAAAAAGCAGTTTTCTGCCCGGCAAGATGGGTCAGTGTGCAAGGGATCCCGCTTCCAGGCCTGTGACCAAGCATTTGATCACTGCATCTGCAGGGTAGGAGTAAGAATCAACCATGTCATCCTCAGACCCTTGCACACCTGTGCACCCGTGTGTGTACACACACACACACACACACACACACACACACACACACAAGCATATACCAAATAAATATAATTTCAGAAAAGTCTTCGAATACCAGACTCCTTTTTTTACTGTTATTTAGAACATTTTATAAGGGAGTACACTTGCAGAAGAATGTACATCTCACTGAGGGTTCACTAATCTAACACAGTCATATAATCAGCACCTAGATCAACAACCAGAACATCTGCTTTAGGAGTCTCCCTTGCTCTTCCTTTCCTGTCAAGTTGGGCAGTGGTGATCACCCAACTTCAAGAGTGGACACTCTGCCATCTAAGAACAGGTAAGTGGTCTTCATTGTTCTGTTTAGGGGGATATTTGTTTGGTATGGTAGCTGGATTAAAAAGAAAGCAAACAAAAAACATCATAACATGAAATACAGATGTAAACCAGAAACAAAATGGGCTGGTTTAACTAACATTTCTCTTTGAAATCAAACAATGACAAAATTACACACTCCAGAGATGAAAAACATTGCAAAGAATGTCCACACGTACACCAAAATCCCAGACTCGAAAGAATGCCTATATTGATAATCAGTCACTTGTCCAAATATTTGTTAAAAAAGGTGCCATATATATGTATATATGTTGAAAGTCATTAATTAGTAATACTGACAGAAAGAAAATAAACTAAATTTTGAGGTGTATCATTATTGTCAAATCTAGTGTCTCATTTTCATTACAAATTTAGCAAATCTTTTAAAATCTCTCTCCTCTCTCCCTGCCCCTCCACTCTGCATGTTTGTGTGTGCGTGTGTGTGTATGCGTGTGTGTATGTATATGTGCACGCATGCACATGCATTGTAAGCGCCCTGAGTAGTTCAGAAGAGGCATGAGATCCCCCAGAACTAAAGTTACAGAAGGCCATGAGCCACATGTACGTGCTGAGAATAAAATCTGCGTCCTCTGCAAAAGCAGTAAGTGCTGTTAACCACTAAGCCATTACTCAGGCCCCCAGGTTAACAAAGTCTTGAACTGTTTTTACAATCAACCATGACTGGGCAATACTTGACATTATTAGCCTTTGTGACAAGCCACATTTAATAGTTAGTGATTTTATTAACTCTTATTTTGTTGTAAGTATTAAAAATTGATAATTTTAACTATGGTAGCAAATAACTAGCATACATTGCAAATTATATTGAAATTAAACAAAACTTTCTTCTTGAAGCAGTATACTAAGATTAGAGATCTTTAACAACCTAGTAAAAGCAGACACTTTTTTTTTGACACTTTTAATTCTACGGGCTGAGTTTTAGATCTCAGATATGAACCTGGGAAGAGAGTTATGTAATAGTAGGGCAGGAGTTGGGAGTTTACTAGCATAGGTTCACACAAGCTCATACAGGATCTTCCTCCACTTGCAGATGTTTTCACTACAGTCATTTTATACTAACAGAATCTTCCTGTTTATTTATGGAGCAAAATTAGAATGCATTATTATTTGAGCCTGAACAGCAATATGTAATTTGTCCACAAATAGCTCTATGTGTAAAAAGATTAATTCTGAAGATCTTTAGATAGCCCTACTCAATCATGTCTTATTATCAGCCTCTTTTGTACCTTGACCATGTATCATATAAAACATGATATTTTTATTTTCTCTCCAGCTACCAACATCGGCCACATGTAGTTATATAGAGAGACCATCTGTATATAGAATAATATACTTATTACATAAGTATATTATAAGAGTAATATTCAAGTGGAATCCTCCTTTTCTGAAATGCTTGAATATAGTATTATTTAAAATAATTAAAGTTTAAAAATATTTTTCATGAAATGTTATGAATTTCTATATTTCAGAGGCTAAATATTAAAATGTTTCAACACTAAGCAATTAGTATTTTTAAATGGAAAGAATAGATTCTACAACAGCAGCATATATTTTCAACTTCTGGCTAAAAAACCCAATCAACTGTTCGATGTTAAAAAGTGAGATTTGTTAGTTTTCCTACCCTAGTCAGCACAGATTCCATCCAATGAAAAGCACAGGTAACATGGGATGTCTCAGACTATTCCTTTCTCTGGGGCTGCCTCCCTAAGGACTGCAGCAGAAAACGTGCAGTCCCACTGAAAGGAATGGAGTAAGCAGCCCCAGGACACTGCCTCCCAGGAGGCACATCCCCACACCCATTATAACATGGAAACATAAACCTGCACTAACTCATCAGCATGAAGAATGAAAATGGAAAAGGATTCCCATTGTGCCTATGTGACCAAAACTATAAAGCAAAGTACTCTGGCTGCCTTGTGACGGTAACTGATCCAAGAAAGCGTGGTTTAGGGACACATGAAAGGTCTGAAACCAAGGACTAAGTTGGAATGCCCAACCCAGAGCAGATTGATCTCATTACAGATGGTTGTGAGCCACCATGTCATTGCTGGGAATTGAACTCAGGACCTCTGAAATAGCAAGCAGCCAGTGCTCTTAAGCCATCTCTCCAGCCCATCTGGGAACTTTTGTCTCAAAATATAAACTGCCCACCATATAATTTTGTTTGTTTTTCAATGCAAACCACATTAAATACATTATAAATGAATCCCCTTTTTAAAATACGTCTGTTGATTTGCCTAATAAATTTAAAATTCCAGCCTTGATTTCTTTCCACGTTGACATGTGGGTCAAATGCCAAGGAAACCTGTGTCTTAGAAAGGTCAGAGCTTGTGGACTTTGCCTTTCAATTAATTCTTTTACTAGACACTAAATTTGAACAAAAAAGTATCTGCTTGCTCTTTCTTCAAGATTGTCCTAATCCATTCAGAACAATATAAATGGAAGGTTAGAGCTACTTGGGATTAAGTGTAGTTCAGCACTTTTGTTAAAGTAAAGATCATGGGAATCGCATTTGGGCTGAGGGAATGGTTTAATGGTCACACTCTAAAGCCCTAGGTTATAATCACCACGGCCAGAGGCCTATGGACAAGAATAAATTTAGGTGTGCTAGCAAATGCTTCCATGCTGCTAGAGCTGGGTCAGGGGCATGGTGGCTGTGTTCATCATGCGTAGGCCCACCTTAGCCAACATCAAGATCTCAATGTGACTATAACAATCACAGACTGAGGGAGACACACTGGCTCCGCATACTGCTGTAGAGAATCTTTCCATGAAGAATTATGGCGTCCATGGCTTCAGACCATGACTAATGGTAAAATTTTTACAAAGTAAATAAGACATGATTATTTGAGGTGCTTTCTACATATTAGTATAAATATAAGCATAATAATTTAAATTTTAATAACAACCCTGCTTGGCACTGGGTCCAGAACATTTCTTACAGTTTTATAGTTACCTTTTGGAAACCAGTACTCGCTGGCTTCAGCTCATCACTGGGTGTTTTACTCTTTAGCTTTGAGCAACTGGATAGATGTTATTTTAAGGATTACAACGGACTTATTTGTAGAAAAATGACTCAGACTTGGAGGGTTGACTTTTAGTCAATGATTGAAATGGATGTCAGATTCGGAGAAGGCTCTAGCAACTGCTTCTTAAAATGTATTTATTCTATTTATTCTTATTTAAAATTGTCATGTGGAAAAAGACAACGGTATTTCAGGCTCTTGGCTCACTGTGTGTTCTCTGGTTGACTTACATTTTCTGTGTTTTCACTAAGTCCTTAGAAAATGAAGCTAATTGTAGTGCAATATTGGTATCATAAGGTCTATGGCCTAAGTTCTTATCAAGGCTTTAAAATTTTCAAATATAACTATAGTATATAATTTCCAACCTGAAATGTAATATAAATAATATAAAGGGGAATTAAGCAACTCCCTGGCAACAGGAGCACAGGCTTTGGTGTCATTTGTCAACTATGTGAATAAATTCTATTATTTGTATTTTCACTAAAGTTTCTTTTATATTTGAAGAACAGCATTTGACTCATAGAACAGACCCAGGAGCCACCTTTTCTTCCTTCCCTCCAGTCTATGGTGAATTCTAGGTTACAGGTTTCTGCTACAAACAGATGTAATACTTTTCTTTTCTTCGTCTTCTTTTTATTTTTTGCTATTATTTATTTCTCTGTATTTGAGAGTATGCAGATTTGTGTGCTGATCCCTTCAAGGGCAGGAGAGGGTGTCAGATCCTTTTAAGATGGAGTTACAAACATTTCTAATTCTTCCAGCTAAGTGCCGGGTTTCAAATTCTAGTCCTCATGATGCAACAGCAAGACTTCTTCACTGCTGAGCCATGCCTCGAACCCCACATTTGCATTTTAGATGTGCCCAGAATTTGTAGTTTTGGGGGTAAGAACTATTCTTTTCATAGATTCCTGCCTCAGAATTTTTAATTACAACAGCATCCTACATTCTAAAATGTTCATTTTCACACTCAAAAAAATTAATGAATGTATTTAAATCTCAAACATTTTGAGTGACATGACTAACCATGTTACAAGGTAGAGTCTCAGCTTACACCTGAGTGTGCAGCATACAGCTTGGCCTCTGGGAGCTTCTTTTTCAGTTTAACTGAATGTCCTACTGGTAGCCAAGCTGTGGAGGGCGGGGGAATGGTGGGGATAGAGAGGAATTCTGAATTGGATGGCTCACTTACAATGCCAGGCTCCACCTCCTGGAACTCTGTAGTGAAAGCGGTAAGACAGAAGGCTCATGTGAGTGGAGTATGGGAAACAACGCATCCAGCTTCTCTTTAATTCCTCTACCAACTCTCATTAAAATGGCTCTGAACAAAGAGAAAACTGTAGGTTGCGTTCCAGGCTAATTGAGGACAGCAGAATTCCAATACCCCATCACTCCTTAACATGAAGTCACAGCTCTCCAGGAATAAGGTGCTACTAGTATAGATGCCTTACCTCCTGCCTTCCTAAAGGGAAATGCGCCTTTGCTGGAGGGTTTCTTCCATACATCCCTCAAAGCATAGAACTACGTGCTCCTTTTAGTGACAGTAACTATAAACTCTTGCTTCCACGACCTGCCTGCCTTCAGTGTTCTTCTGCAGCTCAGTCATATAGATCAGCAGACCTCGCCCCTCACATCTCCATCACCACCACCATTCTTCTACAGCCTTTGAATTTCTCCCTCTTTAATCAAAGCTTTGTAAGTTTTCCTTAAGCATGCCTCCCAGTGTCTTTGTGCTGACCAAATTCTGCTCTATCAGGCAATGTCACTTAGTTCAAAAGTCAGAGCTGTCTCCAGAAGGATCAATCTTAGAGAAAAAGCTAAAATAGAGACAGTTTGACCAGCAGATTAATGGACATTACATGAAGTGAGGACAATCAGCATTTCACCGGTGCACAGGAATACTTTGGTGGTTTTAGCAGATCTCAAAAACTGCAGCCTCTAAAAGATACACAAGGCACACCAAGACATTCAGGAATTCAAAAGTAGATTAGCTGTCAGGGATGTGGTCCAAAAAGTTCCTAAAAAAGGTCTACAGTTACTTTTTAAATGATTAATTTATAATATTAGATGACTTCACCATATATATATATAAAGTAAGGGCAGAACTATTCCAAGGTAAGGTTGAGGGGAAGGATTTTATTGGAGTTATGAGGGAGAGTACCACCAGAGGCATCTGGAAGAGTCCAGAGCAGAGAGACAAAGTAGTGCATGGACCATGGACAGCAGACTGAACAGGCTCTTCAGAAGAGAAAGAAAGGAGGGAGAAGGGGAGGAGAGTGGTAGGGAGAGGAAGAGGACCCAAGAGAGCTTCTGGACTACATGGCAGAGTTATAAAGGAATGAGAAGCTATAGGAGGGGAAACTCAAGAGCTGGGTCTTGAGAGCTCCCAGGACTCTAGACAGTTCAAGTTGAAAGTGTCAGTTAGGCAGTAGCATTGTCAACCAACAACAGAGGAGTTTGCAGAGACTTGACACAGTGTGTACTATACTAGGCATGCCTTTCTATTTTTCATTATTTTCTTCTATCTATACTAACCTAAGAGTCCATATAAGCAATTATATTTTCAGAAATTATCAATAAGGAAAAGTTAGTTGTTTCTTACAATATTTTGAATAGCATAGCCAAAAGGAAACAGTAACAATTTTATGTCATTATTATATTACTTTTAAAGTGTTTCATCTTATTAATTAAAATTTGTCAGTGAATAATTTCATTGTCTCATGTTTTTAGTTACTTAGTATGTTTTTGTTTGTTTGTTTGTGTGTTTGTTTTGGAGAGCATTACCAAGGAGCTAAACCCCTCTTAGAATGTGCTGTTCTTCAGCTTCAGACTCCCATTACTTGAATTACAGGCCAATGTGACCATAATCTGCAAGAGTCTTCAGTATTATTTTGTTTCCTTAGAGATATTCTATATAATAACAACGGAAGACAAGAAAATAATAAAGAAAAGAATGGAGACATTAAGAGGTCAGGTATAATGCCATTTTAATTCTATCCTGCCCAACTGTAAGCAAAACAAGGAAGAAGCTTTGCTGGTAAATTTTGATTTTCATGGTTTTATTATGGAGAATTGGTGATCTTCTGGGTAACTTTGGAACATTTTAAATGTCATACCCACATACTTGTGACTGTTGGAGAGATGATACCGGTGTAAAAAACAAACAAACAAACAAACAAACATGCTTCTATTTAGTAGAACTGTGCCAGAATGTACTGTGTCATGGAAAGAACCATTGTAAGCTATCTCAGGCTGGACCTCACATGCAGAAACCCCATTCAATTCCAGAGAATTTTTGCATGCTTTAAATAACTATTTAGCAATACGTTAGATCTACAGAGTGGAGATAAACAAAGGAAAATTTATTTAACTTCTTTTTCCTAAATAGACTCTGTGTTTTGCTCAGTTTCATGGTGCACTTTGCTGGGAATTCACCTTCCCTGGCCTCTCATAGCTACCGGAGTTTCCTCAAACACTTACAGTCTGTGCACTGCTGCTGTAATTTACAGTGTTTCCTATGGGAACTCTCCTGCTCTCTTGGAAGACTTTGGAAGTCAGAGGGAAGCCGATAACAGGACACAAAGGCGAGCCAGCCTTGCCCTTGTCGATGGGAAGCAAGTGTCTGGCACTCAGAGGTAACTTGTGGGTCATACTTGTCTAATACGAAGTGGAAACGAATACTTTTGAAATGACTATGATTCCTATATTGTGAATTTAACTTCACAAATTATACAACAGATATTACATTACCCAAATTGAAACAAGATGTTGAAGGTACAAAATGGCTCCCAACACAACAAACACCTAACTCTTAAGTGTAACGGCTTTCTGTTGTCTCTGCTAGCTGTCTGTCTATGGGGAATTCAGGCTTCCTTCATTGGTATCTCTAAAAATTTAAAATAATTGTAAGAATTTTTCATTGTTCATGTAGTTTAAGATTAAAAATGGCAAATAAATCATTCATACATTACGAATGACTTCCAGCATGTAATAAGGTAATTCTGCATTACCTTAGATATATTACCCATGATGCTTTTCAGCACAGCAGCTAATTACCAGCAGAAAGGTCATACAAAAAAAATAATGTGATTAGAAGAGGTTGAAGAACAAAATAGCCACATATTTGGACATAGACCAAATTCCCTTTTTGCCACTGTAACTGAAAACCATTTCTTCAATATTTAATGAAACGCTTATGCTGCAGCACCTGGTCACATTGTCAGCCTACCCTAACCACTGCCTCCCTCGTGGGTCGTTACTGCAGCCATCTGAAAGGGGGCAAACTGTTCATCGAGGACAATAATGCCAGTCTTTAAGAATCTACAGCTACAAAACAGCAGGAGACAGAGTTTTGGCTTTGATCTTGGGAAAAATGGCTGGGGGCAAAATGCTGTTTGCTACCATCAGAGACTGTACCGTTAGCAATAACTGTGTAAGTCAAAGCCATTCTCAGGACGCAACTTGGCTGCCCCACTTCGCTTGCTCTCTCCCTTGCAGAAAGCTAGCAGCTCCTGGTGAGAGACCCTTGTCAACAGGAAAACACTAGTTCACGCTACCCTGCTAATGATCCAATGCATCAATACCTCGAACAATCACAACAAGCAGATGTCCTAAGCTAATATAGACTTCCCTGGGATTTTTCCTGGAGAAATGTGGCTTTAAAAGGTATTAGTCTTTTGTCCTCACTAGAGAATGGCTAAATCCTGGCACCAATTCCTTGGGTATGTGAACCTCAGCCTAATGGAATTTAATTACTTTCGTGGTATTAATCATCTGTACAGTAGAGCAAAGAGTATTTTATTGCCACTTTTAAGGGTTATCGGCACATTTATTTCAAATGAACTGTCAAACTGCATTACGTGTAAGGCATGCCAGGTTTGAATTCTGCAGCTCAGGTGAAAATAAATTTACAGTTTAAAACTCATCCCCTACCATCAAAATCCTACCCATTATTAGCAGCAGCACATATGTAAGACTCTCAAAATTAAAAAAAATAAGTGTTGAATTACCTGTTCATTTTTTACTCTCTGATTTTATCCCTCATCCTGAGCTTTTTGACTACTCATTTGCGAAGATTGCTTTACGCCGAGGACCCCAGGAACACCGATTGGTATCCAATAGGCTGTGACACCATTACAGGCTTAGTTACAGAAAAGCCAGGCTCATCTTCTCCATTATCAGGCAACAGGCTCCACCCAGCTCAGTACGACAAGCCCCCTCCCTCCCAGGCTACTCACAAATGCTTTTGTTTTGTGTCATGTTCAGGGAAAGTGGGTATACATTTCTCACCTCTCTGGGTTGATTTTTAACCTGATCTCAAATGTTTCATAAAGACTTCTAAGTAACTATGGCATCATTTAAAAAGCTTCTCACTGTTAGGGTTCTGTCTAAGCTCCACCCCACAATTACCAGGCAACAGCCAGGCATGCCCCTCCCATAGTTGCCTGGCAACAGCCAGGTAGGCCTGACCCACTATAAGTGGGAATGCTCAACCTCTCCTCTCTCTCTTCTCTTACTTATCTCTTACCTCTCTCACTCTGAGCTTCTCTCTTGCCCCCTCTTGGGCTCTCCTCCCCCTCCCCCCTCTCCACATGGTCATGGCCTGCCTCTGCTTCTCTACTCTCTCCCTCTCTCTGCCTTCCTCTGCCTGGACTGCCCTCTTAACTCCCCTCCCCATGCCCTGAATAAACTATTCTATACTCTGCCGGTGTTGTCTGGTCCCTCAGGGGGAGGGGATACCTCGGCATGGGCCCCCTGAAGCACCCCCTTCTCCCACACCACCATATACCATATTCTCTAAACCTCTTTCAATTTTTATGATCACAACACTCCCCGTGCTAAACAGATCCAACACTGGATTGCAGAGTGACAAATTCGGGTTGATTCTACATACTTCAGGAAACTTCTTGTTTCTGGGAAAGCTTTCTCCAGCGATCAGAGGTGGCAAACTGAAGAGAGAGTGTGGAAAACAGTACAAGACAAATATAATAGAAAAGGCCTCCAGAGACTCAGAATTAGATCCTTGGGGTTTTAATCTCTCAGGGATTAGTTATATTCCCAAGCTAATTCTTGAATATACTCATAGGCCTAAAGGTTCAAACATGATAATGTGTGGAAATGAAATGATCTCGCCTTAACTCCCTGTATCCAGTGAGCTTTGTTTGTTGCTGTAGTTCCAACAGGAGGAAGGATATACACTAGTTGAAAAGCCATATCCTCACCTTTGTGATTGGCTGCATCATTGTTGAATACGATACATCGTGAACTTCAGTGACATTTGGCTCTTCAACAACATGGTGGCTCACAACCATCCATAATGAGATCTGACGCCCATTTCGGGCATGTCTGAAGACAGCTACAGTGTACGTACATATAATAATAAATACATCTTTGAAAATAAACCTTTACTTTTTCTGCCTCAGCCTGCTCCTTCCTACGCTCGTCTTCCCAGCTCCTGACCTGTCCACGCCCACCTGGTTAAGGCAGTTCCCACTCCCTGCAGTTGAGAGGCACTCCACAGCAAGAGGCAACGGGAGTCATCTGTCGCATGAGGTGCTGCATGTGCAAAAGACACACAATTAGTGTCAACGTGGATGCATTCACTTCTTAAAGTCTATTTGTCCTGTGGTTTCAAATGAATCAAGCTTCTATATCTCTCTCAACAGCTTCATACTACTCCATAATGAATTAAATGGCTCCCTTGGAAAAAAATGTAAGCATTATGAACAAAATGCTCTTTCAAATGCTGGGATAAGAAGGACTTAAAAAGACTCTTCTGTCTAGAGCTCCTCAGTTTAAAGATCTCTGACAGACTCAGAATCTTTGAAAGAAAAGCATTCTCTCAGAAAATACACACACACTTTTTACCCATCTTTCCAAACATTATAATCATCAGTTTTGGATAGAAAGAAAATACCATATTGAGAAAAAGAAGAATACCCAAGAGCTGAACTTCCCTGTCCATGGTTCCGTGGCCTAATTGCAGCCACGGCCCCAATCTCTTGTAAAAGCATTTCCTAAGAGAGGAAAGAATGTTCCCCTCATAGCGCTAAAAGATTTCTGCTCTCCCATTTAATAGACCCCAGTATCTCTACTGTAGTTCTCGGTGTCTTTCTTCTGTGTGCCTCGCTGTTCAGAATTAGTGCGTCCTGTGAGGCTATCTCTCTCAGGCCCCTGCCCGGTAGGCAGGAGCTTCCAAGCTCTCCAGACCTGGGTCCTCACTTACTCTCCTTGGAAATGAAACAAGAACACAGTTGAACCTGACTGATGGCGATGCGTGGAATGGGAAGGAAATGATGGGAACTTTTAGAGGCAAGAGTTACAGCGAGTTGGAGGTGATACTATTAATAACCTAATTGGATATGGCAGGAAACTGAAAACAACTCACCATGATCTAACAAAATCATGCATAAGCAGAGTATATACCAAGTTTAATTCCCAGTAACAACATTCACTTTGTATTTCACAAGGAAGTTCAAATTAATGCTAGATTTGCATAACTAAACTTTTCCTAATTGAGAAAACAGAAAATAAACAAAAAGAAAAGATGATCAATTTTCATGTGATGGTCCAGGCTAAGCTCTTCATCCCCTCTGATGTCTGTGACCCAGACTCTCAGTAAAAAGCCTACTATGGTATCCCATTCCCTTATTTTCCCAGCCATGAACTCTGTGTCTTCATTTGTAAAATGAAGACAAAGTTAATCATTTTAAGACGCACATGAGGATAAATGAGATAAAATTTATATGCCCAGTTAGACTACATAAATCCATCGTATCTTAAAATGACAACTATATTAGAGGCAAATTATATAATTTCATTTCTTTTCTTGGAGGAAGCCTCAGGCTTTACACTTGTGAGCTCTGGCCATTATTTCTAGGTAAAATGAACAAAATATCCCTACTAGAAAGGATGTCTATTCTGTAATCTATAATCTCTAAGTACAGAATCCCTCCTTTTATATTGAGGAAGGCAATACACAGTTTGTTTTGATAACTAGGCAAAGAGAAGGACCTTATTTTATACTTTGTGCCACCACAGGGGCATTAGCTCAACAACAAATGTTAACTGTTGGTTAGGGACTAGCTTCACAGAGCTGGGTGAAGAATAGGAGCTCCAGCCACAGAGTTCTGCCTTCAGTCCTTCCCCACCAGCAAACACAGACTGCCGCTTTAAATGCATTATTGCATTTGTTAACTCAACTAATAGGCTCAGAGAAACACCAATAACTCAATGAGTAACATTTCCACTAACATAATGTTTTAGGTAAATGTGACATTTTTGCTTATCAAATTTTAGTTTTTAGAGATAATTTCTCTTCTTGTGAATTCATCTCCAATTGCTCCTCTGCTCCATTCTTCTGATACCCACTGTCTTCTTGATAGGTTTTGAGGTCCACTGACTGAAATTAGACTTGGTGTTCTAGATGAAAGGATATCATTTGAGGTATCATCAACTCAAGAGTCCCATCCTATTTCCCGTTTTGCTGCCCCCTGGCGTCCCGTCTGCCCCTTCCTCTGCTTCTGTGTGATGGGGAGACTTGCTGCACTACACGTGATGACCCCTGATTTGTTCAAACAGACCACACTGCTTTAACCAGATCTGTTTTCACAGCTGCCATGTCTTTTTATGAACTGAACTGTTCTTATACTAATTTGGCTTTTCTGTAAAATGGTCTAGGTTGGATAAGTAACAGAGTATTCAAAGACGTAAAGATACAAAGGGTGTTAGCCCAGTGGCGGGGCAGTGCTTTAAGCCTACTGTTAATCATTTTTACAGACATGAGAAATGAGTTGATATTGAGGTATTTAACACTTAGACAGAGGTTTATGTGTCTATCCTGTTTTTCATAAATGTCTTTCCCATTTGACTAGTTAACCAAAGGCATCTCTGTGTAAATGAATCCTGCCTCCATCACAACCTGGCTTCTTTCTTCTGCCCTGGTCTCTAGGAGGCAAAACTGAAGAGCTCAGTTCTGCTCCCTAGTCCCCTGCATGTAAGGACAGTGTGAGGCAGGAGGATGAGGCCTCTGGCTCCATGCCCAGGCTCACCCTCTAAGTGTGCATTGTGTGCCTGGACACAGACTGCTTCCAGTCTGCCCAGCGCATATGTACCTTACAACAAGGCGCGGCTCCATGACAACAGCATGCCAAGCATATACAAATTCCAACTAGGTCCATTGCTAATACCAAAAAGACAACAAAAGAGGTTTTAAGTATGTTACAAGATGTCATATTTTAAATAAAGAAAATGTAGTTCTTACTCTTCACCCAGATCACATTTAATATTCCTCATCACACAACTGCGCACAATAATAACTGGAAGGAATATACCTTGTTCCATCCCTCTAGTCTTGTTTTAGGGCTCACCAGCATTGCTTAAACACTTAAGCTTATTTCTGGCCATTCTCAGGATTCCACAAGACTCTTGCCTTCAATATTAAAAGAAGGTATTTGCTTCCAACACGCTTCCATCATCCAAAAGCCTGTTATTTTTCAAATGCAGTCAAGATTTATTTGAAGAGAAGTTATTCTTTGTCAACTATTTAAGGCAATAATTCAATACCATCCTGCTTCTGTCCTCCCAGCAAGCCTGTCCGACAGAAACCAATCAGGACACAGCAACAAATGAGGATCACTGTTAATATAATGAAGCATGACTAATGGGATAAACATGCTATATGTATTTGCTTATAACATTCAAAGACACATATATTCAACCTAGTAAATAAGAGTTAACAGGGATGAAGAGATGACTAAGTGGTTAAGAGCACTGGATGCTTTGTGAGAAAACCTTGATTTATTTCCAGTACTCATAGTGGTTCACACCCAACTGTAACTCCAGTCTCAGAGAGTGTGAGACCTACCCTTTTCTGGTCACTGTAGACATTGCAGGCACATGGTAAACATACATGTAGACCCATACAAATAAAAGCAAAATAACAGTTAAAATTTTTTTACATACCTATTTGAAATACTACTTTTCTATTGAATCACTCTCAGTTCGTATTAATTTACTGGTTTAAAAATAAGCCTTTTTATAAACAGAGATAAAACGGAAAGGGGGTAGAATCTGAGCATAGAAATATAAATGATAAGCTGTAGGTACGATGTGCACAAAGAGAACTCACAATCCATCCCAAGGACAGCCACAAACATTCATTATGTGCCTGAGCTATTCTACGAGCCGGAGCTACAAGTATAAAGAAAACAGAAAAGGCCTCTTAGCTCACACACAGACAGATCAACAAGAACTCATAGCTTGACCACTGGACCCTAGCATTCTTTTTGAAGAATACAACTAAGCAGTTTACTAAAAAGTTGAAAAGTTCTAGTTTGAAACAGTATATGAACTTCTGGCTTTTAAAGAGTACTCAACATGTAAACTATCTTTAAATTACAGCCACAATATTTTATAGAACAAATAAGGATTATAAAATCCTTTAGACTTAAATGGCTTCATTTTTGACAGTATAAAACATGAACAGTTAGTGATTTCAGTACATAAGAAAGGATGTGTATCTTCTCAAAGAAGAAGAGAAGGAGGAGGAAGAGGAGAGTGTTGCATTGTTATGGAGTGCCAATCATGGAGGCAGAGCACTTATGTGACAAAACAGACAGGAATCATTGAAAGAAAGCAAACATAAAAGCTCAGCTGTTATCCGAATCTGCAGTATTTGCAGTCTTTTTTTAAAGGTTTTTTTTTTTTTTGAGATTATAATATAATTACATCATTTCCTCCGTCCAAATACCCCATCTGGCTCCTCCATCCTTTAATTGTTATTACATATATAAAAATATATCCCTAAATATATCTGCTCAGTCTATATAATACTACTTGTATACTTGTATTATGTTCTCAGGTCTGACCATTTGGTATTGGATAACCAATTGGTGTGCTTTTCCCTGGTGGAGATAATTTCTCCTATTCTCAGCATGCCTTAGTTGTCTGTAGTACTTTGTGTAGGAATGAGGCCTTGTGATATTCTCTGCCTTTTCTGGGGAAAAACCACTTGAATGGGCATGAATGACATAGATGGCAAAGTGCACCTAAGGAAGGCAGAAGAGCAATGGCTGGAAGACATCTATCGCCCCGCCCTCTTAGGAGGTTAGCTAGAGCAGGCCGTGGCCTTCAGTGAGCCAGCCAGCAGGGAAGAACACCGAAATTCAGAGACAGGACTGGATCTGGTTGTTGCAAACCGGCCTGGGCACCAGTGTGGCCACAGTGAGCTATGCAAGAGAAAAGGATGGAAGAGAGCTGGCCTCAAGGCAGTGGAGCGAGCCTGAGCAGAGCCGCTGGTCATGAGTAAGGACTTCCGCCACAAGGCAGTGGAGCGAGCCTGAGCAGAGCCGCTGGTCATGAGTAAGGACTTCCGTAGGGCTTGGCAGCTTTCTTTATAATAGGACCATCATGGTTGCTGGTTTGAGTGTCGTGGAAGAAACAGGGAGCTAATTAGGATGTTCTCAGAACAACCAGGCAAGAGATCATGGCAGCCAGAACCCTGTGGACAGGACTAAGACACTGGGAAGTTGTTCGTAAGAGTAGATGGTTCTAACTAGAAGGAACATGGGGCAGGAGGAGTCAGCACAAACCTGTACTTGACGTACCAAATGGAAGGAAAGAGTTGCCCTTGACTAATGTGTGGGAGATTTTTTGACTAAGGAGTGGAAATAATTTCAGTTTGGAACATGAAAAATTAGAGTTCCTAGTTTCCAAGTAGAGCTTCAAGCAAACAGTTATACAGGACTGGTATTCAAAGGGGGTAGTCAAAGATGGAGGCATACTGTTAATTTTTAAAATTTATTGCCTTTGTACGGGTGTTTTGCCTTACTGTCAGTCTCTGCACAACATGCATGCTCGGTGTCCTCATAGAAGAGTGCAACCACACCTGCAACTGGACATTTAAGCCACTATGAGGTTCCTGGGAATAGAACCTGGGTTCTCTGGAAGAACAGCCAGTACTCTCAATTACTGGGCTATTTCTCCAGCTTCTGTAGGCATAATTTTATAGTTTTTAGTTTTTAAATGATACAAACTTCAATGAGTTGCACGGGACAGTGGTGCCATCTTTAAAGTTCTTATAGGACCTATCATAGAGGCAAAGAGGACTCAGGACTGCACACTGGAGCAGTCTCATATCCGGATGGCGGGAAGAGAAAGAACAGTCCGTCCCGGGAAATACTGAATGAGTAGGGGGTAACCAAGCAGAAGGCTGCCCTGCCTATCCATACTCAATGCCTGAAATACAGAGAGAATTTCATTGTCAGAGAGGGCCCACTGTCTACACTAGGAGCCGCTTAAGAAAGAGAGATTGGGTAAAAGGTCACAGAAGTCACTGTGGCATGGGCAGGGAATGTTCTTAAGGAAACGAGAAGCAGCAGCTGGCTGTGGGGGGTCCACAGAGCTTTGCGCTGAGGGTGCAGCTCAATATCTAGCCCTTGCCTAAAACAACCTTGGTTTAATGCCAAAGCAAGGAAAGGAAGAAGAGAGGAAACAAGTATTACCTTCTCTAACATATAGAAACTAGGAAAGGAAAACTAAGAAGCTAATCTGAAAGGAACAAGATTAATAGGGAAGGGAGCGGGAGTGAGGAGAGAGGGTTGTGAAAATAGTAGATGTGATCAGTGCTTAATATGCGTGTGTGCATGTGTATGGATGTGTGTGTGCATGTGCAAATACTACTTTAAGGCACAATGACATGTATCAAAAACTATAATTTTAAAGGTAACATGGGGAAATGATTATAGATAGCCTGTGTTTGAGATTACAAAACTCAAAACTACAAAACATAAATTTTCAAGTGTATTCTTTTCCTAAGCAAAAAACATGAATTTTTGTAAAGTGATACATAAACTATGTACTCCTCAATGCTTGGGCTCAGTAAATAGAAAACTCTCAGTCAGACATAGTGGTACCTAGTACCAAGTACCCAGTCCCAGTACCGAGGAGACAGAGACAAGAAAAACAGGTTCCAAGGCCAACCTTGCCCTACATATGGAGCACAATGCAGGTGTGGACTATATGACCCGTCTCATAGATCAATCAATCAATCAATCAATCAATCAATCAATCAATAACACAGTTGCTATTTCACATAGCTTACATAACCCATTTATACCCTTAATAGGTCAGATCTTGTATAGGTAACTAATGAGTGGTTAAATACAAGTGTAAAATAACATTAAGGATAAGCCTCTACAATGGTCTAGCAATACTCAGATAATAAGCTTGGTCCCAGCTTTGTTACTGAGTATTTCAGTTTACGAATCCTAGTATTGACTTTAGAATCTAACTCATGGCATGCAACTGTATTTGACTTCCTTACAATCTTTGAAAAACTGATAAACCTTTCTGCACAGAAGTATCCCCATGTTTTAGAAAATCAGTCTTCAAACTGAAATGCCAGTGTGTTTTCATCCCCAGGAGGTAATTAGAAGGGGGTGTGGGGCAGAGACCTGTGATATTATAAGTGGCTTTACAAGAGGTTGTAAAATGAGGTTATATAATCAGTTTGCTCAGCATATGATGGCTTCCCACGTCTCATAGTACAATCACAGAGCTCAGTATATATGAACCATCTAACCTGGATCCCAAGCTTGTGGAGCCATAAGAAATGGTGTGTGTGTGTGTGTGTGTGTGTGTGTGTGTGTGTGTGTTATTCTGTTATAACAACACAACAGAAGACTAAAAGAAATGAGAAAAATACTCAAGCCACAATTTTAATTTCTGCATGCAATTATCCTTGGTCTACTGTAATAATCAACTGCAGAAAAATCCTTTGGATCTTTCCTTTGTCTATATCATATGCCATCCCTTTTTATGAAAAGTAAACTTATGTTTTAAAAATATCAAATATATTTCTTAGCACAAAAATTTATGGAAATCTCTTGGATGATTAAAGTTAAATCAATAAACCTGAACTGAATCTATATTTTTATGGATCCCCTGCATCCAAAGAGATAGAAGGTTATGGCTTTAAATCTCAAGAGTTTTATAATATGAAAGGAAATATAAAGCAAACACACATGAAATTTACCTAAAAATGTGTAAGTCAGAATAAGGATTTTAGAAGGCCAAAGGAGAGATGTCACAACACTGATAATAAATCTGTTGTCAAAATAAGAGCTCAGGTAAGAGAATCCCCCAGGCAACAGGCCTGGGAGTTAGAATCAAGAACAGCTTTCAGAAGCAGGAGCCTGATAGGAGGAGGCAGAAGAGTAGAATCTGTCCTGTGGAACGGACTTCTCAGTGAGGAAGAGGGCAGGCTACCTGTGTGTCAAGCTCTGCATCAAAATGCCCCGTAGCTATCATCAGAGAGCAAAGCGGGCTCAACCGTGTCTAAGGTCTCAACAAACTGGATGATCGGATTCAAATTAATGCAGAGCTGTGGACTACAATGTGCCCCCATGGAAGAGTACCTTCCCAGCCCCCGGCACACAGGCGGCAGTCACCCCGCAAAATGTTTAAAGCAGTGTTTACTACTGAGGCTGCTGTTCACTGTTGAGGCACTGCCCAGTTTCCAAGGCTCTTTCCCAGGTGTGGCCTCCACTTGCCCAGGTAGTAGCATTTTAACTGATCTTTTAGGAAGCAACTTCAAGACAAATGGGGAAAGTGGACAAATGTGTTAACTGTGTAGAATCATGCATGCTTTTTACAAAGCCGTTTAAAAGACAAGAGTGTTAATACAACTAGCACTCAGAGTGCAATGTAGCAACAAACTTTGCTGCCAGCCCTTCTCCAATTCAAGCTAGGTCAAGTGTCATAAGTCAAAGACAAAAGGAACATGACGTTTACCTCATAACATTTCTTTACCAAATTCTCCAACCTATTCACACTAGGAACTAATAAGGTATTAGACTGAAATTTTCTGCTTAACTTGGGTACAGCCAATTGGATATAATTTAATTTTTTTCTTCAAAGGCTGGAAGGCTTGCAGGCAGTAAGAGTCGGAGCCTGTGCTAAGGCCGAGCTAATTTGACCTCACCTCAAGTGCAAGCATCCATACTGAAAGCAAAGATCCTTCATCAATGGTTCTGGTCTGTTACGATTCGAATCATGAGGCTTCTCAACAAAATCAAACATTTAATTTCATATTTTTAAAAGATTTATTTATTATATATAACTACAGTATAGCTGTCTTCAGACACACCAGAAGAGGGTGTCAGATCTCATTACACATGGTTGTGAGCCACCACGTGTTTGCTGGGATTTGAATTCATGACCTCTGTAAGAGCAGTCAGTGCTCTTATCCACTGAGCCATCTCTCCAGCCCTAATTTCATACTTAAAATGTTGTATTTTGATAGTTAATTCTCCTAGACCTGACCTTGGTAGCATCCCAGCTTTGAAACGTGTTTTTACTACAAGAGTAAAGTCCATCTTGTCTTCTAATTAGATAAAAACACACATATTGAGGAAAGCTTTCTTTTCAAAAATGTCAGAATCTCCAGTTGCCCAGTCTTCTTGGCTTGCTAGCATAGTTGGAGAAGACTGAATTCATGGAGCACATCTCTTACACCTGAAAAATCTTGAGATGCACTTTCTCATTCCTCGGATGCCAAAATCCTTTTAGATTTGGTCTTAGTTTTAAAATAAGTTAATTTGGCTCTAATTATAAGAAAAGTAGCTACTATAAATTATAGTGTATACACGCGCATGTGTACACATACATGCAAAAACATTTGGTATAATGAGGCAAGATTTTTCTTGTAATCATTCCAATTTGAACCTTCCCTCTCTGGAACTCTCTACCATAGTGGAGTTGAAAATACATGAATAAATTACTCAACAAATATGACCACACGTCTCCTTCGCCATGGAAGGCAGCTCAGACTCCTTATCACGTTAGGTACATGGTCTGGCAGTAAAATAATCTAGAAAGAAAATCCAAATAAATTTAGGACAAAGAAGAGAACAGAAGGAGGAAATACCTCCAGCAGAGTGAACATTTCTCACCAATGTCTAAAGGCTGGCTGAGCAGATCACGCTACGGGAGGAATAAAGCAAGCAAGAGGCTCTGATTTGATTTTGTTTTGTTTGTTATCCATAGGGGCTAAAATCATGGATAATCACAAGCCTAGCTCCACCAGGAAAAATAACAAGATTTAAAATTGTTGTAATAAGGCAGTGGTTGAGAATCCAGCCACATTATGCTAATTACCATGTTTATGCCATTAGCCAATGTAAATTACTACACTTATTAAGAGAAAAAAATGACTCTGGCTTAGCAGATATAGATAAGTTATAGTAAGGTTTATAGGCTGAGACTGAAGTTATTCCTCTTTTGCAATAAAAATAATGGTTAAAAAAATAATAAATAACATGAGTGACTGTGCACGTGTATAATAATTAGTATGACTTTTATAGAGGGCAGGACCCCAGCTCATCACCAATAGTGCATCGGGTTTTCCTCAGCTCCACACAACTACAGTAAATGTTCAGTGTGTTTAATTCTTTCAAGAAAATGTTCCCTTATTTCACCCGTACCTTTTATATTCAGGAAGAAAAAAAAATAATCTTCATGACCTTTTGAACCATTTGTTATTTTCAATAATCTCTCTAGAATTCAAATTTAAAACCTAGAAAATATTACACACACACACACACACACACACACACACACACACACCAGTGCTTTTATTTGTTTTGCCTTTTGCTTTGAGATTAAGCTTCATTTTGCAGTTTCGCAGTGTTAGGTTAGCCTTGCATCTGGCCTCAGCCCTCTGCTTGCTGGATGAGAGGTGTGTGCCACCAACTAGACTACACGGTACTTCCAGCATCTCCCTCTACTCATCAGTGCCTGACAAAGGCCTGGGAACTCTGTTTCCTGAGTTCCGCACTAACCCATCTCTACAATTTTTCCTCCATCTCTACAATTGAAATCTGCTCCACACCACCTCCACCCTATCTACAGGGTACCTCTCAGCTGGTCTTCCTTCTCTCCTGTGGACCACTTACAGCACTTTACAGTCATCATTTTCCCTTACACTTCTTTCTGCTCCAAGCTTGACTTGAAGGAGCCTCACCTTGACCTACAAATCATGCCTCATACACCCACGGGGGCCCTGGCTTAAGCTTCGTGTCCCTTCTATCTCCACTGTTCCTACTCCAATTGTGGCTTCGAAGCTCTCCCTCTCCTTCAATCATCCTTCCCCCAAACTATTGCTGTTTCAGACCAACAACTTTTTTTATTAACATTCATACTGATTTCCATATAGGGCAGGTCTATAACTGAAGATTTCGTCTTCAGGACTGCTATCTAACAACTGCTCTTCTCATTGTGTCCATACCCAGTATGCCAACCCAGCCGTGTGGTCTTCATTGATAATGGTCACCTTGCAGCCTTTAAATAAGCATCTGCTATCTTTTAGCCCATCCTAAAAGAAAGATCGATTCAAACATGCTTACTGAGTTAAAAACAAGCTCTTTCTTTCAGGTTTAATGAAAATATGAAAGATTTCATATTATTATTTTGTAGAATCAGGCAGGAGAGTTAAATATTACCTTCAAGTAGCTGAGGTGCCACATAGCAAATTGACACTTGTAGGATATAATTCAGGAAATGGAGCTGTAAGAAATATGTATTGACCCAAGAGAAGGGATCATCAGTAATGTGAGGTTACCTTTAATTAAATAACTCAGATGGAACAAGATGTCAGGCACTAAAGAGTGCTTCTGAATCCTGCCCTTCAGATGGCCCTACAGCAGCTCCTTCCTGAAAATAATTAATGCTGCCCATGACTACCTGCCTAGCCTTTGGCTCATGATTATATAACAGGTGACAGAGCAGGTGTATCTCAGAGAGGTTAATAGATGGCATTGGCATAGTGAAATAAAACAAAACTTACTTCCCAGAGAAATCTAAAACTTTGGGATATAAAACATAGTCATTAAGAGAAGAAAGACAGTTCCATTGGTTGAGTGTCGTATTTTCAAGTCTCTGAGTTGAGATCATTTCACTACCATCAAATACAGAAAAAAAATACAAGCTATTACAAAGAGATTTTTAAAAACAAGATGTTTATTAAGTCAGGAGTTCTAAATTGGAACAGACTTTCTCAAGTCGTGTCAGCAAATCAGTTTCGAGCTGTTGGCCTGGCAGTCATGATGGAGCCTCTTGTGCAGCCTTTGGGGGGAGGAGGGGGACAGGAAACTTTCAAAAGCATCATTTCCTTCTGGGGTACTTGCAACCTGTTTAGCTGGGAAGAAGTATGCACATCTAGAACAATTCAGTTTTGCAGGAGAATAAAAGAAGCCAGGTCAACTGCATAAACAGTTTTTAAAAGGTATAACGGAATTTTTTTTTAAAAAAGTAGCCATGAATTTGAAAGAGAAAATAGTATATGGGAGGGTTGAGGGAGGGGAAGTAAGAGGGAAAGGATACAACTATGTTATAATCTCATTTCTAAGAAATGAAGAAAAAAAGCCTATGAATAGGAACAGGGATGAGAGGGATAGAAACAGCGTGCTGGGCAGCTAGGCAGGCCTCAGAGAAGGAGTCATGCCAGGATCCAGAAGACACACAAGACCAGAGAGTAAATGCAGCCGGGAAGGCCCTGAGGATCAGAACAGAAGCAGCTGGCCCTTCCAAAGAGAAACACTAAGGCGGACATCTGATTGGCTGTCCGTCACGGGGAGGGGGGGGCGTTTTTCTCCAGCCATTGGCTCACGTGTACACATTACATGTTTTACCTCATATAATCAAGAGGAAAACAAAAGCAAACAAAAAACAAAACACCAAACACAAACTTCCAAGCTCCCCAGCACTGACTAACAGTTGAACTAATGCCCCTCCAAGAGCAAAGCTAGAGGTGCTGATTCCTCTAAGACCAGAGTCTAGAGCATATTGCCTCTCAGGCACATCTTCTCCCCAAGCCTGTCTTCTTGTCCAGGTTCTACTGACTATCTTGTTCCCTGATTATTTTGTTTCTATGCTGTGCCAGAGAGCTGTCTGAAATCCCTTACTGGCATAGTCTCATCAATACATTATCTTAGAGCCTGAATTCTTGTATCAGTTCTTCTTTAGTTCTGTGACCTTTTGGGATAATGAAAATTGCTTGCATTGCTACCAATGTGACCCATGACCTAGACTTTAGCTAGCCAGGCTCCCTTCAAAGATAAGGTCGCATGGTATCCATGTCAAGCGACCAGTTACATACATCACAAATCTGTGTAGTACCGACAGTCATGGAAAGCCTGTTTTCCTCATGCCTGAAGGCATGAGACCTGTAGACAGTCAACATCAACCAGATTTTTAATGGACCCCTTTAGTTTCAAACAGGACCTGTGTTCATGATCACTCTCTCCCAAGCACAATCAGCATTCAGTGACTGAATGTGACTGTGAAACTCTCATATCCCAGTTCAATCCAAGGGGCCATAACGGCTTTAGAGACCACCATGACTTTGGAAGTAAAAACAAAGTTATGAATTGATTTCTGTTGCCCATCATTTAGGGGAAGTTCTTCGGGTTCCGTTGTAAACACCCAGCTAATGAAATACATCTCAGAGTTTGCAACCAAGGAAACACAACTTACACCAAGGAGTTTCTTCCTGATACTCGATTCTGGATACTTCTTTCTTATTCTCCTTTTTATCTTAGTTTAAGGTTAAAAAATAACTTTGGTTGAGATCACAGCAATTTCTTAAGTAACATATTAGGAAGATTCTCTAGATACATTTCTATGTAAAAATATACTTTTGTTTAAAAAACTCGTGAATCTAGACATTATCAAATGTTTATGTCTAAAATGTGCTATGATTCCAAGTACCATAATGTCTAAAATCAACCTTTTGATAACATTATTTTCTTCCTTACAGAAAGGGAACCTAAACAGGACGCCTCAAACTGTGGGCCCAATCCCCATCCCCTTTACGCACCACACAGCACCTGTTCTCCACATGTTCTCAGAGGAACAGGCTAGAGACATTTGGGGAAAATTCAGAAACATTCTTAGTTACACAGTCACATAAAGGGTTAAATGTTATTTGTTGGCTTTTCATGGACCTAGGCAAAATGTCAGTTATCATGTCAGTAAGTGAGACAATCCCACAAACAAACAAAATTAAAAGTTACTGACCTGAATGCTGAATAATTCTTACTGGCTTTGAAGCACATTTATATAAATGAAAAATCCACACACTTATGTCAGCTTAGGATATAACTCCATTTTACATATAAAATTTATTCTTTCCCAAGTTTTGCATAAACTCTTGGCTATAACATTTGTGGAGTCAGGGAGGACAACCTTCTGTGTTATCGTGAGGTAATCCGCATCACTGGGTAGTGACCACTGCATCAGTCCTCTGGTGGCACACTGCAGCCAGCCTTGGCCCGCACTCTAGGCTAAGTCCTGCCCACCATCTGTATTCTGAGATACGTATCATCTCATTGTAAAGCATTTTCCTGTTTCTTCTCATTTACTAACAATTGGGGAATTGTGCTGAAGGTGTTTTCTAAAATGAGTATTAAATACATATTTCCTCTTGGGATAGTAGGCAAATACCAAGTGTTTCTAATAAAGAGATTGTTGGCCTAGATAAGGTTAAGAAGCATTCACAGAGAAGAGCTGACTGCCCGTCAAAGGCGTCCATTGATATCTTTGTTTCAATAATGCTTTTAAGAAAAGAAATTTCAAGGTTTAATTAATCAGAAAACAGTGGTTCTAAAACAGACTGTAATCACTGTCCACATTTTAATTCATGGCAATTAAAATATGACAATAAAATGCTCACATGAGATAGAAATAAAAGCATCTATAAAGGCTTTGTATATTTCTCTTCTGTCCATATTCTAACAGAAGAAGTGAATGAAGCCATCTCCCAACAGAGGCGATGCTTTCTTTCCTGAGTCTTTCTAATTAGAAAATTCTAATATTTAAAATGGTGTTTTAGAAAGAAATTAGTAATATAAGCCTAAGGCTGTGGCAGGCAGGACTAATGACTTTCATCTCAAAAGTTATTCGTTAAGACAAAGTTTCAATGTGAAGGCAGACACCACTTGTGGTTATGACCATGGAAACTGAGGCGAGCGAAACCCTGTGTACCGTGTGTCATCTCAGAGGAACGTCTTTCGGCCATACTGGCCAATAATGGGTGTTATCTAGACCCCTGACATAGTTTGCTCTTCCTTTTGCACCTACGGGCTCAACTAGGAATGAAGAAGAGGACACCAATTTACTGAATACACCCATAGCTCCAAACACACTTTTATTTTTATTTGAAAGCATACTAGCATCTGGCACTATGTAGACAAGGGCTTTTAATCTCATCACAGCATTGAACCATAGACTTCTCTTCTTCCATAAGGCCATATTTCCCAACGCTATGATGACTCTTATAATATTATGGTCTCCTTTCTCAGTTCTCTACTAGAAGTACTTAAAACAGCCATTTTTGCTACTGCTGTCTACACTCTTTCTAGCACCATGGTGGTGGAGAAAGAAAAAAAATGTCCCAATTTTCATTGAGAAGAGGAGATTTGCAAACAAAATTGTCCTTTATTATATCAGTGACTTCTTTTCTCTTTAAGGAGCAGATTCACTCGGCTACTTACCAATCAGAGGAAGCATAAAGGCATTATATTTTATTGAACGCTGTGTTTGCTGATAAAATCTAAAGGACAGCTAGATAGTCCATGCCCAGCACCCATATACCATGAGGTGGCAGCCTCCTGAGGACATACCAGGTGTCAGGAGCTCTGCTCATTATTAGGTGGCAGAGGGAACAGAGACTACTTAGCTCCTGCCCTCATAGTCACCACCAGTCAGGCAACTGACAGAGGTATCATATAGAGTTTAGAGCATGGAGTCCTGAGGGGGTCAAAAATGAGGATGCTGAGCCGTGGAGGAATCAAGTCCAGGGCACCTGAGAATGAACTGCTACCTGAGGTAAAATAAGAAGTCATGAGGCCTGGAACAGGGGAAGGAGACAGAGAGTCTACTGAACCCTAGGGACCCCAACTGAGATTCCTACCAGAGGGGAATACAGAGACGGAAATGAAATCTTCTGTAGCCAGGGAAGACTATCAGAAAAGAGAGGGGAACATCAATCTACCCACAAAACCTTTGACTCAAAATTTGTCTTGCCTACAAGATATGCAGGGATAAAGATGGAGCACAGACTAGGGAAATATCTAACCAGTGACTGCCCCAACTTGAGACCCATTCCACGTGAGAACAAAGCCTTGACCCTATTAATAATACTCTGCTTTGCCTGCAGACAGGAGCCTAACACGACTCTCTCCTGAGAGGCTTCATTGAGCAGCAGATGGAGGCAGAGGCAGAGGCAGATGCAGAGACCCACAGCCAAATATCAGGTGGAGTTCAAAGAGTCTTGAGGAAGCTTGGGGGATAAAATTGAGCAAGTCCGATGGGTCAAGGACACTACAAGAGGACCTTCAGAGTCAACTGACCTCGGCCCATGAGGGCTCACAGAGACTGGGCCACCAACCAGGGAGCACACAGGGGCTATACCTAGGCCCCCTACACATTTGTAGCAAATGTGCAGCTTGGTCCTCATGTGGGCCCCTAACAAGTGCACATGGGGCTCCCCTGGACTCTATTCCCTGCCATTGGATGCCCTTCCCCCTACCTGGACTGCCTGGTTGGGTCTCAGTGGGAGAGGATGCACCTAGACCAGCAGAGACTAGATGTTCCAGAGTGGGTGGTACCCAAAGAGGACTCCTCCTTCTCTGAGAAGGAGAGGGGTCAATGAGGGGTTTAAGGGGCAGGGTTAGGAAGAGATGAGGGGAGGAGTTTTGATCTAGATGTAAAGTGACTAAAAGAAGAAATCATTGAAAAAAGAAGTAACAGGTAAAGGGGAAAGGATTATAGAAGAGACTACAGGCTCTGCTAAGGAGAGTAGGCTGTATTTTCTAGGGGATGTTTACCTTCCTTTTCAAAGGGAGGCAGAGAAGAGACTGGTCACCATGAGAAGGAGGTGAGAGTGCAGAAAAGTAGTGAGGGCCAACCACAGAGGATGAAGGCCAGGAAGGCCCCTTACCTCCCTGGGGTTGGCTTTTGCATTGTTTTGTTTTATTTGTGGTGCTGGGGGTTGAACGCAGGGCAGGAAGGCTAGTGAGCTAAATCCCAGCTACATCCCTAGACTATTTACAAACATGATGAGAACGTGGGTTAAGAGGTAGCAAAGGCTCACCAATCTATGAGGAATAGCAAACACTTCATTTACATATATATGCATATATATATGCAAGCGGTATCTAAAAAGGGTTCCATATACTAATTATCAGGAAACCATAAAATGCTTCAAGAAGACTGTCCAATATCAAAAAATGACAGTTAATGAGTCCTGAAAGGACTCAGGAAGGGGGATCCATTGCTTGAAATGTAAATTAGTAAAAATCGTTACAGAAAACAGTGTAGAAGTTCCTCAAAAGAGTAAAAATAGAACTACCATATGATCTGGCAATCCCACTGCTAGGAATATACTCAACAGAAATAAAAGTCAGTCTGGTAAAGAGGCATCGCCCATGTTTTTACAGCACTAGTCACAACAGCCAAAAAAAATGGAAGAACCTAGAAGTCTCCAATTCGGGGAGGGGGAGGAAATGTGACATGCACTGATGGTAGAATACTATTCAGATATATATAAATATAAATAAATATATATATATATATGTTTACACACACACACACACACACACACGCGCGCGCGCGCGCACGCGCACATGCACACACATACATGCATGCATGCACACATATATACATACATATATATGTATATATATACATATATATAATTAAAGTCTATCATCTGTGACTCCATGAATGAACTGGAGAGGATTATGTTAAGACACATATTACAAGATCTCATTTATATGTGGGATATTAAAAGGCTGGTGTCATAAGGCTTGAGTGTTAGTTACTACAAGAATCAGGAGGATACTCAGTCACAGGTAAAGTGTGGCTTCAGAGGTTGCCTTGGCTGTTACACATTGGAGTGACTACAGATAATGACTATATATTTTGAAAATCTAAACGAATCCTTTCACCATAAAAAGTGACATATGGTGAGCCAGGTATGATGACAACGCAACCTGTAATACCAGTGCTTGAGAGGCTAAAACAGAAAAATCTTGAGTTCAGGCTAGTGTTCACAGCAATATCTTGTCTATAAATCGTCTTCCCAGCCAAAAAAATAGTTTGAGAAGATTGGGCACTCTAATTTATAAAGTGCATAATATAAACAGTCAGGACAATATCACATGATAGTCATAAATCCACGTGGGTTTATGCATCATAAAACATACATCTAAATTTTAAAATATTTTTCTAAATAAATGTAAGTTATTTTTGTTGGACAGACTTTAATAATCACTTCATTATTTATGGTTTTAATGTCACCTGGTACATTGCATGAATGTGCATGTACAAGTGGAATTAAATGAAATGACTATGTACATTATAATTTATTCTATATTCCTATTATAAAAAACATTTAGCAGAACAATAACTGTATCCCACAATAAAATACAGCAGCTCATAAAATACTAGAATTTTCACCTACTAATTCCTGATGCACAGAAAAGATGGGAGGTCAAATCTTTCCAAGGTTTAAACACGAAGCTTCCCTAAAGTTTGAATGTCACTACTTTTATCCTCATCTGGGCTAAAATCATTGCTGCTAAAAGAGAGAAAAAGAGAAACTCAAATGTTTATTAAACAATAAAGCAATCAAGGTATCTTGAAAATACTTAGTGTATGTCTCATCATCGCAGCTGGAGAGGGCAAGGCACTCACAAACGCTGATGCTGGCGGCACCTCAAAGTACATTAGGATCCACGCTGAAGAGGGAAGGAGGGAAGCTGGGTTTCACTATTGATCTATCAGACAAGAACGTAATCAATCTTCTTTATAAGCTATTAAAGCTGAGCTGAAGAAATGAACTCACCTGACGCATTCCCTCTGATTGCTTCTTTCCAAGAGCTCAATGTCAGTCTTATCTAAGCCTACAGCTGGGATTTAGTTTTTTAAGGGACAAGATTTTTCTTTCTTTACTTTCTTCAGAATACTCCAATTAAGAAACACCATTTTTTAATTCTGGTCCGTGGTAAATTACTAAAACAAAATGAAGACCATAAGCCTCCTGTTCTACTCACAGCCTCTAGAGTGAGTGCCCAAATGTGTATGTTCATCCATGGGAATGTAGCACTAGTTCCCAGTCCCCAACACTGAAACCCTAAGCTCAGATAAATCTTGGAAATTCAAAGAGAAACTCAAGGCAGCAGTAAACCTGTCTTTACTGCATACACATTTCAGCCAGCGGCTTCTCTATGCAGTATGAGGTCATACGACATCCCACTCAACATCTAACTGCCCCATCTATACCAGCAGAAAAGTCATTTTATATTTAAAGTCCAAACTCAAAAGTGCTAGTTGCTATACACTGGGAGCGGGAGGAGGAGGGGCTCCACATTCTCTTTATTTGAAAAGGGTAATAGCACAGAGCCTCAATAAGCAAAGATCTGTCCCTCTGTCTCAGCTTTCTGGTTTTTATCTCCATGTTCCAGGACCTTCACATTCAGAAATAAAATACTAGGAGAAGTAGCAGCAAAGAATTATCTGGACATTGTTTCAAGGCTCCTGAGGGCATTTGCCATTTCAATGTGTAAATATTGCTGCCTGCTTAATGCAATGACTTGCTTTCCTAGAACAAGATATAAGAGGAGCTGAAAAGACCACTTAGCCATTAAAAGTGCAGACTTCTCTTGCACTGGATTGGAGTTCAGTTCCCAGTACCCACACCAGGTGGGCTTGCAATGATGCATAACTCCATCTCCCACTTCTGCTCTCTGAAGGCACCTGCAGTCATGTGCACATACTCACACACTGACATAGATATGCAAGTAATTCTAAATTAAATACAATCTTACAAAAAGAAAAAAAATTCCATACCCAACCCCATGACTTGTTTTTTTCTCCATTCTCTCTGCAAATGTTGTGTGGCTTTCACAGCCTCTTCAAGCAGAGTAACCTGAATCCTTTCACCCTGTCCCTATGGAAATCACTTTACAGCATGGGACTGTGGCAAAAGACAGTCATCTTTCGGAGTCTATGGGAGAAAAGTTCCATAAGTCTTTGCAGATACAAAACAAAACTCAAATCCGTCATACAAAATAGAATTGTATTTTCACATAGCTAATATATAATATCCTGTTGAACATCTATAAACTGTTCATAACCTATAACACAATGCAAATTCAAAGTAAGGAGTGTTAATATTGTATTTCTTAGGGAATAATGACAAGAACTCAGTGGTTCAGTGTGTATTGGGCATTCAAAGGACCCTGAGATTCATAACCAGAACCAAAAACATACATGAAAGTTTGCATGTGATCCACATAGGCAGGTTTTTAACAAATTATTTTAAAATAATAATTGAAATCCACATATATCTGTCTTTGGGTCCTACTGTACAGGAATCTCCTTCCAAGATTAGGAAGTCTCATCTAAATAAATCATGTATGCGCTCTACCTTCTCATCTAAATAAATCATGTATGCGCTCTACCTGGCTTACTCTTCCCTCAGCCTTCATCCAGCTCCACTGCTCTTGGGCTACACATCAACGCAAACCAATGAGAAAGCCAGACTGCCGGCTATTAAGATGCTACTGTACATGTGGAGTCCCTGAAAGATCTAGGGGGCTGAGGGTCTCACTCTACCTAATGAATGTAGGAAGAGGATACAGTATGGGGTCTAATGTTTATTTACTGTAAAAGCCAAGACTAGCTGGAAGTCCATTAAGAGGATGTTTCGGCAGATTATATTAATTTGTAATTAATTTTCAGTGGAATTTATGAGCAAACCCTTTAATAAGTATAACTTAGACTTTAGAAATTATAATATTAACTAATATTAATTAATTAATAATTTATAAATTCCAATAGTTTTAATTATCTTTTGATTAAATTACCTGTTAGTCAATTCCACACTGCTTTTGATATTAATTAGCTAACTTAAACATGATCTACTGAAACTACTCCCCTGTGGATTAAGGCATATTGTCTAAACAGGTCAACAGTGAGATACTTAAGTGTGATAATTTAGACTGCATGATTAGCAAACCTAATTGTTTAAGGCTTTGGCGTTTTCATTCTCAACTTGCCAGTGGGTAAGATCTTTAAAAAATGCTCTGGCTTTCCCTAGGCCCAAATTCCAAGGCATCCACATTCGGTTTCTCCCCCCATTTTCCCTCCCACTTCTCTACCCTGTTACAGAATGTTCTAGTCTTCCGAGACCTAAATTAGTGTCAGCCTATTAATCAGCCAACAAAATATGTCAGTGGAAAATGAAGTTGCAAGCCCACCCCCTCCCAGGCAGCCCCTCTGCCTCCTCTTCCTGCCGGTGGGGCTGGGGACCCCCGTGCTACAGCCCAATTTATGTCTCCTCTGTGCAGTGACAATCAGCCCAGACCTCATTTTTTTTCTGTGTTAATATTTAATTTAAAGCCATCTCCCACACAAGTCCTCATAGAGAATTGTGCCTGTGAATCCACATTGGCTCTTTCATATCAAATGTTTTTCTCTGCCCTATCCCACCCCTACCCCTGCAATGAAGAAATTAAGATCTCCTTCATTTTTTCAAAAGTTATCAAATGACAGGTCATGTTAATCATTAAATCATCAAGAAAATGAGAGCATGTACTCTTATCTTAAGCGAGCAAAGTACGAAGTCTTATCTCCACCATGAAGACGAGGGGAAGAATACTGGCTTCCAACGGTTTTTGGGAAACACAAGACAATTGCTGGAACCTCAGGCCCTGATTCCATACACTTTAGGTCAAAATCCTACCTAAGGTGTCACAGAAAGACTTCACAACAAAATGTGAAAGTGGTCAAATTAGGTGCACCGCATTGTAGTATGTACTGTCCTCTGATAATCCCCAAACTCCTTATTTGCACAGATCAATGAGGATAAGTTATTGTCAGAATTCTTGACTTTCTCTGAGTTAGGATCTGTTCTGGACTCTCTGCATCGAAGCTGAGCATGGAGCAGTGGTTGGCCATGAAAATCACCAGGACCGTTTGCTAGCTCACAAACTCTGTGTAAACAGGAAACAAAACACACACACACACACACACACACACACACACGCACGCACGCACGCACGCACGCACGCACGCACGCACGCACGCAAAAATGAAACGACAAAATACTGGCTTTGTTTTGATTTTTATTTCTGTTTTACTGTTTTTATATACCAAATGTAGAAAATGGACTCGATGACACAAAAATGGCTAGACTACACAGTTCTGAGTTATTGTTTGTTTCGTTGTGCTTTTTGCAATTCTAGATCTAATGATTTCCTTTTATGTTGAGTATTCTTTTATTTTTAAAACAAAGAATGACTTGCTTCCTTCATGAGCTGATATAGAAAATTCATCTCTATACTTGGGGAAGTTCTCCCTGCATTGTTACAATCACTTCTTCTAATTAGAGCAGGTTTAACTTAAACCTGTAGGGCTCTGCTGGGTGGATGAGTAATGAAACACTCAACTGACAATCACCTTTTGGATAAACGCAAGTGAAATTTTCTCTCTTAATTACTTTGATAAACAGAGATAGAAAGTGACAGGAAGAGGAATAAGAGATGGTAAAGTAAAATTATTAGAGATGGAAAACTTTCTACTCATTAAAATCCAAAGCAGTGCAATCAGAAGAACATTACTGTTCGAAAATCCTCTCACGTGAATTCAAATCTGAACAAAGCCTTGGAGGCACAAAACCTGTGCATTAGAGGGCCGAACATTGCAGTCCAGATTCTGAGGAGACAGCGTGTGTATTCAACAACTGCGAGGTTGCTATAAATGCATCTGAGAAGAGAAAAGCAGGAAGCACGGACGGGGAGGGAGGCTGGAGGAGCACAAGGCAGGCCGCGGGGAGGACTTAGCAGTGAGTGATGTCATGGGGAAGAGATGACATAAGCTAGTGTTTATAGTCTTAATTATTCTGACTGGCATTTATCTGTGCTCTTACATCATTCTCCTGCCTCTCTCCATCCTCTCCTGTGTCGCTGTCTGCCTCTGCTCAAATTCATGGGTAATTTAAATTGTGAGTAAATTACTGTTTTAAGAACAAGAGACCAAGGATTGAGGTCCGAGAGAAAGCAAGACACTGCGGTCTAGCAGGGGCAGAAAAATGGGGAACAGAGAGGCAGAGGCAAGTGGTTGTATTCAGGACATACCTTGAACACAAGCCACGCACATGCTCATACGTTAGGTATGGTATCATTGCATGGATAATGCAAAGGAAATCTTAAGTGGAATTCAATAATGAAAGACTCTGAATAAATAAAACTAGTACTTGATGAAGCAACAGTGGCAATTCTATGAATATATTTGGAGCAGAAGAAATAACTGCAGACAATTACTGTAAGGTTTAGCACAAGGTACAACCATCTGTTTAACTTTTTCTTCCTCTGAACGCTTTAAAACACACAAGTGCTGGAGAATCTTCTGGGTATATGCCCAGGAGTGGTATGGCTGGGTCCTCTGGAAATATCATGTCCAGTTTTCTGAGGAACCTCCAGACTGATTTCCAGAGTGGTTGTACCAGCTTGCAATCCCACCAGCAGTGGAGGAGTGTTCCTCTTTCTCTACATCCTCGCCAACACCTGATGTCTCCTGAGTTTTTAATCTTAGCCATTCTGACTGGTGTGAGGTGAAATCTCAGGGTTGTTTTGATTTGCATTTCTCTAATGACTAATGATGTTGAACATTTTTTAAGGTGTTTCTCAGCCATCCAAAGTTCTTCAGGTGAAAAGTCTTTGTTTAGCTCTGTACCCCATTTTTGGATAGGGTTATTTGGTTTTGTGGGGTCTAACTTCTTGGGTTCTTTGTATACATTGGATATTAGGCCTCTGTCAGATGTGGGGTTGGTGAAGATCTTATGTTCATAGCAGCCTTATTTATAATAGCCAGAAGCTGGAAAGAACCCAGATGTCACTCAACAGAGGAATAGATAAAAAAAAATGTGGTTGGTATATATACACAATGGAGTACTATTTAGCCATTAGAAACAATGAATTCATGAAATTCTTAGAGAAATGGATGGAGCTGGAGAACATCATACTAAGTGAGGCAACCCAGTCTCAAAAGAATACCCATGGTATGCACTCACTGATAAGTGGATATTAGCCTAGACTCTTGGGACACCAAAGACACAATCCACATATCAAATGATATCCGACAATAAGGAAGGAGTGGACACTGGTGCTGGAAAGGATCAAAACATCAGTGTAGGGGAATACCAGAACAGGGAAGTGGGAAGGGGTGGATGAGGGAGCAGGGGGAGGGAAAAGGGCATGTGGGACCTTAGGGGGATGGGGAACCAGAAAAGGGGAAGTGAAATATAAATATAGAATATATCCAATAAATAAAAAAAACACACAAGTACAAGGAGAGCGACTGACTTCTTCACAGCACGGCTCAGGGGTTGTCTCAGGAGTCCTTGGCTAGACGATGCACCAGTGATTTCTCCTGCCTTCTCTGCTTCAGCTAGGCACTCACCTCCGCTGAGAACTCAGGGAAAGCAACTTAAGGAATGAAACCGCTCTGGCGGCTCACCATTCAGTAGGTTTCAACCCATCATAGCAGTGAGGATGAGAGTCGCAGTGCCTGTGCTGGTCAGCTTGCCCCTGCCCTTCTCTTCAGAACCCCTCCCCTGCCTGGGTAATGGTGGGGCCTGCATACCGGCCAGCTCTTCCCTCCTGTGATATATTTTCCGGGAATGATACTACAGAAGCATTCAGACATGTGAGTTACTAATGTCCCCAGTGCTCCAACCCAACCAAAAGAACAAAATTAAGCACAGATCATATTCTAGCCAAGGCTGTGCACTAAGAACGGGCTCCAAGCATATCGGGTGGTTTTTTTTTTAAGATGGTTATTACTATATCATCATGTCTTGAAATAATCACATTATTCTTAAGGTTAACTAAAATCAAATTTTAACTATAATGTTAAAGTTTTGTCACAAAAATTCCTATAAATGTTTAAGGGATTTCTAATATATAACTAACTAAAATAATATATAACTTTGGCCTTTAATGCCACAGACCTATTTAACTTTAACTTTATTTGAATTAAAATAATAAGCACAATATTACATATAGTGTGACTTATCAAATGTTAGCAGAAAAATAAGAAATGAAAATAGTAAGGTGTGGTAGCTCACTCCTATATGCCTAGCACCTTGGAAGCTGAAACAGGGGATCACAATTTTGGTTTTAGACTGGGTTCTAAAAGTCAAAAGCTAAAATCTAAAATCAAAAAAAAAAAAAGAAAAAAGAAACACCTATAATTCTAAATTGACGTTAAAATATTGATATAGAATCATTTTATTTTCATAAAGGTACCTCCATCCATATCTGTACATATGTCAAATTTTCCCATAATGTCTATGTAGATATTCAGGTGCATCTCCTTTTGGGCTTCTAACTGAGGCCTTATATAGCTCATAACAATATGTCAACAAAGCTGACACCTGCACTTTGGCTTACAAAATAAAGCTCATCTTAAAATATCATAAATCTGACAGAGCATGTCTTATATTCTGGTCAGAAGAAAATTGGATACTAAACACCAGGGACAACTGATCTTCTGAATCTCGTATGTGAGTAAGTACAAAAAGAAAAAAAAGGGAGAGGGAGAAAAAAATCATTACTTGGAGTTGATGGTTTAACTGATCATGATCAATTTGAAGTGCTTATTGCTTAAGTAAATGACCTTTCGGGTGATTTCATTAGCTCATATGCTGCAAAAGGTTATATCTGAATTCAATTTTATGATTGAGTCTAAGCATATAAAAATCTCAAAATAGTTTGAATGGATATGAAAGTAAAGAGCTTGGACTCTGAAACAAAGACCTACCAGGTAGGGCCTGCCTTGCAGTGTATCATTAATTGTAAATATTTAAGAATAATGGCACTGGGTGGATATTGTCACTGTCTATCCCAACTCTACAATGTTATAAATGACAACACATAGAATGGTGTTTACTGCTATGAGGAGGTCTCCAACCTTTGCAGAACTACTCTTCTTTAATGTCTTGGTTACACTCTTCCTTCTTTTCCATCTTGATGATTCAATGAGGCATCCGACATTATTTTTTAATGAAATCTTTTCTTAAATACCCACGAAAGGACTTTGCATGTTTCCTTGGGACATGTTAAGTAGAGAAACAAAGAGGGTTTTTGGAAACTGGATTGGACACAGATACTTCCAGTCTTTAAGTGCTTAGAAGAACTAGGGCAAAATGTTTTCTCTAAATATTTCACAATTAAAAATAATACTGGATGAGAAAAAATGCTCAAATGGAACAAAATGGTATTTTTATCCTTCTGGCCTAGAAGCCAAATAGAGTAGTTCATTTTCTTGAGGTTTCTTCAGTCCATTGCTGTTTTAGGCTTCTTAAGGTTGAGGGGTTGAAAGCTCAGGTCAAGAACAGAAAGCTTGACCACAAAGCTGAGCTATAGATTTATAGATTTAGCTCTAAATCTAGCTATAGATTTAGAGCTGAGATTTAGGAATCACAGGAACTGGGCTGCATCCCAGTTCCAAAACAGAAGACCATGTTTAAAAATCTGAGGTAGTTTCTGCCTTGATATAATCCTGTTTAATAGGTGTGTTTTGTGTGACATTTAAGGCCCCTGTCTGTCACCTTCCACACTTTTTTCCTCCTAGAATCTTCCCTCTTCCTCCTCTGTCTTCTCAGGGGGCCACTGCCCCAAGCTTCACCCTCACCTTTGATGTGAATTTCCCTGCAGTCCAAGGACAGGATATGGGGCATTGGTGGTTATAGTAGGGAAAAAGGTGGTCTCAGGATCATTCAATGGTCTCTTTCCCTTCTCCCTAAACCTACCCAGAAGTTAGCATGAAAGAACCTCAAGAAGTAAGGGTTAACTCATATCTGTAATCCTGATATTCAGTAGGATAGTAAATTCACGGCCAACCTGGGATATACACTTAGATCTAGCTCAACAAAACAGAAACTAATGATGTTAGTATGATTTTATGATTCAAAGCAAACGTGCCAATTGTTTGCAGGTAGCAAAATAATTATTAGGCCAACAATGATTCTTTCCTGGACCACGCTTTACTCAAACTTACAAACTCTCTCAACAGCCTGACATTGGGACTCTGTCTCTATGTCATCCACGCTAAGATATGCTATGACATTTTAACCATCTTCACTAGCTGACCAGGTTTCTCCTCTGCTCCAAACCCAGTGCTCCTTCACCCTGGTCCTACGTCACAAGAATCCTATCAAGAAGATTACACACACTCTCTCTTAGTCCTGAAGTCCCATCCTGGTAGTGCTTTGCCCATTGAGGCCAACCCTTTACTCCTTGCTTCTTGCCTACAAAATCGCATGTTTTCTTGCAGTGTGGGTATTGAGTTCAGTCCCTTTCCTACTGAAAAAAAAAAAAAACACCTATCAGTGGTCTCAAAACCAATTCAAAAAGTTCAAAATATGCTCATCCCCATGCCATGCTTTCTTGTTCCTTAGCAAATCATTAGTGGTGGATACTGTAGGATTCAAAAGGCTCCAGGCCAGGAGCTAAATGACCACATGAAGGAAGCAGAGGGGAGTCCTAGAATGTTGGCAATGCTGGGTTCTTGACCAGAATGAAAGCTCTGTTCACTCACAGATGTTCATTAAATTTCTCCATCTTAGATACTTTTCTCTAATTATAGTGTCATTTAGAATTTTAAAGTCTTTAAAACAAAAAAGGAAAAAATATATCTGACAATTTTGACAAGTTTCCAAATTTAGAATGCTGAATGGAAAATTGAAATTCTGTGGTCTAGTGTAATTTTTCACCCATTTTAATAGTGAAAATCATCCCTGTATGATTCTCACATAACTGAAGGGTGATGTATGTCTGTGCAGTAATACAGACGTGACTATTCACACTTGCACGCAATGTACTCTACCATCCCATTTCACAGATCTGACATACTTATTTCACTGACTTGTGGGTTATTGGATAATTAATTCCCATATATCCTGAAGATTTAGGTAGATACACAAAACTTTTCCCATACTTTAGAAGAGGAAAGCCTTCCAACTCAATTATGTAAGTTATAATGGACAATTTTCTTATTATTTTTATGTAACCAGATTCATCTAGTCTGCCTGAATTCAAAACGCACATTCTCTTTCCCTAGCTTGAAACTTTGTACAGTTGTGACTCTGTTTTGTGAATATTGCCTACATGAGAACCTTCCACACATGCCATAAATGCTCTAGGAATGAAGGTCTCAACTGAAGCTGAGCCTTGCTCTTCCAAAAATCACATGTCTTACATCTTTGAGTCATTAGTCTATTAGAATTAGATTCTGAAGCTCCAGCTCAGGCCTGTCCTTTAGCCGCCAACTTGACTTCTTAAACTCCCCAACAATTACTATGGAACCCTGCACTGCATCTGTGGCAGACTCAGATGAAAGAGCTCAAACTGAGTAGGCAACCTCACAAAATTCGGTTGAGCTCAGCCATGGAGAAATGTGCAGGAGCAGTTGGAAAGGGGAGAAGGCTACTGTTGCTGGACTAGACAACAAGAGTTAGGCTTTAAAGAAACAGTAGTTATTAACTACATCAGTCAGCAGGGAAAGGAGTTAACTAAAGCCAGGCAAGAGCAGCTACTCCATATGGAGGCATGTGCTCTGCTCTTTTCTTTGTCTACTCAACTGTCCTACAAGCATGACACTATAACAGTCCTCCTTTAGAGTTGAGAGGCATATGGCCCCTGGAGCAAAGGTCACGCCTCTCGGGTCACATCTAGCCTGGGTTTGGAGCTTGAGACAACATGCTCAATGGTTATCTCACTTTCTACCACTCAGAAACATGTATTAGAGCGGGACAGACCTCTGCCTGAAGAAAAGAACAGGATTTCTTTGAAAGGACTCGTCTCCTTCTCCCTCCCCCTCTGTCTTTTCTCCAGTAACATGACAAGAAGACATGACAGAAGGCACTTTAAAAAGGCAAAGTTTATTTTGGGCCAGAGTTTCAAGAGTCCGTGGTGGCAAGAACATGTGGTAGAGACTCTCACATCCCGGCAGATAAGAAAGCAGCAATCCTAAGTGAGGTGACCCAGTCTCAAAAGAACACCCATGGTATGCAGTCGCTGATGAGTGGATATTAGCCTAGAATCTTAGAACACCAAAGACATAAATCACATGCCAAGTGAGGTCTGACAAGAAGAAAGGAGTGGACACTGGAGCTAGAATGGACCAAAGCACCATTGTGGGGGAGTACAAGAACAGTGAGGTGGGAGGGGGTGGATGCGGGAGCAGGGGGAGGGGAAAGGGCATGTGGGACCCTTGCGGGTGGGGAACCAGAAAAGGGGAAATGAATTGTAAATATAGAATATATCCAATAAAAAAAATGAAAGCAGCAATCCCTAGATGTGAATGGGGGAGTGGGTACATCTGCCACCCCAATGTATCAAAGTTTTGAAAATTTTCAAAATTACCTGGAGACCAAGTATCTCTTGTGGGGTACGTTTTAAGTTCAAATAAGAAGCAAGTGAGCCCCAACACGGGCAGGAAGAAGACTTTAAGAGGCAGTCTGTGCTGTGCTGCTGTCCCAGTGCTTGGCTGTGTGCTGACGATTAGACAGTAGTTACTGCAGGACAAGCAAATTTTAGTTTAGAATGCCTGTCTGAGGGGACAAACTCGATCGCCACGACTTTTTGTAATGCAAGGTGAGCAATAGTGTCATCCCCTTAGAGATGCAAAGAGAATGGGAAGGAAATGAGAAGGCAGAGCGTGTCACAGTATGGATCCCGAACGTCTCTGAAGCATCCATGTGTTAAAGACTGGAACCCCAATCTTTAGCGATCTTAAAAGGTGGTAGACTAAGTCAGAGATGGAGCTTAGAAAAAGAAGTGAGGTAGCTGGAAAGACACCCTTAAAGGGATTTGATAACTGAATCCCGAGTTCCTGATTGGTTGGCAGCCACCATAAGGTAAGCACCCTTCTCCTTCTCATGTGCCACAGAACCCAAGACAATGGAGACTGCTGACCATAGGGACAGACGGAGACACTACGCGAGCCAAACCTGGTCCTCTTGCTCTCAGCTCATTCACCTCCAGCATCCATCACGATTGCCAGCTAACATACAGCAGGGGTCAGTGCAGCTTTGGATGTGGTGAGGGACAACAGGGCCAACAGGCATTCAGCTGAGACAAGGGTGACAGTGTCGTGATCAGAAATCATCTAGGTTTGAAATGTGGGGAACAACAAGCAAAGTATGATAGGGCCATCATGGCTGTGAGTGACCGTAGCCATCAGCTAAACGGAGACCCCCAAATTAGTGGTAAAGAAGGAGCCCTGAGAAATCACAGGTTAAGAACTCAAGGAAAGAAATGCCCCATAAGACTGCTTGAGAATGTCGAGGAAGGAAGAATAGGAAATGGAAGTGCCACGGAAGTCCCAGAAAGAAAGGCTCTGGCAAGGCACAGTCAAGTTAGCAATAGCAATTGTGTCAACAACAACAAGAAGAATACAATAGCAGCAAACTAGAAGACACTCACTAGAAACCTCAGCCTCAAACATCACAGTTCAAAGCAAGACACTATCCAGTGTAATTGCAAATGATTCCTTTTATTTTTTCAACTTGTTTATAGACAGAATCCTCACTGTGCATATGACTATTCTCTGCTCCTTGAAGTGTAAGAGAAATTAAAGAAAAATAAGAAAATAGAACAACTTACAATTTCTCTGGCAGAGCCATATATAGCTAGGAAACAATCTAAATAATCAAGAAAGCAGATGTCATCAAGCTGAATGACATTGCACTACAGTGAAAGGGAAAAAACGGAGCTTGGGAAAGACAGCTACTGAACACAAGCATGTCGTAGAAGGCTTTTAAAGATATGTTTTCATATTTCTTAGCAACTGTTCAGTCATATGGGGGTGCAATAACAAATGAATCTGTCTCTACACCTGTAGTATGTAATCTAAGCTTGACATGGTCTGGACCACCATAGCTGCTTCCTGAAGCATGACACTGTTAACCCTGATAAACGGGCAAGGGCAAGACAGTGAATATGAGGCAAAAGACAAAGTATTCTACACCAGGAAGGACAAAACTGCCCTCACTCATCCGTTCACTGGTCAGTGCTCCCAGCGTCTTCATTCATATTTCACTGTTCACTGACAAAATCATTAAAGAATCGCAGACAACACTCCCTGTTTGTTACCCACGATAATATTGTACTATCTCATTTAATCTTGACAACTCATAATTGCACATTATTATCACTGTTGACCTTTTACAGATAAAAAACAAAGGAACAAAGGAAACTTCAGACTTTTGTTCAGGAACACAGAGGCAGTAAGTAACGGGTTATCTTTGACTATTTCATCCTGAGGGAAATTATATTAAATCATATTCTCTTGTATGAATATGATTTATGCACAAGAAAAACCATGGTGACTCCATAAACACAGTGTCTATTGTATGGAGAAAGAGGGATAAGATTGTGTGGGTGATATGCATCCTATCAGATCACCACAGACTAAGGCTGGACTTCAATAACAACAAAAACAAGAGAAAGCCCACATACACATGGAAGCTGAACAACGCTACTCAGTGATAACTTGGTCAAGGAAGAAATAAAGAAAGAAATTAAAAACATTTTAGAATTTAATGAAAATGAAGGCACAACATACCAAAACTTATGGAATACAATGAAAGCAGTGATAAGAGGAAAACTCATAGCTCTGAGTATCTCCACAAAGAAACTGGAGAGAGCATACACTAGCAGCTTTACAGCACACCTGAAAGCTCTAGAAGAAAAAAAGAGAAACAAATAGACTCAAGAGGAGTAGATACCAGGAAATAATCAAACTCAAGGCTGAAATCAACCAAGTAGAAACAAAAAAGAACTACACAAAGAATCAATAAAACCAGGAGCTGATTTTTTGAGAAAATCAACAAGATAAACTGTTAGCCAGACTAATGAGAGAGGACAGTATCCAAATTAACAAAATTAGAAATGAAAAGGGAGATATAACAACAAAAACTGAGGAAATTAAAAAAATTCATCAGACCATATTAAAAAAAAACTATATTCAACAAAACTGGAAAATCTGGATTAAATGAATAATTTTCTAGACAGATATCAGGTACCAGAGTTAAATCAGGATCAGATAAACCATTTAAACAGTACCATAACCCCTAAAGAAATAGAAGCAGTCACTAAGATTATCCCAACCAAAAAGAACCCAGGACCAAAAGGGTTTAATGTAGAATTCTATCAGACCTTTAAAGAAAACCTAATACCAATACTCTTCAGACTATTCCACAAAATAGAAACAGAAAGAACACTACCAAATTTGTACTATGAAGCCACAATTATGCTTTTACCTAAAATACAAAAAGACCCCACAAAGAAAGTAAACTTCAGTCCAATTTCCCTTATGAATATTGATGCAAAATTACTCAGTAAAATTCTTGCAAATCAAATCCAAGAATACATCAAAACAATCATCCATCATGATCAAGTAGACTTCATCCCAAGGATGCAAGGATGGTTCAATATATGGAAGTCCATCAACATAATCCACTATATAAACAAACTCAAAGAAAATAAACCACATGATCATTTCATTAGATACTGAGAAAGCATTTGACAAAATTCAACACTGCTTCATGATAAAAGTCTTGAAAAGATCAGGAATTCAAGGCCCATACCTAAACATAATAAAAGCAATATACAGCAAACCAGTAGCTAACATCAAACTAACTGTAAAGAAACTAGTAGCAATCCCACTAAAATCAAGGATCAGACAAGGCTGCCCACTCTTTTCCTATGTATTTACTGTATTACTTGAAGTTCTAGTTAGAGCAATTAGACAACAAAAGGAGGTCAAAGGGACACAGATTGAAAAGGAAGAAGTCACAACATCACTATTTGTAGATGATATGATCATATACTTAAGTGATTCCAAACACTCCACCAGAGAACTCTGACAGCTGATAAACAACTTCAGCAAAGTGGTTGGGCATAAAGTCAACTCAGGCAAATCAGTGGCTTTCCTGTACTCAAAGGATAAAGAGGCTGAGAAAGAAATTATGGAAACAACACCCTTCACAATAGTCACAAATAATATTACATACCTTGGTGTGACTCTAACCAAGCAAATGAAAGATCTGTATGACAAGATCTTCAAGTCTCTGAAAAAAGAAATCAAAGAAGACCTCAGAAAATGGAAAGTTCTCCCCTGTTTATGAATTGGCAGGATTTATAAAGTAAATTGGCAGTTTATAAAGTAAAACTGGCCATCTTGCAGAAAGCAATATACAGATTCAACACAATCCCCATCAAAATTCCAACTCAATTCTTCATAGAGTTAGAAAGAGCAATTTACAAATTCATCTAGAATAACAAAAAACTCAGGATAGCAAAAAAATATTCTCAACAATAATAGAACTTCTGGGGGAATCAGCATCCTGGACCTCAAGCAGTCCTACAGAGCAATAGCAATAAAGACTGCATGGTATTGGTACAGTTGCAGGCAGGTAGATCAATGGAATAGAATTGAAGACCCAGAAATGAACCCACACACCTATGGTCACTTGATCTTTGACAAAGGAGCTAAAGCCGTCCAGTGGAAATATATCCACTTTCATCATTACATCATTTTCAACAAACAGTACTGGTTCAACTGTAGGTCAGCATGTAGAACAATGCAAATTTATCCATTCTTATTTCCCTGTACAAAGCTCAAGTCCAAGTGGATCAGGACCTCAACATAAAACCAGATACACTGAAACTAATAGAAGAGAAAGTGGTGTAAACCCTCAAGCACATGGGCACAGAGCAAATTTTCCTGAATAGAATACCAACGGCTTCCGCTCTAGAATCAAGAATCGACAAATGGGTCCTCATAAAATTGCAAAGCTTCCATAAGGCAAAGGAGAGGATCAGTAGGGCAAAATGGCAACCAACAGATTGGGAAAAGATCTTTACCACTTCTACATCTCATAGAGGACTAATATCCAGTATATACAAAGAACTCAAGAAGTTAGTCTCCAGAGAACTAAATAACCCTATTAAAAATGGGGAATAGAGCTAAACAGAGCCTTGTCACCTGAGGAAATTCAAATGGCCAAGAAGCATCTAAAGAAATGCTCAGAATCCTTAGTCAATTCAAAGACCATACAAATCTCAAGAAGAGCAAAGTGTAGATGCCTCAGTGCTTCTTAGAAGGGGAGCAAAATACTCACAGGAGGAAACATGGAGACAAAGTGTGGAGCAGAGACTGAAGGAAAGTCCATCCGGAGACTGCCCCACTTGGGGATCCGTCCCATATACAGTCACCAAACCCAGACACTATTGTGGATGCTGGGGATTGCTTGCTGACTGGAGCCTCATATGGCTGTTTCCTGAGAGGCTCTGCCAGAGTCTGACAAATACAGAGGTGAAAGCTCACAGCCATCCATTGGACTGAGCACGGGGTCCCTGATGAAGAAGTGGGATATGGGACTGGAGGAGCTGAGGGAGTTTGCAGCCCCATGAGGGAGCAACAGTGACAACTGGCCAGTCCCCCTGGAGCTCCCTGGGACTGGACCACCATGGCTCTGGCCACATATGTGTCAGAAGTTGGTCTTGTTGGATGGACATCAGTGGGAGGGTCAGCTCTTGGGTCTGAGGGGGTTCAATGTCCCAGTGTAGGGGAATGCCAGGATGGGAAGGCAGGAGTGGGTGGGTGGGGGAGCACCCTCATAGAGGCAGGGGGAGGGGAGGAGATAGGGTGTTTCTGGAGGGGAGACCTGGAAAGGGGATAACATTTGTAATGTAGATAAAGAAAATATCCAATGTATGTATGTGTGTGTGTGAGCGTGTGTGTGTGTGTGTGTGTGTGTGTGTGTGAGTGTGTGTGTGTGTGTGAGTGTGTGTGTGTGTGTGTGTGTGTATACACATATGATGGCGTGGTGACAGAATTTCAATAGGCAGAGTGTGCTTATAACATGGCTGCTATTCAACAAGTCCTTCTTAACCCAAAATATAATAAAATTCTATGACTCTAGCAAGACAGCTATGTATCCACATATATGTGCACATATTCACAGGCATACAAGACAGAAGTACATTCTAGTTTACAAATACATGTTGGTATATAAAGTAAAGAGTAGATTTTTAAGAACAGATACAACCATGTGACAGCTGTTATGTTCTTCTTTGCTGAAGGGAGCGTGATGCTGCTGGGAAGGAACACAGCAGCTTCAACTCTGCCTGGTGCCCTGCTCAGTTGCAGACTGCCTGTCAATCAGCAGGGAGGGGCCTTACCCAGGAGTGGAAAGGCAGTCACCTAACTGCTCCCTACCAATTTAGTAGGGGATTCATTCCAACTATTATTTGAAGTGCCTAGAAATTAATGTAATATTTCCTGTACTCATTTGCATTGCCTGCGGGCTGGAGGCGCCCCCTGTGAGGGCCAGAGTTGGGTAGGGAGCTGTATCCAGGGCAACTCAGAACCCAGTTAAAGCACGGACATTGCTTGTAGAGCAGGGCTGACACTGGGATTAGGAGCTGTTCTAGGAGACCGTGCCAGCCTGATAAATTGAAGTGGTAATTTGGGATTTCACCAGAGAGAGCAGTAAATGTAATAGAATGAGGGAAAAAATCCAACGGGAGCAAGGACTGAAAGAGTCATCCAAGTTGCTTTGTGAGGTGTCTTGAGCTAGGTTTTGCATTTTCAATTCAAGTCCCTCCTTTTGCCTCTGCATTTGAATCCTGAATTTGAGCATCTCTTCTGCTACTGCAAATCTATTAGTAAAGTGGATTGCTTTTGTTAGTCTAAATTGCTGTGTGTTTGCAAATACATTTCAAGAGCATGCCACTCAGGAGAAAGCTTCTCAGGGACCCAAACTGCAGTGTCTATAAGTAACTCTTGACCTTGATGTATCTATGCCCTGTGCGTAATGAAAATAGGTGCAGAAGCAGTTGACACCTTCCCAAACTATTCAATTCTTATTGATTCACTTGTTCTATTGTGAACAGAGAGATGTCTACACACTAGCTTAAAATTAGGAGTTCCTGAGACCAAGATGAATGAAAGAGGCAGGGTTTGTCCTGTGGGATTTGAAAGGACAGTTTGGGGACTTTATTGTCTGGGCGCATCCCAACCACATTCATTATGTCTTAGTCTACTCATCCCTGTACATTTTCAGGATTGTTATTTTTTAGCAACATTAGCCTGGTAATTCCTCTATGTGCTATATAATTTTTAAATGAAGAAAGCATGAGAACTCTCAAATTAATCATGGAATATTATGGAGGTGGGATGAGGGGCCAAGGCTTGAGATTCCCCACATAAAATTAAAACTCAGTAACTCACAAATACTGCTGCCCATACACATAAGAGAAAAACCAACCCACGCAAATACACAATTTTCAAAGGCAGCATTGGCTGCTTCAAACACACAGCTTCTGTTCTATTTTTGCTGAAAATATTTCTCATTTCTAACACTGTTATTTAATTTTTTATATAAAATAAACAGTCACCATCATGTTCACAAGAAATCTGTCATCTTACTTTCAGAGCCAGGTTTTATTTTTAAGCTTGCTTCCTCTACCTACAAATTAGAAACAGGGGGAAAAGCCGGCTAATCCATTAGTCTCTAAGTCCTAAGAATGATCCACATGGCTGAAGAAGACGTGCAGGGCAGAGTTAGTCACGTTCTTCATCATGGAGGCAACAAAATCAGGGGTCTGGGTTTGCAAGGCCTTTCCCTCTGGCAAAGGGGGATGGTTATAAGGTATTTAAGTTTTCTTGCCATATAGATAGCTATGTATTCTCTGGTTCATTCTGTCCTTTCCTCTTTTGGGACATGGAGCCATTCCTCTGAAACACTTTCCCCAAAGTACATATGGCGGAAAACATTTCATGAGCCTCTCATTAGAATCTATGCTACATTTTGTGTTTAAAATGACCATTTATTTTTAAAAAGGCATTCTCAAAGTCTATATGCTTAACTCATCCCCCCCTCCCGAGCCTTTCAAACCTCTTATTCATTGACTTGAATCCTAAACACTTCCTGACACACACAGGTCAAGTCTTGCCTCCCTCTCTTCATCTGAGCTCAACGAGCCTTATAGAAATGTGAGGGTACACCAAAGTCGGAGGCACAAAAATATGAGTCTTCCATTAACCTTCTCTCCTGTGACCAGTGCGACTGCTGTCTGACTAACGAGATCCAGGTTAGCCCAGACACTCTAGAACTGTTAGACAAACACTTGGCAAGCTTAATGCTTTAAAGTCTAACAACACATCTGCATTTTGTTGAATTATAAATGTTTGTCCATGCCTATCTTCTACTTACATGAAAATACATGTTTTATTCCTTTTGGCTTGCATTTGGTTCTAAACAAAATTGATTCTCTTTGAAGTTTTTCACGCTATAATCTCAGAAACTGAGGTTGAGCCTAAAGACTGAAGCCTGTGCACACACGAAGGCAGAGATGAGATCCTTTCCCTTCCACACGAGGGTCCTCGGCACAGCGTGCCTGCAGCTAACACGGCAGCTCAGTCTCCCTTTACTCAACAAGCTCTTGACATCTGCCACAGGAAAACAACTTCTAAAGCAGATTTTATAATTCTAGGAGAAAGACTCCTTATAAAGCAAAATATTTAGGTGTTTCAGAGACAAATTTATAAAAGCTAAACACCCAATTCCACTAGTCCAGAGAGCAAGATCTTGACAACTAGTTGCTGAAGTCATCTTTACTTGGGGAGAAAGGCTTGATGGGAAGCGTGAAGGAAAGCGTCCCCTCCCCACGGCCTGCAGGTGGGCGGGGCCTGCAGGTGGGCGGCGCGTGTCTCAGCTTTCACAAGCGACAAAGCACAAGATTTGGAGGTCTGGCTGGACTGGGCAGGGGCAGGGCTTCCATTGACTCACAAGCTGCCTGGTGACGCTGGCACTGTATGTTCCCAAAATGCTCAGTGTGGCCAACAGCTTCAACAGCTTTCTCTCTTTCTTCCATGTGCTCCTTCCCTCAATGGGCATTTTAAATACACAGATCAACTGTTTTATGCTATCTCTTCACACAAATAATTTAGTAGAACTATACATATCTTTAAATACACCCTATCTGGAAGAGCTATCAGTGTGTGAGTGGAGTATAGAGTCAGAAGAAGAGTCAGTTTTGTTTTGTTTCCTTTTGCTTTCTTATAGTCAGGGTTTGTCTGTGTGGCCCTGGCCAGCCTGCAAATCACTCTGTGCTCACTCTGGCCTCCATGTCCGAGAGCTGCCTGCCTCCACCTCCGAGTGCTGAGATGTAGGGTTCACCATGCACTGCCCAGTGAAGCACCAGTTCTTGATCAGGAAATAAGGAGAGGGGTTTTATTAATAGACGTAGGAGTAATAACCGTGGACTCGGGACAGCCACAAAGACTGATCTTATCAAGCTGGATCATGAGTACAAAATCAGAATTCAGACCAAAGTCTCACTGAGGCCCCTCTGGCTTCCAGAGTCAGTCATCCTAGCATGGATTTCCCGAATTGTAAAAGATGGCACACAGTATGTTTGCTTTGGGCCACTTTTTCAGAATGCCACCAGGCACTGGCAACACACACCTTTAATCCCAGAAACTTCAGAGTGAGAGGCAGGCATATCTCTGAGTTCGAGGACAGCCTGGTGGACAAAGTGAATTCCAAAACAGTCAGGACTACACAGAGAAACCACTCTCAAAAAAAAAAAAAAAAAAAAAAAGACTACCAAAACAACAACAGCACTTGGACTTGACTTGGTAGGAAACCCCACATTCTTTGTTTGTTACCAGGTATAGACTCTCTTTTTCTACTTTACTGATAGAAAAGAGGATCAGGAGATGTAAATAAAACAGTGAGAAGTGGGTTTTGATAAGACACACCAAACTTGAAAACAAGCTGAGGAAATTCCAGTCTGTAGAAGGAATGCAGGAGCCGGGATGGACCAGGATCCAGCTGCTGCTACATTTAACAATTCTAGAAACACCAATGTATCAACTGCCCAACTCAAATGCACTTTTCATTTGGTTATGCAGACATGTTTTCATTTATTTACTGTTGAAAGTAAACACAAATGTGCAGGGAATAAAAGAAAGAATAAATCCAAGATGCAAATCCGCATCAAGCAGAAGTCCTGTGAAGAAACGTCTTTATGCAGATAATTTAATGATCTGATTAAAGAAAAGAGGAGCACAAGTTTCCAATGTCTTCTTGTCTTATTTTGTGAGTAGGAGAAAGGAGAACTGTCTGACAATACACAAATTACAAAAACAGGAAAAAATCATTAATTAAGAAATGCCAACTGTATGCCATATAGAGACATGTGACATATCTGTGTGTGTGTGTATGTGTGTGTAAGAGAGAGACAGACAGACACAGACAGAGACAAACAGAGATAAAGAGAGAAATTCTTAGAGCCATGAAGAATTAACATTACAATCATATCATGTAAAATTATATTACAATATGCTATAGAACACAAGGCTTATTTGGGGTTAACTGAATTATCCAAGGTCATACAGGTAGCTTCTCAGGCATCCCAACAAACTTGTTGGTCTCCAAACCCTAGTCTTTGCAACCAAAGTCCATTTTCTACCGAGTAGAAAAGTTATCTTTCAGAGCGATGTGAACATATAAAATCGGGCCTTGAAGGACTAGGAGGATTGGATGGGCAAGAAAGAAAGAGGGGATGGAAGGCTAGTTTGAGCAGGGGTCAGCAGTAACTCCGATGAAAGACGCACCCAAGGTAAGTATGGAAATACACAGGGCCGAAGGCCATGTTGAAGACCGGAGATGACTAGAGTTTCAACGCCGGGCATCGAGTACTAATTCTATAGGGAAAGTGTAGAGCCATTGCAATGTCTCAAGCTGAAGCAACAGTAAGAGCTCTTCCTGAAGAGCTAGAAGACTATGCCAGAAGGGGAGAGGAAGGCAAGAAGGAATCCAGAGGCTTTGGGGCTGCTTCTGTGATTGTTAGTACCCTAAGGGCATAACCTTAAAGCAATGTCATCACTTCGACTTTCTTGTGGGCACGTGCACCATCTTTATTAAAGCATGCCTCCGTTTTTTCATTTATCTTTCTACTTTTTACTGAAAGAAAAATAAAAGTTCAAAATGGAGCCCCAGTCCTTACTAGCAGCCGTCAGATCCCTGGTGGTATTGGGTCAGGTCTCTGGAGGACTCCATATTTTCAATAGGCTGTTTGCACACACGGCTCATACATTTTGTTCATGCCCCTGAAACAATTGATGTACTCCAGGACATAGTGTATGTTTTTTATAATTACACCAGAAGAAAGCATTCTTTATGGAAATAAATGTGCTTTTTAAAAACACATTTCTGAAAAAGCAGCAGGCAAGGCATTAATAACAGTGAAATGATGAACCGGGTGGAAGCCTGAGAAAAATTCTATATTTGTATTATACAGGCATTGTTTTCTTTCCCAGCACCTTATTTTTCATGTACATAAAGAGAAAGCAAGCTACAGCAGGGTGAGACAAAGATCAATGCTGAATGTATTACTTGGCACTGGTCAGATGCAGTTTAATAAGAAAAAAATTGATCCATTAAGCTAAACCTAATTTTTGGCCGAAAATGGTTGAAATCTCTTCTTTATATTGCTAGCTTCATAAAGACCTTTAATATTTGGAAGAAACAACTCAAGACTGAGTTTAATAAGATTAAATGTATTGCAAATATACTTAACAAGAATCTATCAAGTTGTTAATGATTGCTATTAATATCAAACAATCTTTGTATAGAATTTCATATTAGAGCAATTGTAAAATGCTGCTCTAAGAAATGCAATATAAAAAGGGTTTCAGGTAATTTGTAGCAACTACAGTTGTAATTGCAGAACTCAAACCTCAGCCTACAAGATACTGCCATTTATTTTGCCAGTCCGGTTTCTGATGCTAGCACGATTTAATTGTAAGCATTTGGACCCACTCAGGGTCTACACAGAAAAATCCAGAAGGACCACACCCAGTCAGGCAACCATGCGGGTTCACGGCAGGATGTCGGGAAGGATAGGCTGTGCTGAGACAAGGCTGAGAAGTATTTCTGAAAGTGAATCTCAATTTCAGAGGAATTCTTCTAACTCCTCTTCATGATTAGATGGTTAAGGGAAATACTTTCGCTCTCAAAATTTGTAAAAAATCATGGATCCTGAAAGCTAGAAAAGGCCTCTATGCAATGCCTAACCTGCAGACAGACTCTGCTGACTGAGATCCTCAGCCCAGTGTGCACACAACTGGGGAGAGACTGAATTTTTAACTTATAAAAGTGAGAAACAGTGCGACTAAAGAAAAAATACAGATCCCCAAGCGTGAAACAGAAACTCGCCATGACCACCATGTATCAACCCGAAAATCACATTGAAAGTGAATCCCTCTGTGTCAGTAGTGAAGAGGTCGGCCGAAGCCTCTAATTTCCCAGTCCTCTAATCTATACGGAAGCTTGCTATCGTACTACAACAAGGCCCAACACATGAACACACGCTTACACACACCACATATGTAAACACATATACCAAACACACACACACACACACACACACACACACACACATTTTCAGAACTCAATATTTAAAATTCATTGACAAAAATCATCAAGTAATATTATTTTAAAGAGCATAATTTTATAAGCAATCAAACTAAGAAAGAGTTTTCATAGTAATTCCTAAACTTTGACAAAGAAAATCCTGTTCTTGTGGCTATTTTTTTTTAAAGACCCTTCAGCCTGGACACTGGGTGGTGGACGATATTCTTTCACCTCCAGAGTACCAATTTAAATTGCTTCTGAATCAATAAGAAAAAAAATCATCTTAATGGCTGGTTAGTGTTGTGTGCTAAACAGCAAGGAGTCTCAGTACAGTTCCAATAGACATTTGCATTAGAGACTTGTTACTCAGAAGAAAGAAATGAAAGATCACAGGGTGAGGGCACACAGCTGACCCCCATATTACTGGTATTAGATGGACAGTCAGGCACTTGATAATGGCATTCAGCTCACAGGGCTGATGACACGGACATCGTAAATCCAAGATTTGTTCTGAGCTCTAAAGTCGAAACATCTGCATATTCCAATGTTTTTCCAAGCAGGACACCTCGCCTGCCAGAGCAATTTGAGGGACCAAATTCTAAAATGTTGAGTTCACAGCCAACATAAGACACCCCACCTGGGATTATAGCTCCTAAATATTTTAACCGCAAAGAATGATAGAAGAATTCCATTGATGATTAATCTGTATTTTAAGCATATAAATCATGTCTTGGTTGTCATGCTAATACTGATTTAGAAAAATATACACTTCAGCTTATATTGATCTGTTTTTCTAATTCTTCATCAGGAGGGACTGATATGGCTGCGATTGCAATTTACTTTCCAAGTTATCCTTTTAGGAGATGAAGTAACCAAAAGATATTGAAAATCCAAAGTAAATTACATCGTACCAGTTAGACTTCCCTGAAGGAATAGATACACCCCTCTAATCCTCTCAGCTCGCCACTAATGGGCAGGGGATTCGGCTCTGTCTTAATCTTTGCTAAACTACAAGTCCGCTTTCAGTGCACAACATTTGTCTTCAGGACATCTATCAAATATTCAGTATATCTCCAACAAAATTAAATTTTCTATTGAATTACAATCTATATTATGAATCAGAGACTTGAAATATATATATGAAACCCAATATTCAGTTGTTATACTTACTAAAGCTCACAGAGAAAGAATGATTTAAAAATCATTATAACCATTTTTTAAGTTCTAAATATACAATTTAAAAATTTTTTAAATTCTTTGCTTATATAGTTAGCATTTATATGTAACTTCTCAGCGGAAAAATAATCCAAATAGCCATGAAAAAGAGTAAATAAATAAATAAATAAATAAATAAATAGAAGATCCTGGTGTAAGTGAAACTAGAACCTCATTATTGTCCCAGGACACTGCTGTCCGTTTGTAAATTAACCTGATTCCCATGTCTGTGTACACATGTATGTGGAGAGAGGACATGTGTGAATAGATGCTGCCCATATAGAATGATACAGAAGGAGACATCCAAGAGCCAAACTCAACATAACTGTAAAGCTAAGTAACTGTGGCAGTAGTCTACAGCGGGAACACAGTGTGAGGACATGAGAGACTTCCTGGGCACTTACCCTTCAATGTCGTCTAGAGAAAAAATAACCAACCAGAGTAATCCATCATCAGGGCTTCAGGCATCACTGAACTGTAGGAAGGAAATTGGTACAAGAAAACACAACACTAATAAGAAGACAGCTGCTTGAGAATGGAGGTGGGGCAATCAGGTGCTTAAAGAGCTTTAGAATGGAAGTGAATTCTGGAAACCACAGTTGAGTCAGAATGGCAGCATAAGTTAGACTTTGGTTTAAATAGAAAAAAAAGTGAAATAGGAAAACAGACATGAAATTATTAACTATCTCTTGAGAACATTAGTTTCTCCTTTCATTAGCATAAAGAAACAGTCAGTTAATATGTTTCCCAGTTAAACTGACGAACACCCTGGCTGCAAATTTTGCTGTGTTTCTTACAAATGTTTTGTGAGGAGGTGTCACTCAGCCTCCCTCTACGTGCCTTTAAAAATGTCAAACATTTAGAAAACAAATAAATAGCCTTGTTTATTATATTTACTATATATTTTGTATAAAGCTGTTTTTGTTAATTCAAAAATCTACATCTAGAGGCTAGACATAGGATCCAGATATTTTGATTTTACTTTACCTTCAAAGTTCATTTTCAAAGCTGCATTTTGTGAAGTTTCCTAATAATATACATCAATATTTAGCTAATCAGGATAATGGAGGGATGGAGGTTATAGATCACCAAAATCATGATTAAGACAATGCTAATAAAAATGTTTTTAATAAAGTCAATGTAAACTTAGTTAAAATTACATTTAGCTGGTTAGCATAATTATAATGCATTTAGACAATCGAACACAGACCAGTACTGTTCACATATACATTTAACATGTATCATTATTTTATAAAACTAAAATATAAATGTATACATATACATTAACATAAAAATATAGAAATACAGAAATGTGTTACTTTTTGCAAAATAATATGCACATATAGAATTTGGTGTACTGGACAAGTTTGTCTCTGAAACGGGTCCTTTCACCTGTACAATTTAATTTTTTTCAAGAACTTTCTCTAATTCATAAGATGAAGATACTTCTAATGTTGAAAATAATACCAGGCAGTCGCACTGTAAAGGAGAGTGTTGGGACTATGAGAGCCTCCCGTAAAGCACATCACTTGCTCCTGCACATGCTTCCACTTCAAGGTTACATGAAGGGTCTACACAGAAGCTTACTCTTAGCCACTTATTCAATGTGACTTCCATGCAAGTTGTTCACGTCAGGTCACTCAAGGAGAATGTGCATCTAAGAACCTTCCAGTCTAAACCCACTAAACACTGAGCCTGTGCCTACCGGGATTAACCCTCTGTGATCTTTGCTGGCTGGGGGTGAAAGCACCAGTTGTTAAGGGCCCTCAGCTTTGGAGCATTTTCTTTTGGATTGTTTTGTTTGTTTTTTGGCTGTTTGGGTTTTCTGTTTGGTTTTATTTTGGGTATACTTGAAGAACATAACCATATTAGCTAATTTGTTAAGAGATCTTTAGGATGTTTTAAATTATAACAGAGATTGCTCAACACTGTTTTCCTTCTTACCTAATTATTGTACAGTTCAAGATTTTCTTTCTTGAATGTTTTTTTAGGTCAGGTTGTCAATATTTTCACTGTATAGCCATTCAGTTCACAAGTACGCAACGCAGACTCCCACAGTGAGCAGAAAGCACTATGCAGCATTTATTTGTTAATACATATTTCTTTAAAGTATCATATAATATAGTATTTGTTTTGAGTATAGTCAAGACACCAAACAATTAAACTGAGTCAGATAATAGAAAGGCACTTAAGGCGATGGACAGGGTCTCTCCGTCTACCGAGTCACTGTGTCCCTTTTTCCTTCCCTTCTGCTTGCTCCACATCAAGAAAACAACGAAAAGGGAAACAGAGAGTTGGACTTTTAATTCTTTCATTCAAGTACACATTTGCTTCATCTAGGACCTTGTTAATTAAACTGCTCAAGATACTTACAAAGATTGTTTGGTGACACTCTGTGGGGCTCTAAATATGTCTCAGCAGATCCCCACACAGACTTTTAAGAAAATAAATCTTAATATTATCTCCCTCAATCATCTAAAAATGGGTTTAAGGAATTTCAAAAGTGGAATTAGGACACTGAAATGCTGGATGTAAACAAAATCTTATCAGTGATTGCAGTTGGCCTGGGAGAGAAGACTGGGTTTTTCTAGAAACTTTACCCATGCTAGCACAGCACTTTTTGGAGGGATCCAATTAAAATTGCCAAATGCTATTGCAATTTGTTCCTAAAATTAATTATAATCAAAATAAGAGTAAATGTATATTAATGACTGTTTGTGTTCAGTCAATAACATCAGTAAATTAGTCATTTTAATGCATAGCACACATAAACATACATTTCAATTACTGAAATATATAGCTATCCTTAGGCATAAAGGATTTCACATATCTATAAATTTTACACATGTGTACATATACCTAAAGGGTTGAAAACAGCTATACAATAGTTTGATATTTACAACCTTATTTTGCATAGTTTATACCATGTGGCTTAAGTTGAGAAGAAAATATTAGAGACAGACTTCTTGAACAGTATTCTTGAGTGGAATAAAGAAGTATGGAGAAGGAGAAAGGGGACCTGACTGCAAGACAGAATGCCTGAAAAATCTTATAGAAATCAATTTCAATAGAAAATAAAGGAGAAAAAGAGACAGATAAAGAAGTTAGATTAAATTTTTCCAATGACTGATCCTTAATGCTTAGTCTTTTTATGCATAAGCTCAAGCCCTGCATTGTTGTCTGCATGTGACACACTGTCTCTAGAGTAATGTTGCTCTCTGCATGTGACACACTCTCTCTAGAGTGGCCTTGCTGTCTGCATGTGGTGCACTGTCCATAGAGTAGGGGACTCATGGAAAGATGGAGTTTAAGGAGATCAAAAATCAGGAGAAGAAACAAACGCAAAGGCAGTAAGCAAGCTGACCTTCCCTACTGCTCCCGGGACCTAGTCAGCTGACCTCTCCACATCACGTGACCTGGTGTGACCTGCACTCCTCACACCACTGAGGAGTGATGGGCCAGCATCACTTATATCATCCCACATTAGCATTCTAATCACTAGCTACTAATGTGGTGTTATTCTGCAACAGCAATAAGAAGGCTGATCTGAAACAAAACCACAAAACTGTAATGAAAAACAAAACAAATGTGTGATTTCTGGGAAAATATATACTATTTACTTATAATGACTTCAGAAGATTTCCATGATCTATGGGGTAGTTCACAAAAGCTCAAACTCTCAAACTAGCAAACATACATGTACACTCTGCCTTCTTTCCCCTAGCTACATTGAAATTACAGAATTATTAAAATAAGACATCATTTCCCACCTTGGAATCAGAGGACTCCGTCTTCTGAAAGGGGAAACACATGAAGCTGGGTTCCAAGTGTAAAAGCAACTGGCTATATTTGTTTTTTAAATGTTTTAAATACCCAGCCCTTCTTGCCAAGGTCACTCATTGCTATGCTTATAGGAATGTCAGTCTAGATCTGCTGGTCAACTTTCCTATTCACAAACCCTAAGACAAAGCATCTTCCAAGAAAAAAGGCCCTATAAGAGTTGGCTGATAACAGAAATTGCAAGAACTTTCATGCTTATAAAAGCATTACAATTTAGGAGTTAAAAGAAAAGTATGTTACCCTGAAGAGTAATGTATGTTTGAAAAAGAAATGTGACTTCGAAAAAGAAAGAAAAGGGGCTGGAGAGATGGCTCAGTGGTTAAGAACACCGACTGCTCTTCCTGAGGTACTGAGTTCAATTCTCAGCAACCAGATGGTGGCTCACAACCATCTGTAATGGGATCTGATGCTCTCTTCTGGTGTGTCTAAAGACAGCAATAGTTTATTCACATGCATGAAATAAAGAAAAAGAAAAAAGGAAGGAAGGAAGGGAGGGAGGGAGGGAGGGAGGGAGGAAGGAAGGAAGGAAGGAAGGAAGGAAGGAAGGAAGGAAGGAAGAAAAAGAACAAAAAAGGAAAGGAAGGCAAGGCGAGGCAAGGCACGGGGTGGTGGTCGTGCCTACCTCTAATGCACGTAGGAGGTAGAGGCAGGTGGATCTCTGTGAGTTTCAGGACAGCTTGTTCTATAGGTTCAGTTCCAGGACAACCAGGGTTACACAGAGAAACCTTGTCCTGAAAAACTAAAAAGTAAAAAATAAAATAATACTTAAAATTTTTAAAAAGACCGCAGGTCTGTTTCTCTAAGAAGAAAGAACATCTGTAGAGTCCAGAAGACTGTGAGTGAGGTTGGATCTAACTTGAGCCAGCCGCTAATAAAAAGAATATAGACCGGTTGCTGGATCCTGCTGAAACAGTTAGTAAAACGGGATTCTTATTACAGGAAAATATATCTACAGACAGCCATCTTATCTACTGCAGGTCTGTTGGGGAGAAAGACCTTGGGATTTGAGGTATTTCTTGTCCCACTTTCATAAATATTCTTAAAGTAGAAATATATGCAGATAATTTCAAAGAACAAACTTCAAGTGATTTTCCTGCATGAGATAAGACTATGTCTATATGTGTGTGTGAATATGTTAAATATACATTACTATTTCCCTGACTCTACATAAGAAATGGCTGGTAGTATCTCTCCCTGCACACTGAGACTTAGAGGGTTCTTTTGGGAGGTGAAGCAAACAGGGGAATTTTTAACTTTCATTTTATACCCTCCTATAATTTTCAAATCTTTAACAATGTACATAGATGATTATGTGATTCAAAAAACAATTTGGAACACAAACAAATTATTTGAAACAGCATGAGATAATGTAACTTTTTTAGTTTATGAAAGCAATGAATCTATAAACCTTTTCTCACGAAGACTAAATAATCTATGAAATTAATGGTAAAATATTACCAAAATAATTCATTTTTAATAGGCGATTAAATGATAATAAATGATTGTGAGCATGCTTTATGAGTACATGATGCCGTGGGGCTAATGACTTAACATTTGTTTCAAAGATAGTACAAAATGCTCTCAACATTTGATCCTTGCAACTTACTCAACCCACTCTGTATAGCTGCCATTTTCGTGATAAAGACTGCAAACATCTTTTTTTTTTTTTTTTTTAAAGATTGATTTATTTATTTATTTATTTATTTATTTATTTATTTATTTAATGTATGTGAGTATACTGCCACTGTTTTTCAGACACACCAGAAGAGGGTATCAGATCCCATTAGAGGTGGTTGTGAGCCACCATGTGGTTTCTGGGAATTGAACTCAGGACCTCTGGAAGAGCAGCCAGTGCTCTTAACCGCTGAGCCATCTCTCCAGCCCAAGACTGCAAACATCTTAAGAAAACAAAAATATCTTTATAATAGGTAAAGGACCATTTTGATCACCTTCCATCTGCATTGCACACCACACTGTAGTCATTAGTAGCATTGAATAGTCTCGTAAATGGAAAAAAATGAAGGAATGTGATACAAGCTACTCACAACACCATCTTCAAACTGCTAGAGAACTTGAAGATGTTCATCTTTTTTTTCATAGCTCTGGGTATGATTATACCTGGGTAATTAATGAGCCCTTGATCCATAGAACCAATATTGCCTGTAAAGTGCTCAGTGGCTACTGGCCACTGAACCAAGCTGACTACACCAGCAATGGAGATTATAATATACAGGTAAGTCAACAGATGCTTTTATATGCCAAGTATTTCTATTTGACACATGAATGGGGAAGTTAAAATTGGGTCAGTGAAAATGGAAGAAAACTGTTCAACTACTACAGCTAAAGGCGTAGAGCCAAGGAAAGAAGTTTTCTCATGAGGCTTAACTACGCTTAGAGTCATTACTCTACCCTCCAGCCTGCAGGTATCTCTTCCATGGAGAGAAACATTGAGATTCCCACGACCAAAGCAATGAAGAGAATCTCCAGTACATGCTTTTGCTTTGCCTGCTATAAACATGGAATACAAACTTTAGAAAACTTTAAAAGCCAGCATCTGCACCTGCACATGCGGCCACTCTCCTCTCTGCGAGGTTCAGTACCTTTCAACGTTCTCTACCTTTCTTACCTGCATCATCGGTTTTAGGTGCCCTGGATTGGTTCCTTTGGGATATGCAAATTAGCTGCCCCACTCCCTTCACTTGAAAATGAAACTGTTGACCCAGCCAAAGCTCCTGGAACTTTCAAAGGCCTGTGTAAAATGTGTTCTCTTAACTCTGCTTTCAGAGACATTGACCATTACCATGGGGAATTCATGTTGCTGGTAATGACAAAAGCCACAAATCGGAATTCTATTTTCCCTCAAAGGGATATACTTGGCAGCATATCACCTTCTTGAGCTCATTGACTTTGCCAAACATCATTTCAATTTTTGATCCCTTATCTCAACCAAAATATATTAAAATGGTATTACATGAATGTTTTGTTTGTTTGTTTGTTTGTTTGTTTTTTAATCCAGCTTTGAGCATATTGCAGTTAAGTATTTGCCCCCACCATCCAACTGAAACTGTTCCTATCGAGTAAGTTCTCAATTTACTTCCCGATTCCCTCATCCACTGGCCAAAGCAGTCCTCAGGAGGTGCCGACCAGCAGCAGCAGCAGAATCTCACCCACATATCTCTAGCCACTGTCCGCTGATCATGTCTTCTGAGTCTGCTTGGCTGGCTCCCTCTCTCCCAACCTGACTTCTTCATGGTGGTGTGCTCTAGAAACCCACATCTCCATCATGGTGGTGTGCTCTAGAAACCCACATCTCCATGTGTATGCGCTCTGTGACGATTATCATCAGACTCACAGCTTCAGATACCACCTGACAAATCATGGCTCCCCAGTCACGTGTAGACTTTTGTCCACAGTCCTAAGTCCTGAAAATGCCTACTCTGCAATAGCCGATTTATGTGTCGAACTCAACAAATCCATGCTGACCTCTAGGGACTGAGGTACTAGCATCCCGGTTGCTCAAGCCAAAACCCTAGAGTCATTTGACTACTTTCTGTTACATATCTATGTCCTATCCAAAAAGAAATTTCTTTCATTCAACCTGCAAGATAACTCCAAAATTATACATAGGTCTATACCACTTTCCTGGAGCAAGCCTACAGTGTGAATTTTAAGACTACAAACATCTCTAAGATGTCCCTGTATTATTACCCTAAATGTTGTACTCTTCAAATCCATGCAAATAAGAATAGCCTTTTTAAACATAAGGTCTGACCATGCACCTTGCTTGCTCAAATTAAAAATCGATACCCTAGCGCTCCTTCATGGTCCAGCCTTCTGATAACACCTTTAACTCTTAGCATCTTCTTTCTCTGACCTCACCATGGCCACTCAGAGCCCACGTATTCACTACATTAGATGTCGCTGACAGGGCTTTTGCCTGTCTGTCTGTTGGCTGAGGATGTCTTCTATCTACGGACTTGTTTCCGTTACTGCACGCTGGGCTTTCCTTGTCTCTTCCTTTACTTCTATGATCTGTAGCTCACCTCCTTCCTGGTTGATGTCTCTTACGGTGTTACCTTAGCCTTTTCCTTCCTTTCTGTCATCTCTTAGTCTAGTTACAAATTTCCATGCTATGTTCACTGCCTGCCTGTTTTCACTAAAATTCAAGCTTCGAAAGGGCAGGAAGTACAGTCTGTTTTGTGAGTAACCTATGAGTCTGGGGTACCCTGGCATCCAGTAAATTCTCACGACTGCTCTTTGAAAAGAACTTAAGAAGTGACCATTAACTGGCAAAGATTATATGCCATAAATTCTAACATAAAAACAAGCTTGTGATTGTAAAAATTAGAAGCCTCAACATCATCTCTTCCAATGAAGAGGTGTTGTAATGAAAGTTGAGCTGTAACAGCTTCCTAGTTGAAATTTAAAATTTACCAAAGAAATGCAGTAGTATTCCCACAACTATACCTAATCCTCGCTCATAACTAGGACTCAAATCCTGGGCTCTTACGAGAGCTCATTGCTCCTGTAGGAGTGAGGCATTTGTCAGTGGTGACACAAATGGGCCTGCATAGTGTTTTGTACATATGGTGTTAACTTTATACTTTAATATATACACACAGTATAGCTGAATTATACTTGCTTTAGGCCCCATCACTTTATTTTACTGACTTTTGTGTATTTTAAACCTCTGGCATAATATAGTATTGAATTAACAATGTTTCTTTTCTTTTTTTTTTTTTTTTGGTTGCTTAATTTCTACAGAAGAAAGAAAAGGAAAAGGAAAGAAAAGAATAATTGCTTCAGCCTTATATTTCTTCCATGGCTTGAACAATCAAAATTCTTTCAAGTTTAGGAAGTGCATGACAACTTGGTATTAGAAAATGAATGTGAAGTCCCCAAACATCTTTACATCAATTTCAAGAAAGCTTGTAACACACTTATCATTATGCCTAATTTGTCTAAAATATGTGACATAAAAGAATGTATGGAACTTGTAAAACAGTTGATGAAATATACTCATTCCAGTATGAATTAAAAACTTATTGTAGCCATAGATTGCAGTCATTTTAGACTGAATCTAATTTTTGCTATTCAGCTTAATCGTATAGTTATGACAACACAAGAAAACATCTGAAAAAGAATGCTTAATTGATTTTAAATGCCGTTCACTCATTGAAAAACAAAAGAAGAATGAATACAAATATAATGAGGCTAAAAATTGAGTTTGAAAATAAATGACATCACTTGAAAGAATAAAAGAGCATTATGAATCCATCGTGGAAGATTAGTATTAACTGAATAGGTTACTAGGTGCAAGGACTTTCAAGTCTATACAGCTAACCTTTGTATAAATGTTATCATATGTATATAACATTATATATAATTTATATTGTATGGTATAATTATAACATAGACATTATATTTGTATATAATATATAGTATTTTTACATAATCCATATAGATCTAAAAAGGTTCTCTGTTCCCAAGAGAGTAAGATAAAATGTGATTTTATGAACAAGGGTTTCCTGTTTGCTAAACTTGTTTTGTTTTTACTTTTGCTCATTGTGAGTCAATCTTACTCTATAGCCAGTGCAGACCTGGAACTCACTATGTAAACAAGGTTGGCTTGGAATTCCTGGCAATGCTCCTGCATCAGCCTCTCAAGTGCTGAGATCACAGGTGTAAAGCACCACATCAAGTGGGAAAAAATCTTAATACATTGAATGGATTATGCTCAAATGTACAGCACAATTATCATAATTGGATCTATACTAAAATGGTCAATGATGTTATCATTGGAATACATTATCATTGGAATATCAGTATAGGCCTGGCTCTTTTTAAAAATGCTTGATTTAAAATACCATCTCTCTTCTTACCAATTTTTATGTCACTGTCTTTTTTTTTCAAATGTGTAGTTTAAAAATTCTTTGTCCAAAAACTGCTAAGTCTGGTTTGCACCAAATCAAAATATAAGATTTTAGGGAAGAAATGTATGTTAAGCTTAATAGAATACAACTTAATTCTTATTTGTTAGTTGTTTAAAACTAATGTACTATGAACAAATCTTGGATTTTTGATCTGGCAAACTTTCTACTATGAGTGTACATAAATTGGATTTCCAAAAGGTTTTATAGCTGGTGTAATTTTTCCTAACTCAGAGTGGCCTCTCCATCAACTCTCAGATTAGTTTAAATTAAATACATGTTGGCTTAAAATCCTCAGTAATTACCTAATTAAATAACAAATGCCTGAGTAGATTCTCATGCTCACCAACACTCATAGGTGGGCTGGTCCCTGGTCACAGGCAGGCTGCCTACCTTTGCCATAGAAAAGGGACAATGATAAGGGGAAACAGCTTTCCTAACAAGCTCGCACTTAGGTCCCCTTTGATCACTTGCAACTCTCCCTTTAAAATGTCCCGATAGAAGCTGGAGAGATGACTCAATAGTTACGAGCACTGACTGCTTTTCTAAATGTCCTAAGTTCAATTCCCAGCAAACACATGATGTATCCATCACAACCATGTGTTCACTCAATGCTGTCTTCTGGTATGTCTGAAAACAGCTATAGTATACTCATATAAATAAAATAAATAAATCTTTTTTTTTTTTTACAAATAGCACATGCACACTATGACTAAAGCAACCGTGGAGAACTGACTGTGAAGTTAGGACTGTCCCTGGTTAGTCAGCTAACTGGTAGTCAGTCTATGCTGGTAGGTAGGAAAAAAACAACAAACACACAACACAGTCTGCAAACAAGTCAAAATTGCATGGCACTGCACAGCACAGCACAGGTGAACAGGTCAAAGGTAAGTAAGACTACAGGAAGCCAAATGCCCTTCCCTGCAATAGCCGTGGGCACACGACACTCCAACAACTCTCCAATGTTCTGTATGCTTGGCTCTCACTTCTTACCTCATGTTTTAATGTTCGTGATTTTTTTTTTGTTAGCATCTTTTTGATATCCATTAGGAAATGTAGTTCCAGTTGGACCACCCAAAGGGCAATAGATTGAACCAGGTCTTGGTAATAACAGACCTACTTTCCACAAAATCTTCAGAGACTGGATGCAAATTCTGCAAAAAAGTGCTAAGTATTCAGATTCAATCATTTTTCTGTATCTTTCTGCTTGAGGTCCTCTGGTTTTGATGAGGATGTGTATCTCTAAGGGACCCTTCTATGTCTTTTAAGTGCAGTCAGTATCTGAAGTATCCTAAGAGGACATGATGTGCCAGGGAATACTGCCCACACTCTTCTCTTGTCAATACACACTTACACGCATGTATACCAACATCTACAATATTTATTTTTAATTTGCTCCATAAATAAGATGTAGAATAGATAAAATATGACATACTTCTAATACAGAAAACAGAAATAGAGAAAATAAGAGAGGCAAGCACAAACAAAATCACACTAAATTAAAACTAGACTTACTTAGCAGCAATTCATTTCCCCAAAAGAGACAGATAAGAAGTAAGGCTCTACCTTTATGTTATAGACGTGAGATAGATATTATACCAGAAAATCAATTAGTAATGATGCAATCAAAGCTAGGAAAGTGACTCACACAGGAAGGCTGTTTTAATTAGAGCGGGCAAGCTGCTGGGTGTGAAGAGGGGACACAAGGGAAGTGTGAAGAATGAGTCAGAGACTTAAGAATGACGTTCCAGGAAGAGTCAACAGGCGAGAAATTGGAAGAGTTGGTAGAAAACCAAGGATCTGAATCACAGGGGTAGGAGAGGATCTACACAAAGGAACTGGAGAAGGAGTCAGGGCTCAAGTCACATGTGGACCCTGTGACCACAGTAAGTCAGTAGATGCATAGTAAAACTTTCCAGAAAAGTCCAATTATTTGGTTTGCTATTCCAAAACCGACCAGTTTTCTGGGCTGACAATGATCTGTAAAGAGTAAATTGTAGTTCCAATAAAATAGTTATGGGGCTAAAAAGGAAAAGTGCAACAAGGTAGGTGCTGGGACCAGACCAAAGGGTCAGATTCAACATCTCTTTGAAGATAAACAGAACAAAATTGACTAGTGTGTTGGGAGCATCTGAAAGACAGGGATCAGGATGAGTCAGTACGATGACGCCTTAGATGACTGAAGCATTGGTGAGAACAGTGGCGCTTTACTGAAATCCAGAGCACGGTAGAGAGATGTTTGCAGAGCAAGGCTAACTGAGATTATCCTGTCACGGGTGGACAGTGCAAGGGATCCACACTTGGGGGTCACGGACACAAGTGTAGAGTGTGAGAATGAGGTGCGTGCATCAATAGTGAATGTAGATCAAGATAAAGGTATGAGGAAATCTGGGCCCTGAAACCAAGACGTCAGAGCAGCAAAGAAGAGGAGAGAACACTCAGGAGAGACCAGAGAGGTGGTAACCACAGGCATGGTGTCCAAAAATACCAGCTGCGAGAGTGTTTTAAGGGCACTGGAGGGCAGAGAATTGAGCGGAGTGGCAAGTCTAAAAGCTTGGCTAAAGCATGGTCCAGAACGAGTAAGAGCAAGCATGCAGAGAAAAGCAATGCCTTAGCCACAGTCTCGTCCAAATTAGCAAGCCGCCACTTGGATTGTGTCTCCTGTTGCTACGTACTTCTCTGCTGCTTAATTTTCAGCATGGCCTCCAGTCATGTTGAACTGAACTTGACAGTTCTCTGTTCAGCACCGCAGTAAAAGCTCCACACTGCACAGTTTAAGTAAGAAATAAAAGAAAACAAATAACAGGTAGTGACACCAACCTAGGATTCTCCTACTAGTGCCGAGTTGCTGCTGACATCGTATTATACTAGTTAAGCACCTGAAAGGAATTATTTGTTTATATTTATGTAGCTTTCCCCTCTGTGTCAAAGGAGAGAAGAGAAAGAGCTGCAAGATGTCCGAATGAGAGAGTTTTGATGGCAATATTGGTTTTAATGAATGTTTAGTTAACTAGAAAGAGGCTTTGCAGACTCTCATCAGGAAGAAGGCAATGTCTGGTTTCTCCATCACGCCCTGAGTCCTTTTTCACTGTGCCTGTCAATAACCTTAAAGAAATACTGTGGATAAGAACTACCAAGCATTATAGGCATATATAAGAAAAATATGATCTACATATATGCAAATGTCATTATGATACCGTCGTATATAATTAATATAACTAATATTATGCTAATAAAATTAGTAATGCTAATAAAGCTTAAAAGTAATTCCAAGGCATATTAAATGAAAAGGGTTTTTTTCTTTTGTCTCATGTATTTGTACCCCTCCACGGCACTGGAATTAGAGGGGTACACTACCACTGCTGGCCAAAATAAATATTATTATTATTATTATTATTATTATTATTATTATTAATTTATTTACTTTACATGCAGACCACAGCTTCCCCTCCTCGAAAAATGTGTCAACACAAGAAGGAAACATTTTCATCAGAATGTGTATATTAAACTCATTAAACTGTTTCTAATTCATTCCTCTCCGAAGAAATCCTGTAAATCTGAATAGTATACTCAGCTGTTGAGTGGTTATGATCTGGTCCTCTTCTAAGGACTTCACCTATATCAAGAAGCAGAGGGAAAGAGACAGATCTTATGAAGCACCAATGCAAACTTCAGGACACAGGCAATAAAACATACATAATACAGAAGAAATCTGGTAGTGCTGAAACAGTGTTGGGTTTGGCAACAGTAAGGAGCAAAGGCAAGGGGCGGGTGGTGGAATCAGGTTCTCACGGCACGATGGTCAAGGAAGAGCTTCTTGAGAAGGCCAAACCCAAGCACTGTCTGCAAGGGAGGAGGTAGCAGTCTGACCTACAAGGATGAGCTGAGACAGAGCTGTAAACACACCTGGAAAGTAAAAGGACAGGAACAACTGAGGGAGAAGGACGGTAAATGGGGTCCAAGGGCTTGTGCTGAAGGGAGAGAGCCAGTGAAGAGTTAGTCACCACAGTGTGAAGCTGCAGGGTAATTCAGAATGACTCAGTTCAACAGGAGAGTCACGAGCTATGTGGAGGGGAGTCGGTGTGTGTAAACATAGATGTGCTGTGGTGCTGCTGGCAAAGGTGAAGGTGCCACAGACCTGATGCTAGTGGTGGAGATGGTAAGAAATGCCTTCAGCTTCTAAAAGACGTGTTAAACTTAAGTCGTGCTGGACACGTAACTTCCCACCCTGTCTAGACTCTACCCTCTTCGAGGGCAGAATTTGATGTATTCCTGCTAACATTTCTAATGAATAATGTTTAATATTTTAATAAATAAATGGGGGCTCACTAGACAAAGACTCTATCTCTGGCATACACCCTGTATTTCAAGACATATTTATAAATGGACAATAGCACCACCCAGAGCATTAACTCTGAATGATAGGAGAAAAAAAGAAAAAGAAAAGAAGAAAGCCAGCATTAATGTGTAACCGATGGCAGATTCCTATAGAAGAAAGATGCCCTTTATATCCATGGGCTTTATTTAATTTCTGACAAGTTTTTAGAAGTAATCTGCATTTTCTCTGCTTTCTCCTTGAGGTGTAATAGTAGCTAAGGGAGAGAGAAATTTCTAGAGCATGCCGACAGGTTCACAGTAGGTTTTGTCATGAAAATATTCATCATTATAAAAGCTAGTGGAATGACATTCCATAATGCTAACCCTTACTGTAGTTAGCACTGCGGGGAAGAAATCTATCTTTGTCTTGGAATTCCATTATAATAATAAAAAAGAAAACAACAAATGTACATACAATAAATAAATCCTCTGACACATACACACTTGGCATTACGACAGGCAAGTGACCAAATCATCTGCTATTAACTCACAACCTTGTAAAACCTCATTACAAAAGTAAATTTGCTCAGTAAAAGTTCCCACAGGTATGTCCATTTGTGATCAAAAAGAAAACTTCCTTTAATGTAAGTTGTCCAGCATTTAGAAACGCAAAATCCAATTTGGGTATAGAATATTAGGAACACTGTGGCCTGCGGGGTGCATATCCAGAGAGGAAAGAGTCAGGGTGGAGCAGATTTCAATCCTTCTCCTAAAAATATAATGTCTTTGGAACAATTATTAACAGCAGTGAGTCTTTATCATGTTAGTAGCCGGCTCCAAAGCCTGGATTTTGGACATATGCAATTGTTAAATGGCTGTAATTTTTGGAAGAGAAAATTCTTCTTAGTGAGGTGCTTCCTTCTTCTATATACTTTTGGGAAAAGACCAAACTCCACATGACAAATATAATTTTGAATTTGAAGTCAAGGTTTTAAGACAGGGGCTCTGCTATCTAATCTTTCTGCAAGTATATATTCAACATTTAATATTTCCTGCAAAATGATAACCACTCCCCTGAAAAGTTAAAATGTACTAAGAGAGACAACCTTGTAGCCAAAGAGTTTAGATGGTCTGACTTTTGCCCATAGCTAGAGGGGGTTTCACGGCAGTCAGGGAAGGCCAGCTGGAGGAGGTCCAGAAGGCGCACCCAGCTTTTCGAGAAAGTCAGGAGAATGGGAGTCCTCAGCAGGGCGCAGGCACAATCTTACTCTTCGGATGCCTGTCCTGGCAGTGTAGACAGATGGCAGGGAACACTAGCATGGAGGCAGAAGAGCCACTCCAGAAGGTATGTGGACTCAAACAGGATCGTGGGTGTTGGAACTCAGAAAATATTAGAGGGCATGGAAAGAAGAGACAAGCACGTTCAAGGCACATTTAGAAAATAGACAAAGATGTGTTTGTAATTGGTTAAGTAGGACAAAGGAGGAAGGGCTGAGGAGCCTTCAAGGCTGAATGATTGACGGCTGAGCATTAGCAAAGAGACAGAAGTGGCAAGCAGAGGGGTAGCGATAGATTTCTAAAGTTATCTTTTAAACTTTATTTTATGTATATATTTCTTAGTCGCTATTCTAATGGTATGAAGAAACACCAGGAAGGTGTCTTGTAAAAGAAAGCGTTTAACTAGGGCTTGCTTATAGTTTAGAGATGTAGTCCAGTATCACCTTGGTGGGAAACATGGCAGCAGGCAGGCAGGCATGGGTGAGCAATAACCAAGAGCTATATCACTTAATCTGTAAGGAGAGAGAGAGAGAAAGAGAGAGAGAGAGAGAGAGAGAGAGAGAGAGAGAGAGAGAGAGAGAGAGAGAGAGAGAGAGAGAGAGCCCACCCTTAGTGACATACTTCCTCCATCATGGACAAACTTCCTAATCCTTTTCAAATAATGTCACTTCCTTGAGACTAAGCATTCAAATCTATGAGCTTATGGGAGCCATTCTTATCAAACCTATGGGTGTTTGGCCTGCAGGTATGTCTGTGTACCACTTCCATGTCCGGTATCTGTGGAAGCCAGAAGAGGGATTTAGATCCCCTGGAGCTGGAGTTACAGATAATTGTGAGTTATCATGTAGATGCTAGGATTCAAACCAGGTCCTTTGTAAGAAAAACCAATGCTCTTAGCTTCTAATCCATCAACCCGGACTTAGAGCGGTTGTATGTATGTATGTGTGTGTGTATGTATGTGTGTATGTATACTGTATTTCTGAGATTAGACCTGGGTTTCTGGTGGAAGCTGCCTGTGAGCTGCAGGCATTCTGTCCCCTCTGCTTGTCCAAGGACTCACCTCTTACAGAGATCCCTGCAGAAGGCACGCACACACCCACTTCATCCTCTCTAGCAGCAGAAGGAAATTGACCAGTCTAGCATGCAGTACAGATTTTAGATAGCTGTGCCTAGCGAGTGTTGTGGATTTTGGCGCTCCCGTCGCACAATCAGACGCATCACTTCTTTTTCAGTTTGTTTTTCTTTTTGTTTTAACCCAGAATCTCATGTATCCAAGATTGTCCTCAGACTTCTAGTATAGCAGAGGATGACCTTGAGAAATCCTTCCACCTCCTAATTGCTGGGATTATAAGCAAGCACCCACATCTTGCCGCATGACTTTAGAACTCTCTATTCTAAACTTTTAATTTAAAAATTCTATTATATTCTAATGAAGATTACAATATACAGTACAAAACAGAAAGAATATTCTCTTTCACTTTATTTACAAAGCACTAGAGGGCATTCTTATTTAGCCGAATATCAAATTAACCCACTCATCTAATTTAAATAAATGTCAATATCCTATGAAATCTGATCATCAAAAACTTTCTCATTATAAAATGAAGGTGTACGTGCTCTTTCTAAGAAGCTTTACCTACTGGGTGAGGACTCCTCCGGCATGTGAACAGCCGTGTGCCCAGAAGGATGAGTGGGACCATTTAAGCAGCTGGTGGGCACAGGACAGCTCTCATGACATGTGTCCCAAATATTTAATCACCACATTTCTGCAATAATAGATCCCATCCCAAGTACTAGAGACAGAAATTGCGGAACTTTATATATCCCTCATGTATTTCTGGACTAATAATGAATCAGCTTTCATCTACCAACATCACCAAATATTATCTACCAACAGACTTCCATTCCAAATGCAACCAAATATTATCCATCTAGCCATTATAAATCCAAAGTGTTCTGCCAGGGTAGTGGTGCATGCCTTTAATCACAGCACTTGGAAGGCAACGGTATGCAAAGCTCTGTAAGTTCAAATCAGCCTGGTCTACAGAGCAAGTTCCAACCAACCAATGATACATAATAAGGCTCAAAAAGTAAATAAACGGATGAATAAACAAAATGCATATTCATCAACAATAAGAAAGACTTAAGTAGAAACCTGTGATCTATCTTACTAATGTAAGAACAATTCTGTGAGTTGCAGCTAGGGTTTTATAAAGGTAAGTGGGATAGTTATCGAAAGGGGGTATAGTTTATAAGAGAAGGACCTTTGGTAAATTCTTTGTATATGTGTTTGTGCACATTGAGTCCTAAACAGGAATATTTACAGGAAGATGCATTTTAAAGTTACATAATCTTGTGGACATTGCTGAGAAAGTCAGCAGATTGTAACTTAGCTATGAAAATTAGAATAAATGTCATGAAATTGGAATATATTTATATAAAAGTTCTCTAAAATTCAAGCAATTGCTCCTTCTAAACTTTAAAATAACATCTAATAGATTGGCTCCTGAGAATTAGGCTGGGCAGCGTCTCCCATGCTGTTTTGTTCTGTGGTCCCCCCCACCGTCCCACCATCACCACCGGATGGTCTCACTTACTCAGCTCAGCAGAAATTATGGGCAGAGCCTTCTTTAGTTGCGGTTGACTTTGTGTTTAACTAGAACAAATGCAGAAGTGGTGACGAAGAACGCACCTTTCAACTCCTTACCCCCCGAGTTCCCTTAAAAAGTCAAGAGAGACAGTGGTGGTGTGTGTGCATCATTGATGCCAAAGCTCAGAAGGCAGAGGCAGAAGGACCCGGGAGGTTGAGGCCAGCCCGGTCTACAGAGTCAGGTCACAGCCTTGTCAGGACAGTCAGAGCTACATCCATGTGAACGTGTGTGTGCCTGTGGACGTCAGAGGCAGCAGATCCCCCGGGGACTGGAGTTACAGGTGGTTGTGAGCTGCCTCCAGTGGGTTTGTGGAACCTAATTTAAGTCAGCTGCAAAACCAGCGAGCACTCAAAACTGCCCAGTCATGTCTCAAGCCCCAACTTTAACTTTTCTTTAACTTTCTGTAATTTTGTAAAAATTCTTAAAATACAAAAATCACACATGATGTTTCACTTATGCCACCAAGAAAGGGCGAAAAGCTTGGCCTATGAGTTCTTAAATCACATTGTTACAAATAAACATTAAGTCAGCAATTATCAAGTACCAGCAATGAGCTTTACTTCACTCAAAATCCTCCCATTTCGAGATAGCTATAGTGTGAAGTTTATATTTTATTTCATTTCTATCACTCCATTCCTTAGGTTCTTTATGATGTTTTAAAAATCCATAATATAATTCTATGAGAGTTAACATAATAGACTGTAGCAGCTGTTATGGTCTATTGTGTAAATAAGTAATTACAGAATTTACAGACTATCATGTAAATATGTAATTATGGACTTTTTAAAATGTGCATTATTTACTCGATAGTCTATCGTTTACATATGTAATTATGGACTTTAAAACATGTATTATTTACTCAGTCTGTAACAGTTCCTTGGGACAGAGTCGTTCTGGCCTATCGGGTAAACATGTAATTACAGAAATTTTTTAAATATGTATTATTTATCTGATAGTGCTGCTACAGATTATCACATCCATATGTAATCACAGATTTTAAAAAAACGGGTATCATTATTTTGTATAATGTTTCCGCAAGTCAACTCAAGAGACTTTCAATTCATGGATCAGCTATCCAAAGCTATGGAGAGATTCAACTGTATAGAATTTGCAAACAGCTGTGGGGTTCAGTATGTCCTAAGCACATTTTAACTTTCCTCAGAAAGTTAAAGAACTGGCCCTGAAAAGAACAAATGATTTTGAGGAGAAAAGGTGTGTTTTTCAAGCTCCCAGGTTTGGGATCTGTATTCTAGTTTCAGAATTAACTGTATTGGCATATTTATAGTAAACATTCAAAAGGCTCTTAATATTTTTGCTCTCTCTAAGACAGAGTACCTTAAATGCATCTCACCTCCATTAATAGTGGTTAGAACAGGAGGTTCTGAGCAACCCCTTATGCATCCTGTGATGGAGGAGGAGTTAAATTTGGCTGGAATGGGACAGGACTTAAGTCACCTGCCAGTGGCAGTGGTGCAAACATTCTCACAGTGGCTGATTGAACTGCCATGGCTGTGGCTATTTACCTCACAATGCTACTTTACTGGTAAACTGTCAAAGGGTAGGAACCTGACACAGCATGCCACCACCTCTTATTCAACTCCTTATTTCTGTCACTCATTTGTGGTGACTGAACCCCGCCTGACATACACCCTGAGAAGATCAGAAACAAAGTCTTACCCCAAAGGGTAAATCAGGTATTTAAATCATGAAATTAAGTCTTTCAATTAAGAGTTAATCAAAGACCCTAGAGTGACCTTTTATCTGGTTCTGACAAGTCTTGAACGTCCTCTAGATCTACTGTGTATAAACATCCCATTATGAGTGGGGTTTGGGAAGGGAACGGTTTACCACATTGGTCAACAAGCTAACCTAGAACTATCAAAGTACACCTATCAAAAACAGTCTACACAGTGCTGCAGAGGAGGTCGCACATGGATGGTAGGGTTGGGATGTGAATGGCTTATCAAATGATACGATATTTTCGTGACAATAAATGAGATTAAAAGTCAGGTTTTAACTTTTATGTTTCAAGAAGTCATCCATAGGCCAACGTGGCACATAGACAGATTCAATCACCACTTTGATTAAATGTATTTTGTCATTTAAGTTACAAACTTAGATTGAAAAGTACTCCGTGAAAATATTAAAAAAGAAAGTGAATATCAGTGGGTGCTATCAAAACTAAGGATATGGAAATTTCATTTTTTAAGTTGAAAAGAAACAAAAGCATGTGGAGAAAAGAGGCTTCTGCATTATCTGTTCAGCAACAGCTTTTAAGCCTGTGATTGAGTATCTGTAGATAGAGTCCATGTGTTTATTATTTAAAAAATTCCTAACTTAAAATTTTTAGCGTAACACACAAAACACAAAGAATCAGTATGCACATATATGATTAGCATGACATTCTAAACACAGATTGGCACATCAAACAGCTATCAGGTAAGCTGGGCTGTTCCTCAGTGGGAGAGCATTGACCCTGAGGTAAATATCACATATCACATTTAGAATATGTGAGGCCATGGCTTCAATCTCCTATTCGGAAACAAAACCAAAACCAAACAAGATAATAAACATTCAGGTGACTCCCATCCAAAGGCAGCAGATATTATAATCATTTGTCTAAAGATGCTCCTGAGCTTCTGTTTCATTCCACCACTAAACACTTGATAAAGAAGGGTAGCCCTGTATAATACTGGCTTTTAGGTTTTAATTATGTGAAGTCATTATTCAGACCTGATACCAGAGCTTTCATACCTCCAGGGAGAGTTTGTCCTCCCCAATGGTTAAATTCCCACATAGAGCAACACAAAACATACATTGCATCGGGCATCACGTGGCCACTCCACGTTAGCCCATGCCAGGAAGAGGGCAGGTGTTGCCTGCCAGAAGCTGCAATTTCATACTCTGCTATAAAAGCCATAGGAGTCTCCTGCTTGTCTGAAACTTAGAATCTGTACCAAACAAAAACAAAAACAACCCCCCCCAAAAAAACAAAAACAAAAAAAACAAAACAAAAAAACAGGGAATAATTCAACCTTGGCACATTTTACCATCACTGCTGGGTTATGTACCAGGACTGCTTTTTGGTTTGTTTATTTGTTTTTTGTTTTCTTTCTTTCTTTCTTTCTTTCTTTCTTTCTTTCTTTCTTTCTTTCTTTCTTCCTTTCTTTCTTTCTTTCCTATGCTAGAATCACAGACTGTATGCAGTCCTGAAATGGCTCAGCTCTTCTCGGGTGAAGGGTGGGATTGTATTGTGGGCAGTGGGGGATTACTATGTAGGGCATCCAATTTCCTTTCTTTTTGAGGAAATGGATATAATATATGTCCCAGTTGTTATTTTGGGAACTCACATCTTCTGAGTTTATTAAATGGCTTAAGTACATAATTTCAGATAAAGTAAGACATTAACAGTTCACAGCCTGGGGATCAGAAAAGAGAAAAGCGAAAGCCAAAACATATAAACACTCATTTCATCCAGGTGCACCTCACTTTAAACAATAAATGCAACCCTGGAGTAGAGTGAAAATAAAATGCCTATAAATTTAACATTTTAAATTAGCCAAGGATATAGTTATTTAGCGGAAGCTCATGTTTTGGCAATGTGGATCAATTAATTTGCAATTTATCAGTTTATGAAATGTGAGCTTTCAAATGTCAAATTTAAAAGCAATGTATATGTGTTTCTAGGTGTATATGTCCTTGCATGTAGATATATTAAAATATTCTCATAGTAATATAGTTAAGATCCAAATATGCTTAAGACATTGGGTGTATCTTGCTCCCCATGTTTTGGGGGGAAGGGATGCGTAGAGTAACGTGGGAAACCTTAGCTTGAGTATGGGACCGTTGGATTATGAGAAATACAGTTTCTCTGGTTGTGGACAGTTACCTGTGAGGAGCGAGTGCTGTGTGGGAGCCCTGCATGTCCACTCGGCTGCAAAGATTAACGCGGAGCTATTTTCGAGGCAGGATTATGGGTTGTGGACCCTCCAGGGACAGAATGTTTCGCCCATGCGTTCAATCCACATTCCCAGCAAGCTGAATGGAAAGCCTGCAGGCGCTGTGCCAATGGCTTCTCCAGCATGGAGCTGTCTTCCTTCCTCTCTGGAACCTGTGTCGAGGTGTGCATTCATTTTAAAGAAAGTGTGGGCTTTGTACTTTGCTTAGAACTCCTGAAGGTAGGGAAACTTCATATGACATAGGGAGGTCTAGAGAGGAGCACCCTCACTGGGTGAACAGTCAGCATAGTTCTGAAACTGTGCTGTGTGGGAAAACCTCTAATGCTATAAACTACCAAAAAAAAAAAAAAAGACTAGACTTTTTCTATAGCATTTTAAATTAGGCTACAGCTATTTACAACACAGGCTTTTTTTGTTTGTTCTTTTCTAAAAAAACAAAAATAAAAAGTATTTATTATTCTAACTAATCTGAATTCACAAGTAAGATATACTCCAGACAGAATAAAGGCCTTCCCTGCACAGAAATGTCCCGGGGTTATGACACAACTGAACATATGCCCACCTCCTTGGGTGAAAGCAGTCCATTTGAGGATGGCAAATACATGATCAATAGTGATAAGTAACAAAGGTTTAGAGTGGGGTGGGTGGGGGCAGGCAGGACCCAGCAGATCGCTCACTCCTGGGAACATTTCAGCCTGCCCCTGATGCAGCTTTGGGTACTCGCAGCACGTCTCCACGTGCCAGAGGCAACCAGAACAGGATGTCCTTGGCAGGGAGCTGACAGCAGAACTCGTGGTTGAAGCTCAGGGCCACCCAGAGATACCCAGGTCCTTAAGTCCTTCCTTCTCCCCTTCCACACAGTCACTCATGCTGCAGGCCAGGAAGGGCCAAGCAAACACCTTGGAGAGGCTGAGCCCAGTCAGCCTGAGTGACTCAGTGACTTTAACTCCTGCATTTCTGTCCGCCATGTCTAGAGCCAGCAGGCCAGAGACAGAGTGCATCGGCTTAGGCACCACAGAATTCTTTGGATGGAAGGGGAGCTCAGCATTCAGTCAAACTCCTTTGCTTTCAGTTGGAGAAGACAAAAGCTCAGGAGAGTGATATGATTTTGTAGAGAACTGATTCAAAGTCTAGTTGTGGGTGAGCCCCCACTCCTGCAAAAGAAGACAGCATCCTCAAAGTTATGTACAGTGCTACACTAGGTACTGGGTATAGGCTTCAAGAACATGGTCCTATAAGCTCTGTCAGATTCATCAGCTCTATCCAGAGCAGCTGACTAAACAATTCATGAAATGGTCAATTTACTGAATAATAAATGCGAAATACATTGAATTTGTTAAATTTAGCAAGAATTCCGGGTTCTTTTTTTTTTTTTTTTTTTTTAATATCTGTAACCTCCATGGAATTCAATTCCATAATAACTACAAGTTTCAAAATTAATTTTTGAGACAAGGTCTTATATATCCCAAGATAACCTCAAACCTGCTGAGTCAGTGATAAACTTGGACTTCTAATCCTTCTGCCTCTGGTTCTCACAGCTAGGATTAAGTGCTGCACCACCACAGTCCACTTGTGTGACTGTGGGGATGGAGCCTGGGGCCTGTGAATGCTAGCCGAGCACGCGGACACCTGAACTGTACTCCCAGTTCCCACGAATTACCTCTGTTTTTACCTGACTGGTTTTCTCTTTGTTTGCACATCAACGACTCCTCAGAACTTAGTGCACTTTGATTGCAATTAATGTACAGCAACCTACCATTCCTAAGAACAAAGCCTGTTATACTCTTGGAAAAGTTACTCCAACTACTCTATGACCACTAATAATTGTATTACTTTTTTGACATTACAAACGGAACGGAAGCCGCAAACATTTTGCATCTTTTAATGGATTTGTTTTCTAGTGGATTAAGCTGCATGGGAGAGTTCAATGCCCCTTAACAACATCCTGAAATTTTAGCTAACTCTCTCCTATTGTTTTAAGATCAGTGGTCTTCAACCTTCCTAATGATGGACCCCATCAATAGTTCCCCATCTTGTATGTGACCTCAACCCTAAAATTGTTTTTGTTGCTACTTCAGAACTGTAATGTTGTTACTGTTATGAATCATAATATAAACATCTGTGTTTCCTGATGTTCTTGGGCAAAACCTGGGTATCGTCATTTGACTGACCTGCAAAGAGTTAAGTGTTGTTTTATTCTGAGGCAGACTTGTCAGTCCAAATCACTTAGCTAACGTTGTGTGTGTGTGTGTGTGTGTGTGTGTGTGTGTGTGTATGTGTGTGTGTGTGTGTGTGTGTGTGTTTGACATTTCAGTTGGTTCCTATACGTAGCAATAGGCTGCAGGAAATCCGTTTGGTTCATCCAGTTAGCACAGAGGCAACAGGCAGAATGAAAAAGTACTTGGATTACAGGAACTTACCCTCTCTTTATGAAGTAAGAAGCCTTCATTTTTAATGAAGCCCAACACTACATATCACAATAGATTTCTTAAAATTGATGAAAGCCAAAGAACTATTCTCTGAGAAAAGACGTAGTACTAGGAACTGAGGCAAAGCCCAGCAGATGGTCGAAGGGCTATGGGCAAGTGAAGGGCAGGAAGGGCACACACTTGGAAGTGCCCCTAATGGCCTACTGTCGGTGTGAGGTCTGCAGGGGGAGCACCGTAGACAGATAGATGGTGATGTGGCAAGTGGGCGATTCCATGAGTTAATCGATACGAATCGATCAAGAACCAACTTGTGAAGACACATGAAAGTGAGGACCTGAACGCCCATGGCTGTTTCTTGTGCACCTGACTGCTTTTGATTACTAACTGATGGAACATGAAAACTGTCTACTCCTAGCGGAACGATCAGCTTATAGTCCCAAAGTCTTCCCAATCAACCACCTCAGCACTGGCGGTAAAACAGTGGGACTAGGTCCAGCAGGATGGCCCACTGGTTAAGTGCTCTTGCTGGCCAATTCTACCAATCTCAGTTGATCTCAACGAGTCACATGAAAGAAGGGCGAGTCTATTACTACAAGTTGTCCTCAGCACACCAGGACACACACACACCACCACCACCACCACCACCACCACCACCACCACCACCACCACTGCCACCATCTACCCACACACAAGTAAAAAAAATGAGTATAATAGAGTTCTTTAAAAATATAGAATGGTGGGATGATTTTTCAAACCCTGAAAACTATGGTCTGAAATTTTTAGGTCATTGAAGGAGTTGCCTTCAAGTGGGCTGAGATACATATTCTGAAGGAAATACCACAGATGAGCCTAATGCAAATCCTGAACTGCAAGTCTCAGTAAAAGAGTGACATACAGTGATTTTGACTTGCTGAACAAGACAGCACTTTTTCTGGATACCAAGAACCCAAGATTGAACAAGACTCAAACATTTATATCCATACTGTGTGGATGTGTCTGGCCACAGTTAATTTGAACATGTCACTTGACTCCCTGAACAGAATATGGAAAGCTCTGAGGCAGACCCAGAGAGCCTTTCTTCCTGAACCACAAGCGCTCACACAATGCTCGCTGTAGCTGTAGCTTTCACATCGACACCAAACTGAAAACAAAAACTGAAAACCACCCCACCCAGAGTATGTCACATACTGACTATATAGGGAATGTGTTCCACAATTCAGCGGAAACATACTTATACATCCGAGCAGTCAAAACAACTGTACGGCTGCTTAGGAACAATATCCAATGTTGAAAACTTAAATACTATATAAAATTATTCAGAAGTTGTTTGATGTCACTCCAATTTTACACAGTCATTAAAAGTCCAAAACCACATCTAGGTTACCTAGAGACACATACGAAGCTGGGAGAGTACTCCCAGGGTGGGAGAAAGGGTAATTATTTGGAAGTAAATTTATGTTTAAATGGCCTGCCCACAGTAATCCAATGTGAATCGAATATAAATCATTAATTTTCCAGTAGCTACATTCAAAGAGTTAAGGGTGAATCTACTTTTAATATATACTCCATTTAACTCCCAATGTAGCCAAAGTAATATTTCACTAAGTAATTAACGTAAATATTTCACTTTTGATAGGTCTTTGAAACCTGGTATCCTCTTCCACTGAGCATGATTCTGTTTGTCAAGTCATGTTTCAAGAGGTCTCGGCAGCCACATGTGGCTGAGGTATCATCTTGAAGGATGTTCCTTTAAAGGTTAACAGTATTGGCTGCCTCTCTTTGGACTGAACCATGCGACTGCTTGTTATTGTGGGTCTCAGCATTAGACTGTGGCCAGATGTGTGAGGAGAATGAGATGGATCAAACGAGCTACATGATGGGACCACCGTGTTCTGGGCTATAATACATATGGAGTATACCAAAAATTAATACTTCAAAGTTCTGTCTGGACTCTCCTCTTGTTTGAAAAATGATTGCCTTTACATCAGAAGCACCGAGTCTCTTCTGAGGACAAGATCAGCCTTCTACTGGATCATGGAGTACCACACTTCTGTGTAGTCTCCTTTCTACCTCAAGACACAAAGTGAGGTGAGCTTAAACTGGTCTCTCTTGACTGGATCCCTCGGGTTGAAGCATTCCTCTCACTCCTCGGTACAGTCTGCAGTCCGCTTTGCTTTTGTTTGGTTCTGTCATCCCGAGACCACGCCAAAGTCTGAACTCAATGATCTTGCTCCACATTCCCACAGCAAACACCATATGCTGCTCTTAGACCACAGTGTCTAAGCCACCTGTGTTCTTTGCGGTTGTGACTTTTACCCCACAGTATTCCCACGAGTCTGTCGTGTCCCCTTTCCTTAATCAGATAGTGAGATCCTTGAAAGTGTCTCAATTCTTTTTCGATCACAGCATGTATTAACAAATAAATACTCAGTTAAGTTTTCCCATGGTACAATGTTGAACACGTCAGTATGTATACTTGATGTAAAGCATTCTTTAATACTTAAAATATAGGTCTAAGACATGAAATCTTAAACAAAATGCATTCTAAATACAACAACTACATATTTCGTCCTAGGCCATTGTGCTAAATGTGGAGATTCAGGAATGTTCTCAAACATGGCAGTTAAAGCAAGGGTAAAGATTTCCTCAAAAGAATCTGCCTGCAACTCATCTGTGGAAGCTGTTTAAGCAGACTCTGAGCCAGAGGGTCAGGAGGGCAGCCCACGTCTTGGCATTTTTAATAAACTCTCAAGTGGCACTACTGGTCCAAGGACCACACTTTAAGTAGGCAGGACTATGGTCCAGCAGTCAGGAGACCTGAAATTCAGTTGTAACTCGTGTTGTATGGATGGGAGCCATTTCTCTTAATACTGTCGGATCTGCTTGCTCAGCTCTTAAATTGCCTGCAAGAGGGGAGTAAATGAATTCTGTATGATCTATAAGCTCCGACTTCCACCGTGTTCATATTCTGTCAGCCGACAGAGGACAGGAGGGAGCCAAGCGGCGCCTGCTCACTGGAGTCCTCTGGCATTATTTTCATAGCACACACAACACAGCCAATTATTTTGGGACATTTGCAGGTGAGGTCCAAACATCCTTCTAAACTTTCAGAGCTGAGAATTGTAGACTGCTAACATCATGTGCTGATGATTAACTCAACTAACTAATGTCAGTGAGGTCATAAATGAGTAAGTGATGATACCTCCAGAAAAATAGATTCTTATCTGGAAAACAACACAACAACAAATTGTTGTTGGCTCCAACAAATAGCTCAACACTACTGTGAAGTACTACTTCCAAGACACACACACACACACACACACACACACACACACACTCTACTACTACTACTACACCACACAAACACACACCATACACATAAACACACACATACCATGCCACACACACACCACAGCACACACGCAAACACACACATATCCACACCACACCACACACACACACACACACACATACCACACTACAGCATAGACCACACATACACCATTCCACACCATACAATACATACATACCACACACACAAACACACACACACACACACACACACACACACAAGCACCACACTACACACACACACACACACACACACACACACACACATACCACACTACAGCATAGACCACACACACACCATTCCACACCATACAATACACACCTACCACACACACACACACACACATACACACACACACACACACATACACACACACACACACTGTCTCCCATTGCTGTACTGCATACCTATGCCTGGGAGAAAAGCTATGCCAGCATCAGAACAGGTCACCCTCCTGCTGCTTTTCCAAGTTTCACAGGCCACCTTTACCATCCTGACTCCTGGATCCAAATGAAAACATGGATTTGTTTCAGATGGAGAAGACCAAAGCTAGCCTTCAAGAAGTCTCTGGGTATTTTGGAATTCCAACGAGAGTTCTATTCTAGGCTCTTTGAAAATTACTTTTGGAAACTGAAAATGTTTAAATAAAAAAATCCAAATACTTTTAAATTGTACCTCATTGGTTTTGAAAAGGCAGAAGTCAGTTCTTTCTACCTCTTTCAGTTCTCGCTACCTCTCTCTAAAGAGCCGGGGAAGCCCCCAGACTCGTGGCCATGCAGCTTTGGGTCTAAGCATGCTGGTTTTTTCTGTCCATCCCTTGATTGAAAGAATGAAAAGACAAGCTCGCTGTTTTCATCCTTAGTAGGTGCCCTGGTACCCCTAAAATACAAATTAATTTTCCCTTACAGCATTTGCTTTGGTCGCAGTTCTCTAAAATAGATGATTTGTGTTTTCCAAATACAGCCACACAAAAATGGAGGAGCTGCAAGGAAAACATTCAAGGATTTGAGGCAAAGGAAAAAAACGGCATTCTGTTCCCTTCAAAGACGTTGAAACCTGTCTGAGATGATCGAGCTTGCGTTCTATGAAATGATTGCTAATATTATGAACAAACAGTACTATAAGCTAAAAGAGTTTGAAAGGGTTGAGAGGCAAAAGATGTCTCACTTCCAGCTGGGCTGGGTAAATAGAAACCTACACCACGGCAGGGAAGCTTTCACCCACACCTTCAAGGATGCCATAGACTGGACCGTTAGCCCTGAAAAGGAGACTCTATGATCAAGAGCAAGAACGCAAAAGTCATCAGATAAAAGAGTAATGAGGAGAGAGACGGCAAGCCAGATGCCAGCCAGGTGAAGAGTTCCCACCATCCCAACTCGGGTCCCACTGGCGGAAGGCCCAGGAACAAAGCAAAGGCAGCCGGTATACGGTGCGCGCGGCTTCTGCTCTGCGGGCTGGAGTAAAGCCCACACACATCGGACGGCAGAAGCTAAGAGCTGACAAAAATCAGGTCTGTGGGACCAAAATGGAAGTCCCTGAGGCCTCCACTGATGAATTTATTTTACAGTTGATGGGGAATCAATGGAAGACTTTTGATCGTCTGTTCTCTATGACACTTAAGTCTGTATTCCAGACAACGTTATCTGAGGCCAAGTAGAGCCCGAAAGGGAGTGAGATCACTGGACTGAAGCAGACAGGCGTGCATGAACTGGGGAGCTAGAAAGGGGTAACCCCAGAGAAACACTGGAACCCTACGTGCAAGGAGAATGCAGTGGAGAATAGAGTCTCAGAGATGAGGATGTCAGTCCACCTACTCCCAACCCCGACAGGAGCGCTGGCTCACGCCTTCAGGCCAAAGCTACTTGCTATGAACATCTCTGACGGTCCACTGAGGTCTTCAGCCTGCCTATTGGAATACAGCTAGCCCACTCGCAGGACAAGTGACATGAAGAGCATGGGGACAAATGCCACGCTCTGCTCTTCACCCTTTCGTGAAACTCGCAGTTCCCAGGCCTCCCTCTGATTCCCAAAAAGGATGAAGTTTTGGTGTTCCAATTGCTAATTCTCTGGTCTTTATTGCCTCTCTAAATTCCTCATTTGGCCGTAATGTCTGTGTTACTCACAAAGAAGCTTTCAGTCCTGGAATTTTTGTTTCACTCTCTGCTTCTGCAGATACCCAAACTAGAATCATTAGGAGACAAACAAGATTAGCTAGAATAATGATCCAAAAAGGTGTCCACATCCTTATGACCCATCAACAGGAAGCCTTACATACCAAACTTACAATACACTAATGGCACTTTGGAACTCTAAGGTTAATGACTGAGACTGAGAAGAGACAACCCTCACCTATCCAAGTGTGCTCAATCAAATATTGCAAATGTCTCCTTGCAGTGAGCCCTTCCCAGCTGGACTGAAGAGGCAGGATACGGAGTGGTCCAGAAGATGCAATAGCGCTACATTGGTGGCTCTGAAGATGGAGGACAGGTGGCAGGAGCCAAGAAGTGTGGATGGTCTTTGGAAAGCTGGCTCCTACCGTCCTCAGAAACAACTGCCACCCCAGTGGTACTTTGGTTTAAGTAGAATGAAACAGATGTTAAAAGTCCTAATCTACAAAATTATGTGCTGTGTAATGAATGCATGTGGTCTGTCTTAAGCCACATTTGCAGTAACTTTCTATAAAGTGATAGAAATATATACATTACTCTTAAATTATGGATAACTAAAATTTTACTAGTAAACCTGGAAACTGAAAAGATTAATTTCCTCAGATATTCATTTGAATGTTCAAGACACGGAGTTCCCTGTACTCTTGAATGTGTGATAGTCTTAGGGTCAAGAAGCCTCTTTCATATAAGCTACGTTTTCAACAATCTCTGAGATGGTAAAGAAGCTGAATGCTTGCTGCTTTCGCTTTCTTAGCCAAAGAGTTACCATAATTCAATCAATTACATTAAATTTTACATAATGCCTGAAAGAAGTCATTAAAGAAATGTGCTAGTGTAAAGAAGGGGTAAGCCAACGGATATCAGAATGTCATTGTCCACACGCAGATGATTTCTAGTGCTCGGTTCTCCCACAGCTATACTTAGACACTTTTATTTAGAAAGGGAGACTCCATGACAGACTGTAGAACTGTATTCCTAGTTAAAACGTCACCAAATTTTGACAACACAGCAAGGGCTTCATGTAGTAACTTTGACATACTAATTCTAATAAGCTAAAGTCACTTTTGGTGCCATGCTGGAAATAAATAAGAAATCTTGAATCCATAGTTTTGTTTGGGCATAAAGTTGCTCTCAAATTATCTGCATTTAGAATGCTGTATTACGAATGCTTGTATAGTGCAATCCTACAGTTTCATTGGGTTGCTACATTAACAGATGCTGCCTTTTTCTTTCTATCTACCCAATCTTTGCACCATGCTGGCTTCACCTCTGTTTATGAATCCTGCATAGCAGAGACATTATTCTCTTGAGAGAACTGGGTCCCCCACGCCCCAAGGTTGAGTTTGTTGCCTCTATGTAACTATGAGCATTTAGGAGTAAGACCAAAGCCTTCATGACACAGTTCCCTGTCACCTGCTGAATTCCGCCATCTTCCTGATGCACCTTCTTCTTGATTCTAAGCTAATGCCCTGGTGGTAATGGAGCACGATCCCAAGAAAAGCTGGCGCCTCAGCCTCTGAACACAAGTGCCTCTCTCCTCCAGAGGCTGTGCTAACTCACTGGTGCTGCGTGGCCGTCTCTGAGCAGCAGCTGGAAGCCAGTGGTGATTGGAGCTGCTGCCCGTCTTGTTCTCGGCCAGTCTTTGCACTGCTGCTTTTAGTGAGTTGGGCAGGACTGAAGACTGAGAGGGAATTGCTTTTGCAGGTCCATATTATTTTTTCACAGCCTTCCTCCGAGCTTACCAGAAAACCAGCACTTAGTTAAAAATTGTATTTTTAATTAGATGAAATTTATATTTTCAAATCCATCTGCAGATTGCTGGATGCCTGGCTTTTGTTTCTCCTTTGCTCACAAAATACATACACCTCACATGCTGTGCTCAACCACGTTCCAGCAGCGCCTTTACTTTTACACACCTCACATCTGAGCATGCTTTCTAAACCGCCAATCCAGTCGGGTCACTGAGACGGCAGGCAGGGAAGAACAGTAAGCAGTGTCCCCGTCTCTGTGGGCGGCGAGCAGGTATTTCAGCCTGCTTAGAGTGTATCCTCTAATTTTGCAAAGATGACGCCAGATTCCCAAAGAAAAATAAATCCCCCAAATATGAAGATGATTTGTGGAAGGGCTGTTTTCCACACATCCATATTTTGGCAAGGTTTAAGCAAATGAAATAAATGTAAAGCAAGAGCTAGGAACATTGAACTTCAAGTCAGCTTGAGCTCTAACACTTCATAAGAAGAAATTAATCTGTTTACCAGAGAGCTTGGCGAGCTGGGCAGACCCTGTCGTGTGGTCATGTTTCCCTGAGCGGCTAAGAAGATGACTCAAGAGAATTCCCTGTGGGGGAAGACTGTTAATACTAGCAAATGTGGCTGCTTTTGAAAGCAGGTGCTCCCACAGATTTTATTTGCTTTGGAGTTTTTAGTGTAGCTAATGATATTTTTATTCTGTTTTAACTAAGACTGTGTTTCCTCTAAAACTTGGTTCTGTGACTGAGGTTTGTTTCCAGCTATAGTTCCTTTTGATAACATCCTCCTTAGGCATTCTTGTTTAAAATGATCTACTGCAGGATTCTGAAATTCTCTTCTTCCTTGCTCTGCTTCATTCCTGCCTGCACCCCTAACCCTTCAGCCAGGCCACGGGCTATGGCTGAAAAACACAGCAGCCTTCCTTGATCTGGAGCACCATCCCTAATCTGGAGCACCATCCCTAATCTGGAGCACCATCCCTAATCTGGAGCACCATCCCTAATCTGGAGCACCATCCCTAATCTGGAGCACTATCCCTAATCTGGAGCACTATCCCTAATCTGGAGCACCACCCATGATCTGGAGCACCACCCATGATCTGGAGCACCACCCATGATCTGGAGCACCATCCACAATCTGGAGCACCATCCACAATCTGGAGCACTATCCACAATCTGGAGCACTATCCATAGGCTTCTGATCACACTTCTTAGTCTTGGTTTTAAAGATATAAAAGTCTACTAATTCTCTCCAAGTTAGAGAAACTTGCAAACTGTACCCACTCAATCATGTGATGAGTTAAGAGTTATATACATGATTTCAGAAGGAACTCAGTTTTCTAGGCCACAAAAGGAATGCTATGAATTTCAAGTCAAGTAGTGATCCAGTGTCGCATAGAGCTCCTTTATGGAAGCCTCTCAATTCTTTGGTTTGAGAGTATTTTTGTTTGCATCAATACCTACCAGCCACCCGATTCAGTTCCAATGACGTTCCATCTGGAACACTGTACATCCCTCTCAATGAATTTTGTGACTGCATGGACAAACTTTAACTTTCTCTAGTGATTTCTCCAGCAGCACTAATAGTTGCCAACCGGTGAGATTAAAGAATGATTATTGATGATTCCCAAATCACCAGAATTACAATGACCTTGAAATGTGTTACAAACTTCAAGAAAGGCAGGAAAACAGATTACTCTGTAGATTCAATAATGTAGTCTACAGACTGAAGCTAAGATATGCCGATCACAAAACTCCTCACAAAGCATCTTGAGGGCAAAGTCTAGGCTTTCACTAGTGCAGCCTCACCAGCCTCCAGTGGAGGTCTGAATGTCACGATTCACTGTGACTACAACTGACAGGCACACAGAAGGACAGGAGAGTGGGCGTGCCGATGATGTGCAGAGGCCCTCGGCATGTGCGGGTCGTGTCGTGTGCATGGTTCCTCTGCAGGATGCCGGCTCTCACGGCGTATCCTTTTGCATGTTGTAAATTCCTTAGCCTGACAGTTTTGCAACCTCAACTCATAAACATATTGAATATCTTTTTCTATAGAAGGATCTAGCTAACCTTTCGGTTAGAAAAATAAAACCATAATGAATATTGATTAACCTTGAGAGCAAAAACATAAACATAAAAACAATTCCTAAGTCCAAGATCCAGTTTAACAATGTGCTAATAGCCCATAATGAAGACAGAGCCATAAGTTAATCAACCCATTAAGTCGAGATCAGAAGTGTCAACTCAAGTAGTCTCCTAATTTACTGACCCTTAATGGGTCAGCAAGATCTATACTCCCAAGGCTGATCTCTTCGCCTCCACTAATGTCACTTTAGAAGCCAAAGCACTTCCTCCCAGGATGATGATCTCTGACCCAGTATGAGCAGAAAGTCAACATAAAATCCATTTATGAGAAGGAGTTCAGGGCTACCGAGTAATGGAATCTCGAGCTAACTAGTGTGTGAAGTGTCTGGTAGTAGCACGCTACGAAGTACCAGCTTTGTTTTCTGTATGTCCAAACAACTGTGAAAAATCAACACGGACGGTCTCCACGAGCTGCTGTCTCCAGCGAGTCTGAGTTAACTACGGCTTGTCACCTGGTCGGTTCCCATCCCATTTTGTGAAAGTACATCTTAGTTTTGGAAATGTCCATTGTCCCCCACCCACCAAAAAGGGAGTTGAGAAGCAACTTGTGAATGAATCATTGAGAAGTAAACCTTGCTTTGTCAAAGAGGAACTGACTTGGGCTGAAGCAGGCACGGTGTGTTGCTGCTCAACCTTTATGTGGTTTTTGCAAGTTAATCTATTAAATGAGAATCAATTAGCATTTTTTGCCACTTTCAACAGAAAAGAGGGGGAAAAATAGACTGTGTCTTATTCCAGATGGGCCATCAAGAAGTGTAATAAAAATTATGATTAGAGACTTTATGGCCTGGGAGTATAGCTCAATGGTGGAGCACAAGGCCCTGGGTTTCAATCCCCAGCAAAAAATAAATGATTAATTCCATTGGATCCTATTTGTAAAAAGCTACGTGCAATTGTAATGACAATACAAGACTATTTTAATGTCATCAGCATTTTCTTTCTGGATGATAAAGCAATTCACTGCACCATAATCTGCACAGTAACCTGTCACCAGCGAGATGTCAGACTCAAAAGATGCATAGAAGCAAAAAGCTGCCCTTCCCTGCCCAGCAGACACTGTCTGCTGTCATTTCTCCCGCAAACAGGACAAAGATAGGTACAAAATTAACTAAGGTCTCATAAAGGCTGAGCAAGAAAAGGGGGGAAGGCAAACAACTGGACTCACTAAACATTAAATGGGGTCTGTGCACAGGAACATTGAGATCTCCTTGACGGACCCAAGGATTGCTTTTTATCTCTAAACAAGAGATAGGTCAGTTACATGAGCATGTTGCTTGAAGGATTCCTTAAAGAACACCCTCTTTTCTGAGAACACAGAGAACCCCTCTGTTGTTGGTGACAGCGCCCTGTGTGTTCCTTGCATGTCGCCTTTGTTTTCCTATCCTCTAAAAGGGCTGCGCCTTGCCTCCCTCCTCACAAAGACAGTAGCCTAAGAGCCTGGGCAGGAGCAAGAGTTTATCCCTGGTTGGAAAAGTGAGCCCTGGGGCCACAGAGGTGAGGGCGCAGAGCCCTTCCGGGGTTGGCCAGCGGGAGGTGACTGCTTGTACCCACTCCGGCCCCAGGCCAGTTTGGGGGGCGCGAGGGAACTAGGGGAAGCGAAGGGGCCAGAGCAGAGGCAAGAGGCGGGGATCAGGCCAGAGGGAGGCCGCAGTGGGGGCCGCGAGCCGCGGGGTGCAGGCGTCCTGCTCGCACAGCACGGCGGCGCTCGGCCGGCCGGCCGGCTCGGGGGCCACAGCTCGGGGCGGCGGGGACGGCGGGACGGAGTGGGCGGGCGAGCCCCTGCGGAGGCGGAGGCCCGGGGCGCCCGCGGTCGCAGGGCCTCTCGGCTGCGGCGGCGCCAGCTGCGCGGGGCGGAGGCGGGGGCGGCGCGGGGGCGCGGGCGGCGGGAGCGAGCGCGGAGGCCGCGTGGCGCCGCGTCACTTACCGGCCAGGGCGCGGGGCGGTCGCCGAGTCCTCGGGGCGCGCAGCCCGATGTGCTCGCTCCGCCATGATTGCTTTGTTTCGCTAATTGAACCCGCGCTCGTCCCGCGCTCGCGCTCCCCGCTGCCCGGTCCCCGCGCTCGCTCGCGCCGATTTGTCTGTCCTTCCCCCTCGGTCTGTTCGGCTTAGCTGCGGCTAGCTGTGGAAAGCGAGGCTGCGGGTGCACCGTGCGGGGAGTGCGCTGGTGGGCTTGTAAATACAGGTGAGGCAATCCCCAAATCTCGGCTGAGGTGTACTTGCTGGAGGAGGAAGGGGTGCGTCTCACCCTCCCCCACGCGGGAGAGTAGCCTTCATGGAAAGTGCCAGAACCTGCACCTTTGCGCACCCCTTTCTTCCCGCCAAATTCTCAACCACCCAATTCTTCTGGCATATGTGGACTCCGCAGAAAAAAATAGGTTCTACGTTTACTTCGAAAACCCCAAATATAACTCATGTCCGGCTGTGAAAGGGCTGCTGAACACCACACCAATAGGCACAAGGTCACTCAGGGTGACCTTCTGGAGCTATGTCAACTCTACCAAAGGGGGGAAAAAAAGAATTCAAAGTAGACCATGGAAAGTTCCACGGGAGCTTGAGGGCTCGGCTTGCCATTTGTACAAGTACTAGTGCCTGGGACACTATTGTCCAAGTATAGAGAGAGTTTAAGACTTTAGGGACATATGTTATTCTGGAAGAAAGACTTCCGTATCTGGTTAAGAGTGCATTGATTACTAGTTTTGACTGTAGTTAATAGACATTATTTGGTTTAGATTGAAAATGTGATGGATTTCTAGGTCGTGGCCTCATTGAAAAGGCTAGTCTTGCATTCTCACCTCTACCCATTCTACAGTGTTGAGACCAAAACCTTCAGTGTTCGAATTCCTTATAAAAGGACAGTTGAAAGTTACACATACCTTGCTGTAAACCCCACCATTTATGTTATACGTGTTATTAGTCTCATTACGAGAAGTTACTGCCTTACCCATGTTTCTTTTTGTGTGCAGAGGACTCAAAAATAGAGTAATATCAGCGATAAGTTTGGATCAGACATTTACAGGTAACATGGAGATTGTGTGGGGACGGGGGTCACCATATCCAATCAAGACAAATGAATAATGTGTATTTGGTAACTTGTTTCCCACGCCCTAACCCAGTGATCAGTTAATAGGCAGGCAAACATTCGGACTATAGAGTGGGTGGAATCATACTGTCTAGAAAGGAGAAAGACCCACGTACACATCGCTTTAACCCGTCCTTTCAGAAGATTCATCCAAAGTTGCAGTCACTTTTCCCTCCGTGTGATCGTTGCCATCCGTTTCACCACAGCTCTGTGGGTTTCCCGCATTCTACCTTAAATCCCACTTTGCGCTCATTTACGCCCCGCCCCCCAGGGAGGTCTCTCCTCTTGGTGTCATAAGCTAAATACTTGAACCTTCAAGATTCTTAAATATCGGTAATACATTATATACAGGGAAGGATTTCTATTTCACAAAGGTTGATCTTAAAGCATCATGATTTCAGAAAGCAGATGAAAACTGGTGTTGATTTTTCCAGTGTCTGACAGTGTATGGAGAATTACTGGTTCGTTGTGCTAGGAACTTTACCTAATACAGCATTTTTTTAAACTTTATTTATTTATTTATTTATTTATTTATTTATCTATTTATCAGCACACTATTTCCTGTCTACTCTAAAGCTGATTTCCTGTACCATTGTCTCCAAACCAAGGTCTCTCTTGGAAGTTGAAAGAGAACGAATACGCTAAGAAGCTGATTCCAAACGCTCAAGTCTCCTTCACAGCACAGGGTAGGACTACGGAGTCACACAGGCCTCTTTCCATCCTTACGAGGCAAGAGCAGTCTCTACAGCTAAGAAGATGTTAATTAAACACCACACATTCACTGGACATATGTTGAAAACCTTTGGGGCAGTTACAGAGCTAGATTCTCCTGTTAGGGACTTAGACTATCACATTGGTACTCCCACCTGATCACACCTCTTTTACAGTCCTCCCAAGTGGTCTGCTTGTGGAAATTGTTCAAACCTCTAGGAAATGTGATGCAACCAGAAATTTGATAGGCACCTACCTGTCTCTGTGGCTTTTCCTCTTGGAACCCTGCTACATTGTGCTAAGCAAGTCTAACCGAATCTGCTAGAGGGGCCATGAGGAGGAGCACCAAGGCATTGCCATCCAGCAGAGGGCTGAGTGCAGAGTTCTCAGGGCCAATCCCTGATGCAGAGGAAGATGTCCAGTGAGCTCATGGTATTGTGACAACAACCTGTTTCAGAACACCAAGTGTTAGGCTCATCTGTTACACCATAATTATTGATGACAACTCTCTCCCATTTTAAGACTTGAAGATGGGGTCAGAACTTGAGGGTAGATAGAGGGAAGGACAGGAAATGGTGACCAAGCTTCATAGAACAAGAATTTCACCCTTGCACCAGTGAGCTAACCGCTATACTAGGGACTAGACCTAAGTCATCACTTTAGAATTAAAAACTGTGGGATGTTCTGACATGCTAACCTAATGGGACATCTCTATTACATTCCGTCACCACAAGGCCCTGGGATGATCCAGAAACAACGGTTGGCAAAATCATAATAGCCAGAGGTCCAGAAGGACTGGTGCACAGCCCTGTGCTCTGCATATTACAGGACCACTGCACTCGTGAACTCTTGGTGCAGAGAAGAGAGGTGTGTGCCAGACCTCAGCTCAGTCTGAGCATAACAGCTGGTGACTGGTGGGGAAGTGGGAGTCATTTTCTTTAAAGATGGGGCTCTGGTGTTGCACATGCCTCAGTGGATGGCCCGCGCCCATGGAGGGTTAAAAAATAATTTTACTGTGTGATGTTTTTTACTTATTTGAACATTTCTAACAATAAAACTTATTTTTAACAAAGACATGTATTTGGATCTAAGACTAACTGGCAGGAAGAGTGGGTGGAAAAGAAACTAAAATTACATTGTATGGATGTATGAAATTCTCAAAGAATTAATAATTTTTTTTCAAAACAGAATGAACTAGGAAGTGTTCCAGCCAGAAAATCACCTGCAGCACAATCATGAGGGCCTGAGGCCAATCTGTCCCCATCCACAGACAGTCCTTAGGAGTGCGTCCTGCGAGGAGCATGTCTGGGGACCGTAACAATGCCTGGGGACCGGCTCCAGGATTTGGTGCACACACTGATAACAGAGGAAACAGTCCATGTGTGAAGGCACCTGGGAAATTCAAACCTATATTTTAGGTTGTGAACCTAAAATTCTTCTTTTTTTAATTTGGATTTTTATTTATTTATTTATTTGTTTATTTATTTATTTATTTATTTACTGTACATCTGTCTGTGAGAAGGGGTCAATAGCCCTGGAACTGGAGTTATGGACAGATGTGAGCTATCATGTGGTTGCTGGTACTTGAACCATGGTTCACTGGAAGAGCAGCCAGTGCTATTAACCAATGACCCAGCTCTCCATCCCTCTACCTAAAACTCCTTTTAAAATAGTCTCTGTTTGTTACAATGAGTTTAATGTCACTACTTTGTCTGCAGTTGGTATTGGGCATCTCAATTTTAACTGTCTTAGCATAAAACGTATCAGAAGTGAACGTGTCTGTCTAAATGAGGTCAGGGACATAGTGTGAAGGAACACCCCACACCACATTTTGCCTAGCAGAAGTGGGAGGGTCCTTGAGCACGTGGCACCCAGGAGTCTTGGAGTGCCAGATGTGTCTAACACTATATAACTGACATGAGACACGTCACACCTACATGTTGGCAAAATGTTGCTATGGAATGCGGTAGAGTGCTTTGGCTTTGTCGATACGCTTAATTTGTAAACGCATGTATTTAGATGGGAATATGAAATCTGTGGGCACATTGAGGATTACTTGACTTCATCTTTTTTTCTTTTATTGGATATTTTCTTTATTTACATTTCAACTGTTATCCCCTTTCCAGGTCTCCTCTCCAGAAACCCCCTCTCCCCTCCCCCAGCCTCTATGAGGGTTCTCCTCCATCCACCTACCCACTCCCGCCTTCCAGCCCTGGCATTCCCCTACACTGGAGCATCAAACCCCCACAGGACCAAGGGCCTCTACTCCCACTGATGTCCAACAAGACCAACCTCTGCCCCATACACCGCCCAAGCCATGGGTCCCTCCATGTGTACTCTTCAGTTGGTAGTCCAGTTCCCAGGAGCTCTAGGGGTTCTGGCCAGTTGACACTGTTGAGCCTGCCTCTGGGCTGCAAACCCCCTCAGCTGCTTCAGTCCCTTCTCCAACTCCTCCATCAGGGACCCCGAGTTCAGTCCAATGGTTGGCTTCGAGCATCTGCCTCTCAGAGCCTTGACTTCAACTTTTAAAGACAAAGTTTAGAAAATATGTCCTTCGGCATGTTGAGACATTGACTCTTGCTATTGGATTACAAGTAACTGATGGGGCAGGGGTGAGTGCACATGTGTGTTTAGTGTGTGATATGTGTTTGTGTGTGTATGTGTGTGTGTGTATTGTGAGTGCTTATATGGTATGTGTGGGTGTGTGTGGGGTGTGTGTGTGCATGTGCATATGGGGGATGTGTGGGACGGGGTGTTTATGTCAGCCGAGAACACAGCTGAGGTAACTCAGTGTCAAGGGTCTAGGGTCTTGGGTGCCTAAATCATAACCAAATCCCACAGTAACCATACTGATAAATTGTAAATAGCTTCCATGTTTTGTTTTCACATCTGTATACCCACTAATTTCAGATTGGTCATTTCTTCTCATTCCACATCATCTGAACAATTTCTTAGTGCAAATGTGTAGTTAGTTTGAAACCTATGATTCAATCCCAGGCCCCTGATTGTCAACATAGTGCTGGTCACTTAGAGTTCTATCTAAATAGGATTTATAATCTTATGTTAACCTTACAAGCATGTATAGCGACATTTCTAGGATTCTTTGTAACTGGTCTTTGCTACTTTGTGTGTTCTTTTTCCCACTCTTCATCCTTTGCCATTTTACCTGCTGTTACTGGGTAGGAGAGAGAGAAAGCAGGGTGGGGGGGAAAAAGAGAGGGGGGAGGGAGGGAGGGAGGGAGAGAGAGAGAGAGAGAGAGAGAGAGAAAGAGAGAGAGAGAATGAGGGAAGGGAGGGAGAGAGAGGGATGGAGGGAGGGAGGGAGATCCCTTCACCTAATGTCTTTCCTTCTGTTTCTTCTTTGAGCATGACTCCTGGCAAACCTCAAACCCCTGAGCAACACCAACCATCAACCCTACCTGTCAGGGTCTAGCATTTATAGAGCCTCTGAAAAACTCCGAGAATTCCAAATGTCACATAATCGCAGAAACTATCTGCAGCTGGCAAAACCATCTCTCTGCTCCAGCATGAGGCAAATTATAGTCAGCTGCTTTGGACAGTCGGAAGTACCCACATGTCCACATACCTGGCATTAAAACAAAAACACATTCTTATAATATTTTTGTGTTTTTTAAAGAAACAAAAATTCCAAAATTGCCCCTCCCATTCCTAGTTGGTGTTCTGGAGAATGAGCCGCCCAGGGATGCACTTGGCAGAGATGGCTGGGATACTTTGTGACAAGGATATTTTCAGTGTCCTAGCAGTCACCCTGCTAGCCTTGCCTATGACTTAGGGGTACTCTTGTATCTCTCTGGCTTAAGTGTGACCTTTCTCGAAGATAGTTCTACTAAGCCATTTCTCTGAAAAAATGTAGGCATGTGGTCAATGTTTCCTTCCAAAACATCCCTAGCGGAGGCTGACGGAATCCCTTCCCACTATGCCTCCCACTCTTAGATCAGGTTCTCAGGAAGTAAATTCAGTCTCAGAAAAAGAGGTTCTGGCTGGGAAAGATGATTTTTTTTTTAAGTACCAGAAGAATAAAACTTGGAAAAGCCATGCTTTGTGTAGTTTCTAAATGCCTGTGGAGGCTTGTAGGCAGCAAAGTTATGACGGGATCAAACCTCCTAACTCAGTTTCATTAGCCTTTGTTTCCTGGGAAACTGCACCCACAGCACCCATGGCGAACGCAGAGCAGAGCCTTGCAGGACCCGGCAGCGCTATGGCTCTTGGCTCAGGCAGTCATGGAACTTGAACCCCCGCTTCCCGCCAGGCGCTTCTTGGAATGGGCACAGGATCATCTATAGGCACAGCTGCTGCGATGCTTGACGGTCCCAGAACTCAGGCTCAGATCTTGGCGCAGCCAAATGACAATCTTCCCAGCCACCACTCCCTCGCTCACTTTTTGTATCTTGAAATATTAAAACAAGCCCAAAGTGTCTTTAAAATTTAAAATTTAATTATACCCTTTGGAATCCATGCTTTGGAAAGCATTTTTCCTCTTAAATAAACCAATAGTTGGAACACATTCATGTATACACAATATATATGTATATTAAATGTGCTTAGGAAACACCGTTCACTGTAGCATTTGGTTTAGCAGGGAAAATGGAGAAATCCACAGTTTACACTTTCATGTGCTTTTGAAAAGATTTTCAAAACATAGGTGGTAAGCACTTGTCTGTTCAGTGATGCATGCCCTTGTTTGTAAAGCAAATTTTATCTCTGAGTAGTGACCTGTGGGGCTAGAGAGATGAAAATGACTTCCCCGGTTAGATCCTTACATTGTATGGCTTGTAAAGAAATCCTGTGCTTCTCTATGCAGAATAATAAATACTATCTTAGGAGACAGTGATTCCAACAATGGTTGTTCCCTTGCCAAAATTAACAAAATAAAAGGAAAAAGGTAACCAAGGTATTTTAAATTGTATTTTTATCATGATAGGGCGATTTTAAATAATTTAGCTAATTTTACTTAATAACTACTGAGAATTAGCATTGCTATTTAATGCAATCAGTAACTGAATAGAGCATAAATCCAAGAACTAAGCACTAGGGAAGGTGTGTAACAGATAACGTTGTAAGATTTGTAATTCTGCAGGTTAGGAAAGGGAGACCCCAAGGAAATTAAATTCTGGTTTGCTCCAATAAGTGACTAGGTGTTCTTATTTCTTAAAATTATACAATAAAGAAGATACTTTGTAACATATATTTTTGGTAATTTCTGAAAATCTACAATGAAGATTATGTTTTCTACATAAACATTTTTTCTATCTCTAGCTATTGTTTCTTTTTTCCAAAATATTGAAATATACTGTTACTTTATCTTGTTTTCATAGATTATTTGAAAATATAAAATATATTTTAAATGTGTTATAAATGCCTTATCAACTTGCTTCATTTATTAAAGGCATTTTGCACTGCAATTGCACTTGAAAAACAGATAAGCACAATAAAATTTCACTTAATATAGTGTAGCCTTCCTTCAAGAACCAGGGTGAAGTCCAACTCCTGTGTAATCCAGCAGTGGTGCTAGTAGCACCACTCTAGGACACTGGTTGAAAATAGCTACCCTAAAACATGAAGTGCAGGACGAAGGAATCATTCCAAAGGTTTGTTCATTCCCCAGGGCTTTGTCCAGATTGAACCACCTGGTGCAGGCGCATGAACTCGGGAAAGCAGTGTGAGCGGGCTCTGGTTACAGTTTCTTTGCCCACACCCTCCAGCTTTCCCCTTTGGGTCACATGAAAACACAAATAAAAGCAAGCAGCATCTTAAAATAAAATGAGAAGTTTTAGAAAGGCTGTCACCAAATAAGACAATACTGAGACTTTTACCTGTGGCCTCTTCTAAATTATTTTCAACTACCATTAAAATAAATTATGCTGGCCTAACATATGAAGAGACACTAATACGTGAAAGGCCTACATGGTTGTTTGCTGCTTATCATGGGTGACATCCGTGGATCCTGATGGAAGAAATGCATGTACATACAAGAACTCTTTCAGTAGGCATTACCACTACTGAGTGTCATACTTTGGATTCCACCCAACTTTTCCTTGTTACCAACAGTAGACATGGAGAACAGAAGCTGGAGACCCATTCACAGAAATCCACCTGTCCCTTTAGGCATCATTGATCACTGAAAAATAAGAACGCATCAAATTCTTAGAGTCCTCCCACGCATGCGGAAGGCAAGATGGGGACCTGCATCTAGAGTCATTGTTATCTTTCCTGCTCCTGTATACCATTTTCAAGATCTACCCCATTTCTTTTAGATGTTTGGACAAAAGTGAAGCCAATAAAATCTCAGCAATCACTTGGGCAGCAGACATCATCCTGTGAAGCTGTTTTAACATACTTCAATCATGATCGCTCACCATAGTGCCAGCCCTAGAGTTTACTTACATTATAACAGTATTAACTAAATATATAAGCATACATATTAAAGCCTCTAAAGTTTCCAAATGAAAGCTCAATCTCTTAAAAGTCGTTGATACTGAACATCTCAAAATATATATTTAAACACATTTAAATATATTAAAATGACACACTAGTTAATTTATATATAATTGCTTGCATATATACATGTAAATATATATTTATATAGTAAATAAATAGATAGCCTATATAATATAAATAATGGATCATTTAAATACATAAAATAGATTTAAATTGTATGTTATATTTAAAACATGATATTTTATTCATGTGTATGCTACTCTACTAATAAATTATGCATTATTCAAAACATAAAGTGAATTTTTAGAGATAAAATAAAGAGTAAATAACAATTTTATTAAAATTTTAATTTTATCCTATTCATCAATAATAAACTAATACCTTTTTCTCTCAGATATTTTGAGAGTAAATACTCTGTCTCTATATTCTGACTCTGTCAGCCAAGGCTAAGACAGAAACAGAAGGCTGTTAAGACTTCTTTCTCATAAAAAGAACTTAGTGCCAAGGAGTTTCACATAGGACACAGGGGAGCCGAGAACCAGGGAAGTAAGGGAGGGGGCTGCTTAGAAGGTAGAAGTGAGGCGCTGAGCACACCTAAGCTAGAGCAGGAATGAGAAGAAGGGGCCTGAAGAAAGAAGCCTGCGAGACACACCCTCCCAAAAGGTCTGCAGTGTCCTGCCTGCCTGCCAGAACCTCCCATCAGCAGACCAAGGCCGGAGCTGTGCTGATGTGCAGACAGCACAGGCTGCAGGGTCACCTCTGCTGTCATTCAGAGCAGAGCAGCCCTCAGGTGAGGATGGAAATGAGGCAGACAGCCCTCCCTCTGCGTGCTAAATGCTCCACCCTTAGATTTCTGCATCTTGACACATCCTCACTGACTTGGCAGGAGTGCTGCTCTCTTTCCTTTACTTCTCTAGCCATCAAGAACCCTGTCAATTAACCCACACACACTCATGGTGTTTCTACTGTACACAGTGTGCTGCGTTCTGGCTCATAGAAACTACCTTTGCCTTTTGGAAATTACTTTATCCCCCTACCTTTCTGCTGATTGCTGGGGATTCTGTTTGCTTTAGACTTAAAAACTTCTGTTTCTAGGCACATGCTAAGCACATACTCTATTACTGAGCTATATTCCTAGCCCTTCCTTTAATTTATATGCCCTTAAATATTGATTGAGCATGTATGCTTGAGTAGCATTGAGCAAGATTTGAAGACACGGCATGCCTGGAGGAAATCGTGCCTCACGCCTTGCCTCTGCCGTTGACTAGCTGTGTGAATGCCTCCACTTCCTCATGTGTCTGCTGTGGTGATAATAATATGGACCTTATAAGTATCTTCAATTACATACATGATATACATACGCGCACACACATGCATGTATATCATTTACAGCAATCACTATCAATAAAGATTTTTATATGTGTGCTTGCTAAATGATGTAAATACTAAGTCCCTCCTTTTTATGTTTTTCAACAGCTCTTCATTTGTGTTTCTGTTTAGAACTCCTTACCTTGAGCTGGATGGTCTTTAACTCTGTCATAAGGAGTGAAGACAAGTTCTTTTTAGAGAGAGTCCTTTGTATTCTCAATAGAAAGAACGTGACAGATGCCCATTTGTTATTAATCATTCACCTTTTCGGCACCTCTCCCGAACCACAGATCATGAAACCAAGTGAAGCAAGGCACAGATAAAATATATTTTTAAGATAGCTGAGTTTAAAAAAGAAAAGATTAGCCGGTCACAGTTGACGTTTGTAGTGGCTTATGATCTCACGCTCATGGTGTTACCAAAAATACCTGTTTGCATTGTCCTGCACGTAGGTAGGCTGAAGTAAGCCTGTCCCCGGCTGGCTCTGGTTGGGAAATAAAGTTGCCAACAGCTCATGGCTGGGCAGGGAGACACAGTTGGGACTTCTCGATTTCCCAGGCGAGGGATGAATGGAGGAGGGGACTCTGCCATGAGAAGAGAGTAAGATGGACCACTCCATGAAGGAGCGGGAGGGCAAAGATGGCCGAAATGTAGGTACAAAGGGAAGGTAGCCCCATGGGCGGGCCGCTAGAAGGAAACAGGGTAGCAAAGAGAAAATATAGATTTAGAAAGTGTTAACTCAGGAATATCGGAGGGGAGTGTGTGCTAGTTGCAGGGAGGTTTGGAACTGCGCAGCCATTGAGCAGGTTAGGCATATTAAATACAAAGGTTGCATGTGTGTCTTTGTTATAGACAGACATACATACAGGAAGCTCATTAAAGCATTTAAACGTATCTGGAAGGGATGGGACGATAGATTAATCTGCAAAGTGCTTGTGCATGCATGTGGACCTAGGTTCAATGTCCAGAAATTATGTGTGTGTGTGCGCGCGCACGCGTGCACACACACACACACACACACACACACACACAAAATATACATATGCATACATGTGGGCATGTATACAAATGTTCATCTTTGAGACTAAACCCAATTTTCCACAGAACCACTCAGCTGTAAATTGGTCTTAGTAAGAGTAAATTCCTGTCCCTGTGTATTGAGGTCAGTCTACTATTTGACTTGGTGGCAAAAGGCTCACCAATATTAGCTGTAGCTCTAACTTTGAGTCTAATTTACCCTTCCTGCTGTTTTCTATTCCTTTTAAAAACAAAATCCCTAGTCCTTTCTGTTTCTGGCTCCCTTCTCAGAATATCTTTTCAGTGTCTAAGGAGTCAAGCTTGTGTTGTCAACAGCTCTTTGTAAATTAGGCGGCAGGATGAGGATATTTTCTGAACAATTCTTGCACTGTCTAGAATCCCTTTGGAGTACAACTACCTCAAGTTCACATGCCTTGAAAGTTCTCTGAACACTAAGAAAGTGTTTTCCTGGCTGGTGTCCCTCTTGTATGCCTGAGGACCCCATTTTACCACTCCTGGGCATATGCCCAGAGGATTCCCCAGCATGTAATAAGAACTCATGCTCCACTCTGTTTATAGCATTTATAAGCAGAATATATATTTATTATCTATATATAGCCAGAAGCTGAAAAGAACCCAGATCTTCTTCAACGGAGGAATGGATACAGAAAATGTGGTATATTTATGTACAATGGAGTACTACTCAGCTATTAAAACAACAAATTCATGAAATTCTTAGGTAAATGGGTGGAACTGGAAAATACCATCCTAACTGAGATAACCCAATCACAAAAGAACACACATGGTATGCACTCACTGACAAGTGGATGTTAGCCCAGAAGCTTGGAATACCCAAGACACAATTCACATATCAAATGATACCCAAGAAGAAGGTCTCTGGTCCTGGAAAGGCTAGATGCAGCAGTGTACAGGAATACCAGGACCGGGAAGCAGGAGGTGATTGATTGAAGAACAGGAGAAAGGAAGAGGGCTTATGGAACTTTCGGGGGGGGGGACCAGGAAAGGGGAAATCATTTGAAATGTAAATAAAGAATATACCTAATAAAAAAGATAAAAAAGATAAAAAAGAAAAAAGAAAAAAAAGAAAGTGTTTTCCCTTATTTTTAATGCATCCTTAAGGAATTTTAGCTATAGGCTGGAGAGATGAACCAGCTGTTAAGAGCATATCCATGGTACTCCAGTTCCATTTCCAGCACTCACGTGGGTGTGACTTCCGTTCTAGGGGATGTGATGCCCTCTGCGGGCCTCTGCACAAGGCACACAGACATGCAAGAACACAATACACTCACATGTATCACATAAAATAAATTTAAAAGTGAAAGTTTAGCAGCTTCTTTACAAAATATTAATAACTGAGGATTTTACTCACATGGGGACCTGGCATTTAGACATTTAAATTCTAATTATACTAGGAATTATCACATAAACACTTGAGGATTTTACTCACACATAATGCTGGCATCTAGAATTTAATTATACTAGGAATTGTCAGCCACAGACCACTGGCATAAGAGAGGAATTTTGAGAAACTTGTGCCCAGCAATATTTACTTTCTGTCCTGAAAAGGCGAAAAGCCCAATTCATTGCATTTTGCAAGGCCTCATTGTTTTTCCCAGCAAATCCTGTGTCTGGGTATTGATGTCTCTATGTAGTTCCCTTCTATGCTAAAAATATCTTCTGTTTCAGAGATGATGGCATGTGACTTATTCGGTTAGTTCAGATCAATAGCACAGCCTTTCACTTTCTCTTGGAAATCACTCCCTTTGACCAGTTATGGCATAGACTCACTCAGTCTGTAGAGCTGTGCAGGGTAAGGGACCAAAGCCCTGTCAGCGGGCCAGTCTATTTATCACACAGCGACTAACTAGAGATGTCTAGAAGGCTGAATCCTCAACTCTAGTCTAATTTTCAGGTAATGGCAGGCTCATTTGACATCTTGACTTCAAACCTTGGGAATCCCCAAGCCATAAAGACCATAAATGTATAAGGTATCTCTTTTTTTGCTTTAAGTCTATAAAATTTAGGATAATTTGCTTCTGTCCTTCTAGTTAGCCACAACTGTTTGTTCTCTCCCAAGTATCTACATCTTTAAAAAATTATTCCAGTATGAGAATGAATTTTCTGTCCAAGCTCATCCTGTTCTTCTTGAGCCAATGTATCCTTCTGACTGGAGTGCTTTGGACCATTGCAAAGCTTTCAGCTTTAGCTCAGAAAAAGTGGAGTGCCCAGGCCCATAGTCTTCCTCATTGCTAAGCTCTTCTCACCTCTGTGAGGACTGGGAAGGTGATGGGTGGACAAAGAAGAAACTGAATACTGGCTACCTACTACAAAGAAATTGTAGTACACTGATGTAAAGTGACTGTTTTCTCAGAGGTCTGCCGAAGCCCTTCTCTCCTGGGCCATTAACAAATGGACATGGTATATCGCCTTCACCAATTTCATCTCTATTAATGGATTAGAAACCAAGGATTCTGGGCTGAAGATGTAAATGTACTAATTGTAGCCCATAAGAGTAACTGTAATTTTTCTGTACTTCAGGTATCTAGAAAAGGAAGTGATCAAAAAGTCTGTGGACTCAGCTTGGGCCACTAGTGCATGTTTGGTCTTTTCTATACATCAGACCCTTTCCAAACGTGAATGGGTCAGGATGACTCTTGCTCCCTTGTATTTTGCAATTTACATTTCACATCACATGACTTCATTACTGAAATGTATTTAGGTTATTAAAGGGTTTAATAAGGGAGCCCATACAATTTATACATATACTTTTACTATCCATGATATTAACTGAGCTGTGTGCCAACATTCCAGTACCTTAATCAAATTTCTCAAATTAATAACACTTTAATAATGATAAGTTACTTTTAAGTATTGTATAATCCTCATATAACTCATCTGTGCATGCTAGGATTTATTAACCTGACTGTCCAACACTTCCCTTTAATGCTGCCTTTATGTAGGTCAGAGCTATCTGCTATGAACTTGCAAAGTTATTTCTCTAGAACATTATTCCAGTTGGAATTAAATAATGACTCACAATATTCATCAAAGTTGTCTCTGCGCTAGGTGGCACCATCTTTAGTTCATCCTTCTATCCTGGTATTTAAAATATAGAACTCTACATACATACTCCAAACTGTATAAATTTGTTTTCATTTTGTACCTATGTGAGGGAACAATTTGAGTCAGATAGCTTAAATGGTAAGTCACTCACTGACCTCCGGAAGAATCAAGTTAGTACATGCAATGGTTGTTGTCTCACAAGCATAGACTACTGAAGCCCCTTATCTCCAGGTCTCTGATTCTGGCTCTTCTTTATCCATAACAGCAGCAGCATTGACAGCACATGCAGCTGCAAGTGTTGAAAGAACGCAATAACCAATCTGAACACATAGCCCCTATAAACTGACTTTCTCTTGAATGTCAGTCCTGTTAGCCAAAGAATGTGTTTTATGTTTTGTATTTATTTTTATTATTCAAAACAATTTTTAAATTTAAATTTATTTTGATCATATTCTTCCCCTCTCCCAAGTCCTTCCAGGTTTTCTCCCCTTCCCTACCCATCCAACTTCTCTTTCTCAAAAAACAAAATCCCAATACAATAACAAAAATCACCAAGAAAAATGAAATAAAACACTATGCAAGAAGAGGGAAAGAAGAATAAAAAGAAGAAACACCGCAACCAAATAAAAAGCTTCTCTCTCTCTTTCTCTCTCTCTCTTTAAATATGTGTATATGAAATTCTGTGTCTTGAAGAGACCTTTGAAGTAAATACATTTTGCTAATGATCAAATGGTTGAGAAATTGAAGCAATGATGGAAGCATTATTTTAACAGCAGGTATTAGGGGTTGACCAGAAGTCTGATTCCTTGAAAATTAACCAATTAAACTTAAAGTTCATTTTTCAAATATTAGAAAATGTGGGAAATGAGACATTTGTCTTAATACCATACAACTCTTATTATTTTTCCCTTTCCTAATTACAGAGTCCTAATGAGTGAATTTGTCTAAATGGACTAGGTCTGCATGATGATAAGACTATAGGTGTTCTTTTCCCTTCAAAAGTCAGATTCTTTGTTTAGAAAATTGTATTTACTCATTCATATTTTGTGGGTTTTCTCAAGTGTCAATTTCCCTGCAGAGTATAACTCTATTGAAATACATTTGCCTGTGGCCATGCCATCTTTAAATTTTCCTTAATTTGCATGCACTTCATAGTTCAATGAAAAATCTAAAATGTCTGACATAAAGTCTATACATAACAATACTTTTGATTGACAGTAAGGTTTATTATGCATTGATGTGACATCATATTTATGTATAACAATGACTTTTTGACTGACAACCAAGCAATGACAGACCTCCAGGTACCTTCTATACACCATTTTTAAAATAAGGCAAACTAAAATATCCAGGTAATTGGGTCAATTTTTCAGTTTTCATGCCAATTGCTTAGCATGAGGTATGGAAAAATGTGATGAGGAAGTGTCTCATTCTTACTTATTTTTGGTGCCAAAAGATCCTATTTTGCCTCAGTAAAAACCCATATATTTCACCTTCTCTTTTCTTTTGTTAACTTTATATGGTAAAATTTTACACTCTGGATATTCAATAGTTGATTTTAAAAATAGGTACAGCTTACCACTGGACTTTGGAATATATTAAAGATCCTGGTGACAGGAAATCTTAATGTCATTCCATACTTTGGTTTCATGATAAAGCTCATTCAGCAGCCCCATCCAAATACAGCAAGGTTTCCCCAAGTGAATTTATTAACACATACTTAAGAGCACTTGAGATGATGTTGGTACTCACCCAGCAATCATAAACAAAGGTCTGAGCACAGGAAGTTCTAAGGCCTAGCCACCAAGTAATTCATAGTTAAGGGATAAATGATTCGGAGGACTAAGTCTAGAGAAGGATAATAGCAGTGTGGTCTCTACTGAGAGATACAAGCTTGTTCTGAGCACTGCAGTGCCAGCCAGAGGAGCTCAGGTGAGCACGTTCACAGATTTACTACTACCAAGCATCTTCATCTGGAGTGTGAACCAGAGTGTTGCCCCAGGTCACATGGGCAGAGGTAAGATTTGTGGTGAGCCTGGAAACTGGATGTTAAAGTCAAAGCCAATGAGGACGCGAATGACTGATTCAGGATATAGAGACTGAAGGAAAGGCCATCCAGAGACCGCTCCAACTAGGAATCCATCCTATCAGACACCAAACCCAGACATTATTACTGATTGATGCCAAGACGCACTTGCTGACAGGTGCCTGGTACTGCTGTTCCCTCAGAGATTCTACGAGCAACTGACCAATCCGGATGCAGATACTCACAACCAACCATTGGACTGGGCCTGGGTACTCCAATGGAAGAGCTAGGGGAATGACTGAAGGAGCTAAAGGTGATTGCAACCCCATAGAAAGAATAATATCAAGCAACTGGACCACCCAGCGCTCCCAGGACTAAACCACCAACCATGGAAGGACCCATGGCTCCAGATATATATGTTAAGAGGATAGCCTTATCTGAAATCAATGGGAGGGGAGGCCTTTGGTCCTGTGGGGGCTTGATACCTGCTAGAGCAGGTGGGGGAGAGTGGGTGAGTAAGTAGGAGAGCACACTCATAGAGGCAAAGGGGAGGGGAGAGGGGGAATGGGATGGGGGGGTTGCAGAGAGGTAACCATGGAAAGGGGATATCATTTGAAATATAAACAAATAAGACAATTAATAAAAGAGACAGTATTTGGTTTGAATCACTCAAAAACAAAAATTAGAATAGTAGTATTATAATAACATGCTACTTAATCATTTATATATATATGCATATATATGCATATATATGTATATGCAACTCTTAAGAAAAGACATTGAGCTCTCAAAGCCTGCCTTGTGGGCTGCCTGGAGTCTCTGAGGGACTATAATGTTGTGCTACAACCTCTAGGCAAGGGTACTGGCTTAGGAAAGAGTGGGAAATGATGAACCCAGCAATTATTAGCTGTTGTTTTCTACATGATACATGGTTCCTAAGCAGTGAATATTTTTCTTTCTGTTATTACAACTGATGGTGAAGTGAAGCATTTCATCTGCCCTTGGCCTTGAGAACACCCAGGAAAGATCCAAAATTGTGCAACAAATGGAGAAAAATTTCACATCTTGATTCAAAGTAACATGTAGAGTATTACAAGAATATTTTTATTTATGGTGCATGTGTGTGTGTGTGTGTGTGTGTGTGTGTGTGTACAAAAGTGTACCATGGAGCTCCTGTGTCAGTTCTATAACAACTTGTGGGAGTCAGTTCTTTCCTCCGGACATGTAGATCCTAAGAGCAGAATCCGGGTTGTCAGGCTTGGTGACAGGTTCTCTCCCCACGTTGGCACCTCAGCAGCACTGAATGGATTCTAGCCCTCTTACCAAAAGTAGCTCATCCATTGTTTGTATCTTACATCTTTATTCTCAACAACTATGAAGTTAGACTTAAATGTTTTCTTTTCTAAAATTTTAAATAAGGTTTAAAAGGTGCATGACCACACGATTTGTGTTCAAATGATTTTAATAATATACACTTTGGCTTTGAGCCACTTTAAAACATTTGAAAATATTAGGCCCCATATAGCTGTGGCCATTAACAATCAATTTTTATTTTAATTAACAACAAAATCAACTTTGGGCTTTCTTTCTCAATGGAAATTATTTTATATATACTTTCAGGGAGGAAGCAAGCTAAGATAGATTCAATTTATTTCATGGGAAATTTGATGGACATTTTTCATTAAAAATAATATTGCTTAATGATGTTTTAAATAAAGTGAAATATAAATAAATGTCACGAATTTCATTCAGTGCCCAAAGACATTTTTATTTTTCGTAATTATATTTGATTTTTCCTTTTTGAAATTGTAATTATTTTGAGATTATATGTTTAAAACATTTTTCCTTCATTCTAGCCTTCCTTCCTTGAACTCCTATCCTGATATCTTTCAAATTCATGATCTATTTTTAATTGTTGCTGTTGTTGTTATGTGTGTATATGTATGTATATGTGTATGTGTGGGTATGTATATGTGTGTATGTGTGTGTAGGTATATGTGTGTATGTGTGTGTATTGTGTATGTATGTATGTGTGTATGTATGTATATGTTTACTCACATAACTATGCAAGCTACAAAGGCAGAGGAGGCAGTAAATATTCCTATTCATAACCATAAGGATTGAGTAATAGCACATACCTTGGTATGAGCTAACAGCTCTCTAATTTAGACTACAGACTACTCAGTAACTTGGAATTCTTGCATGGCATTACAAACCTATCCAGCTAAAGGAGAATACTGAAGTTATCTTGAAGGATAACCCCTAGCTACAGTTATCCTCATGCCCAGACAGACTAGTAGTTCTTACCCATCAAGGAGACTTCTCTTTATAACAAAGACTATTTTTAAAAAGTGATTTAGGTGGGGGGCTAGAAAGATGGCTCAGAAGTTAAAAGCACTTGCTGTTCTTCCAGAGAACCAGGGTTCAATTCCCAGCACCCACATGAGAGCTCACATCTGTCTATAAGTCCAGGTCCAGGGCTTCTGATACCCTCACATAGACATACATTCAGGCAAAATATGAATGAACATAAAATGGTAGTCTTTGGTTGGTGGTCCAGTCCCTGGGAAATCCGGAATGTATGTGTGTGTGTGTGTGTGTGTGTGTGTGTGTGTGTGTCCAGTTGACACTCTTGCTACTCCCATGGGGCTGCAAATCCCCTCAGTTCCATCATTCCCTTCTCCAACTCCTCCCATCAGGGGCCACACCCTCAGTCCAATGGTTGGCTGTGAGCATCTACCTTTTTATTTGTCAGGCTCTAGTAGAGGCTCTCAGGAGAAAGCCATATCAGACTCCCTTCAGCAAGCACTTTCCAGCATACACAATAGTGCCCTGTATATGGGATGAATCCCCAGATGGGACAGTCTCAAGATGGCCTTTCCTTCGATTTCTGCTCCACACTTTGTCTCTGTATTTCCTCCCATGAGTATTATGTTCCCCCTTCTAAGAAGCTCTGAAGCATCCACACTTTGGGCTTCTTTCTTGGTCTTCATATGGTCTGAGAATTGAATCTTTGGTAATCTGAACTTTTGGGTTAATAACTACTTATCACTGAGTGCATACCATATGTGTTCTTTCGTGACTGAGTTACCTCACTGAGGATGATATTTTTCAAGTTCCAACTATTAGACTTTAATTTCATGAAGTCATTGTGTTTAATAGCTGAGTAATATTCTATCATGTAAATGTACCACATATTCGGTACCAATTCCTCTGCTGAGGGACATTTGGGTTGTTTCAAACTTCTGTCTACTATAAATAAAGTCACTATGAGCATAGTGGAGCATATGTCCTTATTAAATGTTAGAGCACCTTTTGGGTATATGCCCAGGAGTGTTATAGCTGGGTCCTCGGGTAGTATTATGTCTAATTTTCTAAGGAACCTCCAGACAGATTTGAAGAGTGGTTGTGCCAGCTTGCAAACCCACCAGCAATGGAGGAATGTGCCTCTTTCTCCACATCCTTGCCAGCATCAACTGTTACCTGAGTTTTTGATCTTAGCCATTCTGACTGGAGTGAGATGGAATCTCAAGGTTGTTTTGATTTGAATTTCTATGATGACTAACGATGTTGAACATTTCTTTAGGTGCTTTTTGGCCATTCACGTTTCCTCAGTTGAGAATTCTGTTTAGCACTGTTTCCCATTTTTAATAGGGTTTTTCGTTCTCTAGAATTTGACTTCTTGATTTTTTTGTATATATTGGATATTAGTCCACCATTAGATGTAGGGTGGGTAAAAATCTTTCCCCAGTCTGTAGGTTGCCATTTTGTCCTATTTGTTTATTGGATATATTCTATATTTACATTTCATTTCCCCTTTTTCTGGTTCCCCGCCCCCCCAAAAGTCCCACATGCCCTTTTCCCTCCTCCTGTTCCCCCATCCACCCCTTCCCACTTCCCTGTTCTGGTATTCCCCTACACTTATGCTTTGATCCTTTCCAGCACCATTGTCTACTCCTTTCTTCTTGTCAGACATCATTTGGTATGTGGATCGTGTCTTTGGTGTCCCAAGAATCTAGGCTAATATCCACTTATCAGTGAGTGCATACCATGGGTATTCTTTTGAGACTGGGTTACCTCACTTAGTATGATGCTCTCCAGGTCCATCCATTTCTCTAAGAAATTCATGAATTCATTGTTTGTAATGGCTGAATAGTACTCCATTGTGTATATATACCACATTTTTTGTATCCATTCCTCCGTTGACGGACATCTGGGTTCTTTCCAGCTTCTGGCTATTATAAATAAGACTGCTTTGAACATAGTGGAGCATGTATCCTTATTGCATGCTGGGGAATCTTCTGGGTATATTCCCAGGAGGGGTATGACTGGGTCCTCTGGAAGTATCATGTCCAGTTTTCTGAGGAACCACCAGACTGATTTCCAGAGTAGTTGTACCAGCTTGCATTCCCACCAGCAGTGTAGGAGTGTTCCTCTTTTTCCACATCCTCGCCAACACCTGATGTCTCCTTAGTTTTTAATCTTAGCCATTCTGACTGGTGTGAGGTGAAATCTCAGGGTTGTTTTGATTTGCATTTCTCTAATGACTAATGATGTTGAATATTTTTTAAGGTGTTTCTCAGCCATCTGAATTTCTTCAGGTGAAAAGTCTTTGTTTAGCTCTGTACCCCATTTTTGCCTTATAGAAGCTTTGCAATTTTATGAGGTCCCATTTGTCTATTGTTGATCTTAGAGCATAACACATTCTGTTCAGGAAATTTTTCCCTGTACCCATGTGTTTGAGGCTTTTCTTCACTTTCTCATCTATTAGATTCAGTGTATGTAGTTTTAAGTGGAGGTCCTTGGTCCACTTGGACTTGAGTTTTGTACAAGGAGATAAGAATGAATGGATGTGCAGTTTTCTACAAGCTGACCTCCAGTTGAACCAGCACCATTTCTTGAAAATAGTCTTTTCCTCTGGGTGGTTTTAGTTCTTTTATTAAAGATCAAGTGACCATAGTTGTGTGGGTTCATTTCTGGGGCTTCAATTCTATACCAATGACCTACCTGCCTGACTGTACCAATACCATGCAGTTTTTATCACTATTGGTATGTAATATCACTTGAGATCAGGGATGGTAATTCCTTCAGAAGTTCTTTTATTGTTGAGGATAGCTTTCACTGTCCTGAGGCTTTTGTTTTTCAAAATGCATTTGCAGATTGCTCTTACTCAATGAAAAACTGTGTTGGAATTTTGGTGGGGTTTGCATTGAATCCATAGATTGTTTTTGGCAAAATAGCCAATTTTACTTTATTAATCCTGCTAATCCATGAACATTAGAGTTCTTTTCATCTCCTGAGATCTTCTTCAATTTCTTTCTTTACAGGCTTGAAGTTCTTGTCATACAGATCTTTTGCTTGCTTGGTTAGAGTTAAACCAAGGTATTTTATATTATTTGTGACTATTGTGAAGGGTGTCATTTCTCTAATTTCTTTCTCAGCCTGATTATCCTTTGAGTAGAGGAAGACTACTGATTTGTTTGAGTTAACTTTATATCCAGCAACTTGACTGAAGTTGTTTATCAGGTTTAGGAGTTCTCTGATGGAATTTTTGTGACCACTTAAGAATACTATCATTATCACCTGCAAAGAGTGATATTTTGACTTCTTCCTTTCCAATTTATATCCCTTTGACCTTTTTTTTTTTTTTTTTTTTTTTTTTTTGGTCTAATTGCTCTGGCTAGGACTTTGAGTACTATTTTGAATAGGTAGGGAAAGAGTGGGCATCCTTGTTTAGTCCCTGATTTTAGTGGGATTGCTTTAAGTTTCTCTCCATTTAGTTTGACTAGTAATTGGCTACTGGTTGGCTGTATATTGATTTTACTATATTTAAGTATGGGCCTTGAATTCCTAATCTATCCAAGACTATTACCGGTGAAGGGGAGTTGAATATTTTCTCGTGCTTTCTCAGCATCTAATGAGATGATCGTGTAGTTTTTTTTCTTTGAGTTTGTTTATGCAGTGGATTACTTAAATGGATTCCCATATATTCAACAATCTCTGCATCCCTGGGATGAAACCTACTTGGTCTAGATGGATGATCTTTTTTTTTCTATATTCTTTGTTTGCATTCCAAATGCTGTCCTTTTTACCACAATTTTTTGTATCCATTCTTATGCTGAGGGACATCTGGGCTCCTTCCAACTTCTGGCTATTATAAATAAGGCTGCTATGAACATAGTGGAGCATGTGTCTTTGCCGCATGCAGGGGAATCCTCTGGGTATATGCCCAGGAGTGGTATGCCAGGGTCCTCTGGAAGTGTCATGTCCAATTTTCTGAGGAATCGCCAGACTGATTTCCAGAGCGGTTGTACCATCTTGCAATCCCGCAAACAGTGGAGGAGTGTTCCTCTTTCTCCACATCCTCGCCAATACCTGCTGTCTATTGAGTTTTTAATCTTAGCCATTCTGATGGGTATGATGTGGAATCTCAGGGTTGTTTTGATTTTCATTTTCCTGATGACTAATGATGTTGAATATCTCTTAAGGTGTTTCTCAGCCATCTGAATTTCTTCAGTTGAAAATTCTTTGTTTAGCTCTGTACCCTATTTTTTATAGGGTTATTTGGTTCTCTGGTGCTCTAACTTCTTGAGTTCTTTGTATATATTGGATATTAGCCCTCTGACAGATGTAGGGTTGGTGAAGATTTTTTCCCAATTAGTTGGTTGCTGTTTTTTCCTTCTGACAGTGTCCTTTGCCTTAGAGAAACTTGGTAATTTTATGAGGTCCCAATTGTCAATTCTTGATCTTAGAGCATAAACTATTGGTGTTCTGTTCAGGACCTTTCCCTCCTGTGCCATATCCTCCAGGGTCTTCCCAAGTTTCTTTTCTATTAGTTTCAGTGTGTCTGGTTTTATGTGGAGGTCCTTGATGCACTTAGAGTTCAGCTTAGTACAAAGAGATTAAGAGTGGATCAATTGTCATTCTTCTGCATGCTGACCTCCAGTTGAAACAGCACCATTAGTTGAAGAGGCTATCTTTTTTTCCACTGGATGGTTGTAGCTCCTTTATCAAAGATCACGTGACCATAATTCTGTGGGTTCATTTCCGGGTCTTCAATTCTATTCCATTGATCTACTTGCCTGTCACTGTACCAATACCATGCAGCTTTTAACACAATTGCTCTGTAGTACTGCTTGAGGTCTGGGATATTGATTCTTCCAGAAGTTCTTTTATTGTTGAGAATAGTTTTAGCTATCTTGGTTTTTTTTTTTTTTTTTTTTTTTTTTTTTTGTAATTCCAGGTAAATTTGAGAATTGCTCTTTCTCAATCTATGAAGAATTGATTTGGTATTTTGATGGGGATTGCATTGAATCTGCATATTGCTTTTGGTCATTTTTACTATATTAATCCTGCCAATCCAAGAGCATGAAATATTTTTCCATCTTCTGAGGTCTTCTTTGATTTCTTTCTTCAAAGACTTGAAGTTCCTCTCATACAGATCTTTCACTTATTTGGTTAGATACATGCCAAGATATTTTATATTGTTTGTGGCTATTGTGAAGGGTGTTATTTCCCTGCCTTCTATCTTAGACTGCTTATCCTTTGAATATAGGAAAGCTACTGATTTGCTTGAGTTGATTTTATAACCAGCCACTTTGCTGTTTATCAGCTGTAGGAGTTCTCTGGTGGAGTTTTTTGGGTCACTTAAATACACTATCATATCATCTGCAAATAGTGATAGTTTCACTTCTTCCTTACCAATTTGTATCCCTTATGTTGTCTAATTGCTCTTGCTAGAACTTCATGTACTTTATTGAAAAAATATGGAGAGAGAGGGCAGCCTTGTCTAGTCCCTGATTTTAGTGTTATTTCTTCAAGTTTCTCTCCATTTAGTTTGATGTTGGCTACTGGTTTGCTGTATATTGGTTTTACTATGTTTAGGTATGGGACTTGAATTTCTGTTCTTTCCAAGACTTTTAGCATGAAAGGATGCTGATTTCTGTCAAATGCTTTTTCAGCATCTAATAAAATGACCATGTGGTTTTTTCTTTGAGTTTGTTTATGTAGTGGATTGTATTGATGGATTTCAGTATATTAAACCATCCCTGCATCCCTGGGATGAAGCCTACTTGATCATGGTGAATGATGGTTTTGATGTGTTCTTGGATTCAGTTGGCAAGAATTTTAATTAGTATTTTTGCATCAAGATTCATAAGGGAAATTGGCCTGAAGTTCTCTTTCTTTGTTGGATCTTTGTGTGGTTTTGGTATCAGTGTAATTGTGACTTCATAGAATGAGTTGGGTAGTGTTTCTCTTTAGTGGAATAGTTTGAAGAGTATTGGTGTTAGGTCTTCTTTGAAGGTCTGATAGAATTCTGCATTAAAATCATGTGGTCCTGTACTTTTTCAGTTGGAAGACTTTCTATGAACCCTTCTATTTCTTTAGGAGTCATAGGACTGTTTAGTTGATCTATTTGATCCTGATTTAATTTTGGTATTTAGTATCTGTCTAGGAAATTGTCCATTTCCTCCAGATACTCCAGTTGTATTGAGTAAAGGCTTTTGTAGTGTGACCTGATGATTTTTTGAATTTCCTCAGTTTCTGTTGTTATATCTCCCTTTTCAGTTCTAATTTTGTTAATTTGGATACTGTCTCCGTGCCCTTTGGTTAGTCTGGCTAACCAAAATCTTGTTGATTTTCTGAAAGAACCAGCTCTTGGTTTTGTTAATTCTTTGTATGGTTCTCTTTGTTTCTACTTGATTGATTTCAGCCCTGAGTTTGATGATTTCCTGTCTTCTACTCCTCCTGGGTGAATTAACTTCTTTTTGTTCCAGGGCTTTCAGGTGTGCTGTTAAGCTTCTAGTGTATGCTCTCTCCTGTTTCTTTTTGGAGGCACTCAGGGCTATGAGTTTTCCCTTTTAGCACTGCTTTCATTGTGTCCCATAGATTTGGGTAAGTTGTACCTTCATTTTCATTAAATTCTAAAAAGTCTTTGATTTCTTTCTTTATTTCTTCTTGACCAAGGTATCATTGAGTAGAGTATTGTTCAGTTTCCATGTGTATGTGGGCTTTCTGTTGTTTTTGTTGCTATTGAAGACCTCTTTTACTCCATAGTGATCTGATAGGAAGCATGGGATTAGTTCAGTCTTCTTATATTTGTTGATGTCTGTCTTGTGACCAATTATATGGTCAATTTTGGAGAAGGTACCATGAGGTGCTGAGAAAAATGTATATTCTTTTGCTTTAGGATGAAATGTTCTACATATATATATGTTAAATCCAATTGGTCCAAAGCTTCAATTAGTTTCACTGTGTCCCTATTTAGTTTCTGTTTTCCTGATCAGTCCATTGAGGATAGTGGAGTGTTGAAGTCACACACAATTATTGTGTTAGGTGCGATGAATGCTTTGAGCTTTAGTTAAGTTTCTTTTACAAATGAGGGTGCCCTTGCATTTGGAGCATAGATCTTCAGAATTGAGAGTTTGTCTTGGTGGATTTTCCCTTTGACCAGCAAGAAGTGTCCTTCCATGTCTCTTTTGATGACTTTAGGTTGAAAGTCAGTTTTATCTGATATTAGAGTGGCTACTCCGGCTTGTTTCCTGAGACCATTTGCTTGTAAAATTGTCTTCCAGCCTTTTACTCTAAGGTAGTGTTTGTCTTTGACACTGAGGTGTGTTTCCTGTATGCAGCAAAATGAAGGGTCCTGTTTTCATATCCAGCCTATAAATCTGTGTCTTTTTAATGGGAAATTGAGTGCACTGATGTTAAGAGATATTAAGAGTAGCGATTATTGCTTTCTGTCATTTTTGATGTTATTTTTTATATTTGATAGGTTTTCTTCTTTTGGGTTTGATGAACGAAGTTTACTATCTTGCTTTTTCCAGGGTGTAGTTTCCCTCCTTGTTTTGGTGTTTTCCCCCTATTATCCTTTGTAGAGCTGGATTTGTGGAAAGATATTGTGTAGATTTTGTTTTGTCATGGAATATCTTGGTTTCTCCCTCTATGATTATTGAGAGTTTTGCTGGGTATAGTAGTTTTAGCTGAAATTTGTCTTTTCTTAGAGTCTGCCTGAGATCTGCTCAGGATCTAGCTTTCATGGTCTCGGGTGAGAAGTCTGGGGTAATTCTTATAGGTGTTCCTTTATATGTTACTTGGCCTTTTTCTCTTACTGCCTTTAATATTCTTTTTTGTTTAGTACATTTGGGGTTTTGATTATTATGTGACAGGAGGTATTTCTGTTCTAGTCCAGTCTATTTGGAGTTCTGTAGGCTTCTTGTATATTCATGGGCATCTCTCTCTTTAGGTTAGGAAAGTTTTCTTCCATAATTTTGTTGAAGATATTTGCTGACCCTTTACGTTTTAAATCTTCACTCTCTTCTATCCCTATAATCCTTAGTTTTGGTGTTCTCATTGTGTCCTCGATTTCCTGGATGTTTTGGGTTACAAGCTTTTTGCATTTTGCATTTTCTTTGACTGTTGAGTCCATGGTTCTTATGGTATCTTCGGCATCTGAGATTCTATCTCTTCTATTCTGCTGTTGATATTTGCATCTATGGCCCCTGATTTCTTCCCAAGGTTTTCTATCTCCAAAGTTGTCTCTTTGTGATGTCTTAGTTGTTTCTACTTCTGTTTTTAGATCCTGTATGGTTTTGCTCATATCCTTCACTTGCTTGTGTTTTCATGTAATTCTTTAAGAGATTTTTGTGTTTCCTCTTTAATGACTTCTGCCTCTTGACCTAAGTTCTTCTGTATTTTTTAAGTGATTTTTGCATTTCCTCCCTATTGGCTTCTATCTTTTTGACACATATTCTCCTGAATTTCTTTAAATGATTTTGTGTTTTCCTAGTAAGTGCTTCTAACTTTTGATCCATTTTCTCCTGTATTTCTTTAAGAGATTTATTTATTTCCTTCTTGTGTTCCTCTAACAGCATCATGACCAGTGATTTTAAATCCAAAACTTGTTTTTCCGGTGTGTTGGGGTATCTAGGACTTCCTGTTGTTGGAGAATTGGGTTCAGATGCTGCCGTATTGCCTTGATTTCTGTTAGTAACATTCCTATGTTTGCCATCCGGTTAGCTCTGGCATCAAGTTGGTCTTGTTGTCACTGGCTGGTGTTTGAATCTCCCATGATCCTGTAAGGCTAATTCTGTACCTCTCGATGTCTTGGTTTCCCCTGGCTCAGATTGCTGATGTGCTACCTTCCTCTTGGGTGCCCTTGGAGCCCTAATGTGTCCTGCCCCATGCTATGTTATACTTGGATTGTCTCTGTGAACTTGGTGCTGCCTGTCTGCTCCTTCAGGGAGCACAGATAGTGGGTACTGCAGGGACCTTATCCAAGTGCTGATCACTCTGCAGGGCAGATGATGCCCCCTGACTGGGTTGGTGCATGACCGGGTTGGCTTATAGAAGGCCCACCAAGCTATCCAGACCCTGGGTGCAGGCAAAAGCCTGGCAGGCTTATACTGTTAGCCTCGGGCTATGTTTGCATACCAGGCTCTATCTGCTAGATCTCTATGGTATCCAGGAGACAAGATGGCGAGCCCCCCTGCAAGTGCTAGGCAGTCCGCAAGTCAAAGGACCCCCCCTGACTGGGTTGGTGCACAACCGGTTTGGCATACAGATGACCCTCCAAGTTGCCCAGGCCCTGGGTGCAGGCAAAAGCCTGACAGGTTTAGACCTAAGCGATGTTAGCCTCAGACTATGTCTGCATACCTGGCATTGTCTGTTAGTTCTCTATGGTGTCCTGGAGGCAAGATGGTGACCACCCCTGCAAGTGCTAAGCAGTCCACAGGGCAAACGACCCAAAACCGAGTTGCTGCACCAGATGGCCCGCCACGCTGCCCAGGCCCTGGGTGCAGGCAAAAGCCTGACAGGTTTAGACACGAGCGATGTTAGCCTCGGACTATGTCTGCGTACCTGGTGTTGTCTGTTCGATGGATGATCATTTTAGTGTGCTCTTCAATTAAATTTTATTGAGTATTTTTGCATCAATATTCATAAGGGAAATTGGTCTGAAGTTTGTTTGTTTTTTTTTTTCTTTGTTGGGTCTTTGTGCAATTTAGGTATGAACATAATTGTGGCTTCATAGAATGAATTGGGCAGTGTTCCTTCTTTTTCTACTTTGTGGAATAGTTTGAAGAGTATTGGTATTAGGTCGTCTTTGAAGGTCTGATAGAACTCTGCACTAAACCCATCTGGTCCTGGACTTTGTTTTTGGTTGGTAGATTATTAATGACTGCTTCTATTTCTTTAGGAGTTATGGAACTGTTTAAATGGTTTATCTGGTCCTGATTCAACTTTGTTACCTGGTTTATGTATAGAAAATTGTCCATTTTATCCAGATTTTCCAGTTTTGTTAAGTTTAGGCTTTTGTAGGAGGATCTGATGATTACTTGAATTTCCTCAGTTTCTGATGTTATATCTCCCTTTTCATTTCTGTTTTGTTTTTTGTTTTTTTGTTTTTTGCTTTTTATATTTGTGCCCTCTGGTTCATCTGGCTAAGGATTCAATTTCTCATAGAACAAGCTCCTGGTTTTGTTGATTCTTTTTATAGTTCTTTTTGTTTCTACTTGGTTGATTTCAGCCTAGAATTTGATTATTTCCTGCTATGTACTCGTCTTGGATGTATTTGCTTCTTTTTGTTCTAGAGCTTTCTGGTTTGTTATCAAGCTGCTAGAGTATGCTTTCTCTAGCTTCTATTGGGAGGCACTTAGAGCTTTGCGTTTTCCTCTTAGCACTGCTTTCATGGTGCCCCATAAGTTTTGATATGATGTGCCTTCATTTTCATTAAATTCTAAAAAGTCTTTAATTTCTTTCTTTATTTCTTCCATGACCAAGGTATTATTGAGTAGAGCATTGTTAAACTTCCACATGTATGTGGGCTTTGTGTTCTTTTTGTTGTTATTGAAGACCAGCCTTAGTCTGTGGTTATCTGATAGGATGCCTGGGATTATTTCAATCTTCTCGTATCTGTTGAAGCCTGTATTATGACTGATTATATGGTCAATTTTGGAGAAGTGCTGAGAAGATAGATGATAGATAGATAGATAGATAGATAGATAGATAGATAGATAGAATGAAATGCTCTATCGATATCTGTTAAATCCATTTGGTTCATAACTTCAGTTAGTTTCAGTGCTTCTCTGTTTAGTCTCTGTTTCCATGATCTGTCCATTGCTAAGAGTGGGATGTTGAAGTCTCTCACTATTATTGTCTGAGATGCAATGTGTGCTTTGAACTTTAGTAAAGTTTCTTTTATGAATGTGAGTGCCTTTGCATTTGAGGCATAGATGTTCAAAATTGAGAATTTATCTTGGTAGATTTTTCAAGATCTTCAGAGTTGAGAGGTCTTCTTGGCATAATTTTTCCTTTGATAAGTATGAAATGTCCTTCCTTATTTTTTGATAAGTTTAGGTTGAACATTGATTTCATTTGATATTCAAATGGCGACTCCAGCTTGTTTCTTAGAACCATTTGCTTGGAAAAGTTTTTTCTAGCCCTTTACTCTGAGGTAGTGTCTGTGTTTGTCATTGTGGTATGTTTCCTGTATGTAGCAAAATGCTGGGTCCTATTTACTTATCCAGTCTGGGGAATTGAGTCCATTGGTGTTAAGACATATTAAGAAATAGTGATTGTTGCTTTCTGTTATTTTTGTTGGCAGAGGTGGAATTGTGTTTGTGTGGCTATCTTCTTTTGGGTTTATTGAAAGAAATTTACTTTCTTGCTTTTTCTAGTGTGTAGTTTCCTTCTTTGAGTTGGAGTTTTCTCTCTGCTATCCTTTGTAGAACAGGATTTTTGGAAAGATATTGTGTAAATTTTTTTTATCATGGAATATCTTGGTTTCTCCATCTATGGTAATTGAGAGCTTTGCTGGGTATAGTAACCTGGGCTGGCTTTGTGTTCTCTTAGGGTCTGTATGAATCTGCTCAGGATCTTGAGAAATTGCATCTTGATTCACAAGTCAAAGCAGAAAGAGCTCATGGAGTAGTGTGAGGTTTTGAAGCCTCAAAGTCCATCTTCCTGTGACACACCTTCTCCAACAAGGCCACCCCTTCTTCCCAAATAGCTTCAACAATAGGGAAGCAAGTATTCAAATATATGCAGCCATGGGAGCCATTCTCATTCAACCCCCTATAACTTCTTTCTGCCATATTTTTTTATGCTGTGAGAGCTCAATCCTTGTGAAACTCACTTTCTAGGGTCTGAATGCAGTACCATCCATTTCACCTTTAGTTTGCCTGCTAAAGAACATCTACTGAGAACTACTATCAAATTTATTGATACCATCTTCCACACCAAGATACAATGGCATTGTTAGCATTCTTTTCATTTTGCGTTTGTGACTGCATTGACAAAGAAATATCACTTGATCTAATTTCATACATAAGCATATATCCTTTCCAATAGCATGTGTTGAAATTTCCCCAAAATTTGAAGTTCAATTTTAGACTTAAAAATGCTAACTTGGCACTTCTTAAATAGATGTTACCATTGTCTAGTGGTGTAAGTTTAGCAACTTTGAGTAAGAGAGTAACTTCATACTGATATAAGCTTCCATAACAAGCATCTAGACTTGTTGACCTCCTGGACAACCAGGGCTCTAGGATTGGTGTCACCAATGGCTGCCAGCCAGCAGCAATGCAGGTGGGTGCACTACATCCAGCTGACACAGACTGGAATGCCCTCATAAGACACCTCTGAAAACTTCCACAAACACTTCTCAAGGGCTGCTTGCTACACTGGATCCTGAAAGACTAATTTTACTATTTTTTTCCTTTGGGGAAGGAACAATGATATCCAAACTGCAGTGTTTTTGTGTATATTTTAATGTAGTCCTAGTGCACCTTTGTAGGCTGCTGACTTCTGGGACAGCAATATAGCACTAATGAAATTTATAGTACCTTCCCAGGGTTGAAGGACTTCAACCTACAAAGAGGATCATTTCAAGATGGATAATCAGGAAATGCAAGAACAATGAGTGTGTATATGATTATTCAAGAAGAACTGCTGGTGGGGCCAGGCAGAATCTGGCTACTTCACATCTGTCACCAGAAGTTCCTTGCACAGTTGGACACATTTATTACTTTGGTCTCATCAAGACTATGAGGTTACCCAGGGTGGTGGTGGAGAGCTGCAATCCCAGAATTGGGAGACTTATGGTGGGAGGATAATAATAAGTTTAAGACCAGCCTAGACTACAAAAAGACCCTAACTCAAAAAAACACACAATAAACATGGACTTTTAAGGTCTTTCTAGAAATACCTTCAGAAAAATGATTTTATTCTAATGTTGGATGAAAGAAGAAAAGCTGATGAAGGAAAGGGTTGTGGATTGGAAAGTTGTGAGTGGAAGTTATTGCAAGTTTGTGTACATTGTATCTACTGAGCTGGTTCTGGGGACAGAGCTGAGAGCTCCTGCAAACACGAATATTAGGAAGTCACCAAACCATTTACTGTCTAAACACCCATCCAAACATCATTTCCAAATTAATACACAACAGGTAAGTTCATTTACTGCCATTAAAGGGCAAAAGCCCAGAAAGAAACAGGTCACACATCCTACCAAACTCACATTCAACAAGCGACTACACCTCAGAGAAAACCAGTGCTCATGGACAGAGACAAAAGATGAGAAAAGAGCGCTGCCTTTCTTTCTGTGTGCAAATCTGTTCCATTTCCCCACATTAGCCTTTTCACTGTCTCTCCAATGCTTTTTCTTTACCACATACCAACAGTTCTTCCTACTACGCAAACTCAAAGTGAGACTGCATAGCACTCTCTGCCCACCCCCTTTTTTTGGCCGCAGGCTCCCCTCAATACATCTTATATACATTTCACAGTCTTTTAATCCTTACTTCAATTCATTATGAAATTATTTGGTTTCTGTGTCTTCTCTTAAAATAAATTGGTTAAATAAATTGGTTATTTCATGTGCACACAAACTCACATATAACTAGGAATATACAGAAGTACCAATGACCATATGTGGAAATTAAATTTTCAACAAAGAAAATTAAAATTATATAATTTAATAATTTTAATTTAATTTTGTTCTATTTTATTTTATGTATGTGTGTTTGAGTGTATGTATGTGCACTATGTGCATAAATTTGCTCACAGAGAGCAAGAGAAGACATGATATTCTTTCAAACTGGAGTCATCATACAGGTATTGAAAATCAGTTGGTTTCTCTGCAAGGACATAAAGTGCTCTTGACAACTGTGCACTCTCTCCAGCTCCAAGAATTTAATTTAACATATAATTTAAACTTATAGATATTTCTGAAAAATTTTAAATAGATAAAAATCATTCCGACTTATAAAGAATGAAGAAAATGGCTTAACATTTACTGGTGCTAATTTTAATAATTTAAATGAATACACAATTGCTAGGCAACAAGGGCACTCCACCACTTATCAAACTAAACCAAAAAATTGCAGAAATCTACATAGGGAAATGACTGCTCTTACAGCATGGTAAATTAATTTTGTTACTGAAAGGTCATTATGCTGTCATATTTCCACTCTTGTCAGTTATTCAAACATATCCATTTCTCCATCCTAATGTTTCATTGCTAGGATAATTGAACTTTGCAGTTTTTATCTCTAGCTTATATTACTTAAAACTCTCTGTGTGCATTATTATGAGGGAAAGGGCATAGACAGAGATAGCCTTATTTAGCTTGTGTGGTTTCTCATTGCACTGAAGCTCACAGTTGATTATAGCTTCCTAACCTCTCTTTTCCTATTCATTATGCTCTTCATTTTATACCAGTGTACATAGCTATTAGAATATCTTTATTTAGGAAGCACAAAAGGAAAACACCAAGGAGGATTGGAAAGATAATATATTTTTGTTTTGATGTTTCAATTTAATTGTGGTTTGAAAATTCTGAACTGTCTGAGGTACACTAAATATTCATTAGACATTTTAGCTTTTTCTAAGTTCTAAATGAAAATGACCCAGCAAAATCAAATTGAAATTTCATAGGGTACTTTTCAAGTACAATTCTATAACATACATTAAACAAAATGCACTCATTTGAATGTAAGCTTGTCTCTTTCTCCAGAATCTGTATACACCCATGGGTCTATTATGCTTTCAGTTCAATGCCTCCAAAATGTGTGTGTTGCAGATCAAATAAATAGTTCAAGAGCTTTCATAAGCAAACAGTCTTATGGTCTGGTATATTTACAAACCTCTTGTGCTGTTTCTTTATATTTCCCCACTTACAAAGGTTAATGCAAATTTTGCTGGAATTCAAGCAATATATTCTGCATTATTTTCTATATACACAAACCTGTTCAGAAAGAGCCCATTAGAATTTATCCATGTGAATCTAACAGCCCTTTATGGACTTATAGAAACAAACTGTGCTTACATTTAGGAATCAGTCTTTCCTGTTCACCTAGGAATCATTGAATACATAGCAGGAAGGACTTCAAATGTGGTATAATCTAACCCACACATTTTTTAAGGTGAAAACAGGCTCACATTCAAAATAGACCATGTTATTTCAAATGTATTTCATCTCCAATAATATGTCTTGTCATGATGTGTGGTTTACTTGGTATTAACGTAAGCACTATAGCTGACTTACACGTATACTATCATGATTCTGTATATATATTAAGCACATCAGCTAGGTGGATCAAGGACCTCCACATAAAACCAGACACACTGAAACTGATAGAAAAGAAACTTGGGAAGACCCTGGAGGACATGGGCACAGGGGCAAAGTTCCTGAACAGAACACCAATAGCTTATGCTCTAAGATCAAGAATTGACAAATGGGACCTCATAAAATTACAAAGTTTCTGTAAGACAAAGGACATTGTCAGAAGGACAAAACAGCAACCAACAAAGTGGGAAAAGATCTTCACCAACCCCACATCCGACAGAGGGCTAATATCCAATATATATAAAGAACTCAAGAAGTAAGACCCCGAAGAACCAAATAACCCTATCAAAAAATGGGGTACAGAACTAAACAAAGAATTTTCACCAGAAGAAATTCGGATGGCTGAGAAACACCTTAAGAGATGTTCAACATCATTAGTCATCAGGGAAATGCAAATCAAAACAACCCTGAGATTCCACATCATACCCGTCAGAATGGCTAAGATTAAAATCTCAATAGACAGTGGATCCACCTGCACGATGGTAGACCTGGCTGGAGTCTGTCTACCTGGGCCACAAGAAGTTAGACCCCAAAGAACCAAATAACACTATCAAAAAATGGGGTACAGAGCTAAACAAAGAATTTTCACCAGAAGAAATTCGGATGGCCGAGAAACACCTTAAGAGATGTTCAACATCATTAGTTATCAGGGAAATGCAAATCAAAACAACCCTGAGATTCCACCTCACACCAGTCAGAATGGCTAAGATTAAAAACTCAAGAGACAACAAGTGCTGGCGAGGATGTGGAGAAAGAGGAACACTCCTCCACTGTTTGTGGGATTGCAAAAATGGTAAAACCGCTCTGGAAATCAGTGTGGTGGTTCCTCAGAAAATTGGGCATGTCACTTCCAGAGGACCCTGGCATACCACTCCTGGGCATATACCCAGAGGATTCCCCTGCATACAATAAAGACACATGCTCCACTATGTTCATAGCAGCCTTGTTTATAATAGCCAGAAGTTGGAAAGAGCCCAGATATCCCTCAAAGGAGGAATGGATACAGAAAATGTGGTATATTTATACAATGGAATACTACTCAGCAATTAAAAATAATGAATTCATGCAATTTGTAGGCAAATGGTTAGATCTGGAGAATATCATCCTAAGCGAGTTAACCCAATCACGAAAGAATACACATGAAATGCAATCACTGATAAGTGGATATTAATGAGCCCAGAAGCCCTAAATACTCAAGGACAATTAGCAAGTCAAATTATTCCCAAGAAGAAGAAAGGAGAGGACCCTGGGCCTGAAAAGATTGGATCCAGCTTTGTAGATCCAGAACAGAGAAATTGGGGGGGGGGATTGGGGAATAGTTGGGGGGAGAGGACTTATGGGATGTATGGTGGGGGGGAACTGGGAAAGGGGAAAGCCTTTGGAATGTAAACAAAGAATATAGAAAATAAAATTAAAAAAATAACATATATATATATATATATATATATATATATATATAGAGAGAGAGAGAGAGAGAGAGAGAAAGTAAAAAATAAGCCAATAAAGCTAGCATTATACTTTATGTACTCATTACTTTATATTTTATAGTAATAAAACAATGTACTATTGGAGTGTTGGAGGGTACATAGGTCATAAAAACAGAATGGGTATCCCTTAATATATTTATATACTATACTTGTATACTATACATTGCATCAATAGATTCTCCACTGTGATATTGAGATGAATCAGTAGGGAAATCATCCTGGTTTTAACAAGTGAGGATAGAACAATTGTTTATCTATATGAAAAAAATATTAGCCTCAATCTCCAAGCATGCACTATCAAGAATATGTTAGAATAAAAAAGCCGATCCCATCCAGCCGGTAGCGGATCAGCCAGACCTAGCCAACCTGTCAGGTGCTGAGACCCTGCCGGCAGAACCAGGTACCAGAGACAGCCCGAGTTTAAGACCTCCGGGGACGCAGGTCTGGGGCAGGAACTGCGCACAGCCTAGCGGTTTGGAGTTCAGCGGCCGTGCCTGAGCTCTGCGCTCGCAGGCCAGACCCCCGAACCCCCTGCAGGCAGCGCCATCTTGTCTGCAGCATCCCATCCAGCAGGTAGCAGGTCAGCCATACGTAGCCAGCCTGCCAGGTGCTGAGACTCTGCCGGCGGAACCAGGTACCAGAGACAGCCCGAGTTTAAGACCTCCGGGGACTCAGGTCGGGGGCAGGAACTGCGCACAGCCTAGCGGTTTGGAATACAGCGGCCGTGCCTGCACTCTGTGCTCGCAGGCCAGACCCCAAACCCCCTGCAGGCAGCACCATCTTGTCTGCAGCATCCCATCCAGCCGGTAGCAGGTCAGCCAGAACTAGCCAGCTTGCCAGGTGCTCAGACCCTGCCCACAGAACCAGGATAAGCAACAATTCTTGTTTATTAAGAAGAGTGAGGACCAGCTATAGCGGCAGGCCTCCATATTGCAACCAGGACACAGCTGGAAAGGTGCAGATAGAGACTCCGCCTGGGGCTAGAGCAGGGAGAGCTGCTAAGCTCTCGCCCACAGGTGGGCCCAGGCGCCTAGGATCTGCAGCACGTCCCTGCGAGCTTAGGCAGTGCACCGAGGCAACCGGCACCACCCAGCTCCCCAGGAGCCCGGACCAGCGATAGCGGCAGGCCTCCATACTGCAACCAGAACACAGCTGGAAAGGAACAGGTAGACAGATTCCATCAGGGGCTACCACGTGGGGGGATCTGCTAGGCTCTCGCTACTAGGCAGGCCCAGCAGCACCTGCCGAGGCTCTGCTGCACTCCCCCACACTTCCCGGAGACCTCAGGCCGTGCACAAAGTCAGTGGGTGGCAGCCAGCTCGTGATCCCGTTGAGCAGCAATCACGCATAACCACCAGTAGAGAAACAACAGGTAAGCCCAGCCTCATAGGAGATTCAAACACCAGCCAGTGACAACAAGGTCAACTAACACCAGAAATAACCAGATGGCAAAAGGTAAACGAAGGAATGTCACTAACAGAAATCAAGACAACATGACAGCATCTGAACCCAGTTCGCCAACAACAGGAAGCCCTGGATACCCCAAAACACCAGAAAAACAAGACTTGGATATAAAATCACTGGTCAGGATGCTGGTAGCTGAACACATAGAAAAATCTCGTAAAGAAATAGAAGAGAAAATGGATCAAAAGTTAGAAGCCTTTACAAGGCAAATACAAAAATCACTTCAAGAAATGCAGGAGAAGATGGATCAAAAAGAAGAAGACAATAAGGAGGAAAGACAAAAATCACTTAAAGAAATACAGAAGAACGTGGACCAACAAGTAGAAGCTATGAAAGAGGAAACACAAAAATCTATCAAAGAAATACATGAAAACACAATCAAGCAAGCGAAAGATCTGAGCACATCCATCCAGGCACTAAAAACAGAAGTAGAAACAACTAAGAAATCGCAGAGGGAGACAACATTGGAGATAGAAAACCTTGGGAAGAAATCAGGAGCCATAGATGCAAATATCAACAATAGAATACAAGAGATAGAAGACAGAATATCAGAAGCCGAAGATACCATAGGAACCATTGATTCAACAGTCAAAGAAAATACTAAATGCAAAAAGGCTGTAACACAAAACATCCAGGAAATCCAGGACACAATGAGAAGATCAAACCTAAGGATTATAGGTATAGACGAGAATGAAGATGTACAAGTTAAAGGGCCAGCAAATATCTTCTACAAAATTATGGAAGAAAACTTCCCCAACCTAAAGAGAGAGATGCCCATGAATATACAAGAAGCATACAGAACCCCAAACAGACTGGATCAGAACAGAAATACATCCCGTCACATAATAATCAAAACTCCAAATGTAATAAACAAAGAAAGAATACTAAAGGCAGCAAGAGAAAAAGGCCAAGTAACTTATAAAGGAAGACCTATCAGAATAACACCAGACTTCTCACCTGATACCATGAAAGCTAGAAGATCCTGGGCAGATATCATGCAAACTCTAAGAGAACACAAACTTCAGCCAAAACTACTTTACCCAGCAAAGCTCTCAATCACCATAGATGGAGACATCAAGGTATTCCATGACAAAACCAAATTTGCACGATATCTTTCCACAAATCCAGCCCTACAAAGGATAATAGGGGGAAAACACCAAGACAAGGACGGAAACTACACCCGGGAAGAAGCAAGATAGAAACCTCCTCTCATCAAACCCAAAAGAAGGTAACCTCTCGAATATAAAAAATAAATAAAATAAATAAATACAATTTCAAAAATGTCTGGAGGAAATAATTACTATTCCTTAATATCTCTTAACATCAATGGACTCAATTCCCCAATAAAAAGACATAGATTAACAGACTGGATACGGAAACAGGACCCTACATTTTGCTGCATACAGGAAACACATCTCAGTGTCAAAGACAAACAATGCCTTAGAGTAAAAGGCTGGAAGACAATTTTACAAGCAAACGGTCTCAGGAAACAAGCTGGAGTAGCCATTCTAATATCAGATAAAATTGACTTCCAACCTAAAATCATCAAAAGAGACTCAGAAGGTCACTTCTTGCTGGCCAAAGGAAAAATCCACCAAGAAGAGCTCTCAATACTGAACATCTATGCTCCAAATGCAAGGGCAGCCTCATTCGTAAAAGAAACCTTACTAAAGCTTAAAGCACACATTACATCTAACACAATAATTGTGGGTGACTTCAACACTCCACTCTCCTCAATGGACCGATCAGGAAAGCAGAAACTAAACAGGGACACAGCGAAACTAATTGAAACTCTGGACCAATTGGATTTAACAGATATATAAAGGACATTTCATCCTAAAGCTAAAGAATATACCATTTTCTCAGCTCCACATGGGACCTTCTCCAAAATAGACCATATAATTGGTCACAAGACAGATGTCAACAAATACAAGAAGATCGAGCTAATCCCATGCCTTCTATCAGATCACCATGGAGTAAGAGTGGTCTTCAATAACAACAAAAACAACAGAAAGCCCACATACACATGGAAACTGAACAATACTCTACTCAATGACACCTTGGTCAAGGAAGAAATAAAAAAAGAAATCAAAGACTTTTTAGAATTCAATGAAAATGAAGGTACAACCTACCCAAATCTATGGGACACAATGAAAGCAGTGCTAAGAGGAAAACTCATAGCTCTAAGTGCATCCAAAAAGAAACTGGAGAGAGCATATACTAGCAGCTTAATGGCACACCTTAAAGCCCTGGAAGAAAAACAAGTTAATTCACCCAGGAGGAGTAGAAGACAAGAAATCATCAAACTCAGGGCTGAAATCAATCAAATAGAAACAAAGAGAACCATACAAAGAATCAACAAGACCAGGAGCTGGTTCTTTGAGAAAATCAACAAGATAGATAAACCCTTAGCCAGACTAACCAAAGGACACAGAGACAGTATACAAATTAACAAAATTAGAAATGAAAAGGGAGACATAACAACAGAAACTGAGGAAATTCAAAACATCATCAGATCCTACTACAAAGGTCTATACTCAAAACAACTGGAGAACCTGGAGGAAATGGACAATTTCCTAGACAGATATCAAATACCAAAATTAAATCAGCATCAAGTAGATCAGCTAAATAGTCCCATAACCCCTAAAGAAATAGAAGGGGTTATAGAAAGCCTCCCAACCAAAAAAAGTACGGGACCAGATGGTTTTAGTGCAGAATTCTACCAGACCTTCAAAGAAGACTTAACACCAATACTCTCCAAACTATTCCACAAAATAGAGACAGAAGGGACACTGCCCAACTCATTCTTCGAAGCCACAATTACGCTAATACCTAAACCACAAAAGGATCCAACAAAGAAAGAGAACTACAGGCCAATTTCTCTTATGAATATAGATGCAAAAATACTAAATAAAATTCTTGCTAACCGAATCCAAGAGCACATCAAAACGATCATCCACCATGATCAAGTAGGCTTCATCCCAGGGATGCAGGGATGGTTCAATATACGGAAATCCATCAATGTAATCCACTACATAAACAAACTGAAAGAAAAAAACCACATGGTCATCTCATTAGATGCTGAAAAAGCATTCGACAAAATTCAGCATCCTTTCATGCTAAAAGTCTTGGAAAGAGCAGGAATTCAAGGCCCATACCTAAACTTAGTAAAAGCAATCTACAGCAAACCAGTAGCCAACATCAAAATAAATGGAGAGAAACTTGAAGCATTCCCACTAAAATCAGGGACTAGACAAGGCTGCCCTCTCTCTCCATATCTTTTCAATATAGTACTTGAAGTTCTAGCAAGAGCAATTTAGACAACATAAGGAAGTCAAAGGGATACAAATTGGAAAGGAAGAAGTGAAACTATCATTATTTGCAGACGATATGATAGTTTACCTAAGCGACCCAAAAAACTCCACCAGAGAACTTCTACAGCTGATAAACAACTTCAGCAAAGTGGCAGGTTATAAAATTAACTCAAGCAAGTCAGTGGCCTTCTTGTACTCAAAGGACAAGCAGGCAGAGAAAGAAATTAGGGAAATAACACCCTTCACAATAGCCACAAACAACATAAAGTATCTTGGCGTAACTCTAACCAAACAAGTGAAAGATCTGTACAACAGGAACTTCAAGTCCTTGAAGAAAGAAATTGAAGAAGACCTCAGAAGATGGAAAAATATTTCTTGCTCCTGGATTGGCAGGATCAATATAGTAAAAATAGCCATCTTGCCAAAAGCAATATACAGATTCAATGCGATCCCCATCAAAATCCCAACTCAATTCTTCATAGATCTAGAAAGAGCAATTCTCAAATTCATCTGGAGCAACAAAAAACCCAGGATAGCTAAAACTATTCTCAACAATAAAAGGACTTCTGGGGGAATCAATATCCCTGACCTCAAGCAGTACTACAGAGCAATTGTGTTAAAAACTGCATGGTATTGGTATAGCAACAGGCAAGCAGATCAATGGAACAGGATTGAAGACCCAGAGGTTAACCCACAGACTTATGGTCACTTGATCTTTGATAAAGGAGCCACAACCATCCGGTGGAATAAAGATAGCCTTTTTAACAAATGGTGCTGGTTCAACTGGAAGTCAACATGCAGAAGAATGCGAATTGATCCAATCTTATCTCTTTGCACTAAGATCAACTCCAAGTGGATCAAGGACCTCCACATAAAACCAGACACACTGAAACTATTAGAAAAGAAACTTGGGAAGACCCTGGAGGACTTGGGCACAGGGGAAAAGTTCCTGAACAGAACACGAATAGCTTATGCTCTAAGATCAAGAATCGACAAATGGGACCTCATAAAATTACAAAGTTTCTGCAAAGCAAAGGACACTGTCAGAAGGACAAAACGGCAACCAACAAAGTGGGAAAAGATCTTCACCAACTCCACATCCGACAGAGGGCTAATATCCAATATATACAAAGAACTCAAGAAGTTAGACCGCAAAGAACCAAATAACCCTATCAAAAAATGGGGCACAGAGCTAAACAAAGAATTTTCACCAGAAGAAATTCGGATGGCCGAGAAACACCTTAAAAGATGTCCAACATCATTAGTCATCAGGGAAATGCAAATCAAAACAACCCTGAGATTCCACCTCACACCAGTCAGAATGGCTAAGATTAAAAACTCAAGAGACAACAAGTGCTGGCGAGGATGTGGAGAAAGAGGTACACTCCTCCACTGTTGGTGGGATTGCAAAATGGTAAAACCGCTCTGGAAATCAGTTTGGCGGTTCCTCAGAAAATTGGGCATGTTACTTCCAGAGGACCCTGGCATACCACTCCTGGGCATATACCCAGAGGATTCCCCTGAATGCAATAAGGACACATGCTCCACTATGTTTATAGCAGCCTTGTTTATAATAGCCAGAAATTGGAAGCAGCCCAAATATCCCTCAAAGGAGGAATGGATACAGAAAATGTGGTATATTTATACAATGGAATACTACACAGCAATTAAAAATAATGAATTCATGCAATTTGTAGGTAAATGGTTAGACCTGGAAAATATCATCCTGAGTGAATTAACCCAATCACAAAAGAATGCACCTGAAATGCAATCACTGATAAGTGGATATTAATGAGCCCAGAAGCCCTAAATACTCAAGACACAAATTGCAAGTCAAATGATTCCCAAGAAGAAGAAAGGAGAGGACCCTGGGCCTGTAAAGATTGCTTCCAGTTTAGTAAAGAAACCGAGGGGGGAGGGGGAATTATTGGGGAACAGATGGGGGGGGAGAGGAACTATGGGAACTATGGTGGGTGGGAACTGGGAAAGGGGAAAGCCTTTGGAATGTAAACATAGAATATAGAAAATAAAATTAAAAAAAAAAGAATAAAAAAGCCAAATATGTAATATATATATAAATATATATATTTGAATATATATGCATTCATATTCTTCTAACTTAAGATATATGAGACATTTTTTAATCATATTGGGTGGAAAAGAATTTCTCAATGAAGTATGTTTAAAATTAAAAAAAAATAAAAATAAAAAAAAAAGAAATAAAAAAAAAAAGTACTAAACATAAGAGAAGCTGCTAGTAAAGTACAGCTTATCAAAATTAAATAAGTTGCTTTTCCAAAGACTTGAGTGAGAAAAGTTAAGAACCCTAGCTAACACCCAGGAAAGAATCTTTATAACAGCTTTGCAACACGTATACATGCAATGCAATCAACTTGTACTCAAAAGGCAGAAAGTCTTATAACTCTGGATTAAAACATATGTCTCTGTAAAATGGTAGGGCGTCTGAATAAGTCTGTCTACTCTCTATCCTTCTTTTTGTATGAATTAAAGGATGCTAAGCACCTTAAGATTAAAATAACCATAAAAATATGAAAATGTATCTACTAAAAATAAATGAAATCCTGGAAAGAGGACAAAGTCAGGCATTGGTGAGGAAATCGAGCAGTGGGAGTTCTTGCACAAGAATGAAATGGCACATGCTCTAAAAATCATTCTCACCATCTCATTCAAAGGCAACATTTTGCACGTCATGTAATCCAACAGACACACCTCTGAGATTTAGCCAAGATAAAAGAAAGAAATATCTACATGTATACTTGGTGACAAATAAGCAGAGAAAATTGTAGAGCCTTAGGTACCAAGCCACCTGGCAGGAACTTGACCAATCAATGCTAAGTTCCACTCCCTGCCTTTAAGTGGGAATTCCTGTGTTAGCCATAATCCCCTCCACCTAGGGTGGAGTGCTCAGACCAAGGCGAAGCCTATTGTTCTTCAAGGACCTGCAGTTTCCTGAGAAACACTAGCCACCTGTGGAGCAACTGAACTGATTCTGCTGAGAAGCTTCCAGCCTTTTACCCCAGTATATATTGGGAGTTCTTCATTAAACTTTGAGGCCTTGAATAGTAAAAAAGAAAACATATACATGAGTTCTAGTTTTTAATCCTGTCTGGACATCTCTGCCTCTGGAGTTTTTATCTATATAGACAAATGTATTTTGTTTTTCTTGTCATTGTTATCAAGAGTATTGATCCATCTCTTTTAGAACAAAATTCTTGTTTCTCTTTTTATCTCTTTTGACTTAATAGAAGATTTGTTATAGACATTTCATTTTAGAACAGCTTTCAGTATTTTTAAAGGGAGAGAATACCTCAACTCTCCATCCTATGCCTAGGTAAAATCAACAGTGCCAGGAATAGGTTACATCTTTTTGAGTTATGGGCCAAAAGAGTTCCAAAGAACATCTCTCCTCCCCAACACCACACACTATTGCCACTATTACCAAGGCTACTGGTTGCTCTTCCTACCCTGATGGGAAGGCCCATTGCTTAATGAAGTACTTACTTCTGTCACTGAAAATAGAGAAGTCAAGCTGGTGCCTAACTTGAAGCTTCACTCACACTTACCAGCATTGATGGTGCGGGAATGTACTATGCATGATACCAAAGGAAAAAGGTGATCATCAGTATCACCCAGCTGCAACCCTGAAATCTTCAGCAATGACTCACCTGCAGAGCATACTGATGAACAAGTGCCTGCAATGTTATGGGGGTAACCAACCACTACCAAAGTTTCTGTATAAGACCCACTCCATGAGATGGAACCCATGCCTGACACTGCTAAACTGTATAACAACCTGAGACTATGTAGTTCATGGACCTAGGAAAAAACCTACAACTCTTATTTGATTAAAGGAATATAGCAATAAAAGAACTAATAAAAAACTGGTATACCCAGAGTTCAAATCAATGACTAACTCAAACCATAGAAACTTCTTAAACTAGGTGGGCATTGGCACAGCAACTCACAGCTGGATAAGGTATAGAGAGTGATAGAAATTGGAGCACATAGTTGTAAATGGGATGTTTTTCCTGACACTTCTCTCCTCAAGGCTCATGAATCCATGAAGGGAAGATTTAGAAAGACTGAAAGAGTCAGAGGTGGTAGATGAGTTCAATGAAACAGTATTTCCAGATAGAACAGGATTAATGGACTCATAGGAACTGGCAGCATGCACTGAAAGGATGAGAGTTATAGCCTAAAAATCCCCCGTGCCTAACTCTTAAATGACCCCAAAGAGCCCGCTCTTTGTTAGAAACTAGGTGAACGGTCACATTCCTTGAGCCCACCCAGGATAGCACAAGTCACACCCGCCTGCGGTGTTCAGCTACAGGCTGCAGGCCTGGGAAGGACCCTGGCAAGAGCAGCTGAGGTGAGGGCGAGTGCTGGCGGGTGCTCAGGTCCCCAAGCGCCTACTAAGTAATCCTGGCCCCATAACAGGAAATGCATACATGACCCTGTATGTGATCCTGGCCCTGTAACAGGAAATGCGTAAGTGACCCTGTACGTGACCCTCCCCCATAACAGGAAATGCATAACAGGAAATGAGCTAACTAGTTGCTATCTGGCTTCTATAGGAAACTGATTGGTCTTCAGAGTGTGGGCTTGGATAATTTAAACTGATTGACTTAGAAGCAATGGAGTGGTACAAATCAATTGGCTCGCACTGCACAGGTTTTTGATGCTAAGGAATGATTGGTTTTGTTGTAAACCTATAAAAGCTGTCCCGATTCTGCAGTCGGAGCTCACAGTCCTCTACCCGTGCATGGGGTTCATGGCTATGAACCCCAGAGCTTCTGGAATAATAGAAATCTACACTAAAACCATCTGGGCCTGTACTTTTTGTTGTTTGTTTGTTTGTTTGTTTGGAAGACTTTTATTGACTGCTTCTATTTCTTTAGAAATTATAGGGCTGCTTAAATAGTTTACTTGATTTTGATTTAACTTTGGTAAGTAATATCTGTCTAGAAAATGATTCATTTTGTTGAGATTTTCCAATTTTGTGGAGTACAGATTTTTGAAGTAAGATCTGACTTCTCTTCAGTTGTTATGTCTCTCTTTGCATTTCCAATTGTTTTTATTTGGATATTGTCTCTCTGACTTTTGGTTAGTTTGGCTAAGAGTTTTTTTCTATCTTGTTTATCTTCTCAAAGACAAGCTTTGGTTTTGCTGATTCTTTGTATAGTTTTCTTTGTTTCTAATGGGTTGATTTCAGTCCTGATTCTGATTATTTCCTGCTTTCCATTCCTCTTTAGTGTGCACGCTTCTTTTTTCTAGAGCTTTCAGGTGTATGTTTTTAAGATTTATTTAGTTTGTTTATGAGTATACTGTAACTGTCTTCAGACACACCAGAAGAGGGACTCAGATTCCATTACAGATAGTTGTGAACCATTATGTGGTTGCTGGGAATTGCTTTGAGGACCTCTAGAAGAGCAGTCAGTGCTCTTAACCGCAGAGCCTTCTCTCCAGCCACCTCAGGTGTACTTTTAAATTGCTATGAGAACATTCTAATTTCTTTATGGAGGCACTTAGTATAACATTCCTCTCAGCATCAATTTCATTGTGTCACATAAATATTGATATATTGTGCCTTCATTTTCATTGAATTCAAGAAAGCCTTCAATTTTGTTCTTTATTTCTTCCCTGGAGATCATTAAGCAGAGAGTTGTGTAGTTTATATGAGCGTATAGGCTTTCTGGTCTTTCTGTTATAAAAGTCCAGCTTTATTCCATGGGGGTTTGGTAAGATACAAGGCATTATATCAATGTTCTTGTATCTGTTGAGGTTTGCTTTGTGACTGACTATATGATCAATTTTGGAGAAGGATACAAAGGTGCTGAAAAGAAGGTGTATCCTTTTGTGTTTGGGTGAAGTATTCTATAGATGTCTGTAAGGTGAATTTCATTAGTAATGACTGATAGTTTCATTATTTCTCTGTTTAGTTTTTGTATGGAAGACTTGGTGAGAGTAGGGTGTTAAACTCTCCCACTATTAATGTGTGGAATTTGATGTTTGATTTAATTTAGCAATGTTTCTTTTACAAATGTGTGTGCCCATGTGTTTGGGGCATAGATGTTTAGAATTGAGATATTATCTTGGTAGATTTTTCATTTGATGAGTATAAAGTGCACTTCCATGTCTCTTTTGATAAATTTTGGTTGAAAGTCTATTTTATGAGATATTAAAATGACTACTCCAGCTTGTTTCTTGGGTACGTTTGATTAGAAAATTTTTCCATTCCTTTACTATGTAGTGATATCTATCTTTGTTGCTGAGGTGTGTTTCTTGTATGCAGCAGAATGATGGTTTCTGTTTTCACACCCATTTCGATAGTCTGTGTCTTTATTGAGGAATTAAGTCCATTAATTTTAACAGGTGATCATGACCAGTGATTGTTATTTCCTTTTCTTTTTGATGTCGGTGGTTTTACTGTGTGTGTGTGTGTGCAAAAATACACACATATGTGCTCATGCTTTCCTTGTTTTTGCTGATATGGAATTAATTATTTCCTTGTTTTCTTGGATATAGTTTTCCTCCTTAGGTTGAGTTTTCTTTCTAGTATTTTCTGTGAAACTGGATTTGTGAATGAATATTGTTTCTATTTAGATTTTTCTTGAAATATCTTGTTTTCTCTATCTATGATAATTGAGAGTTTTGCTGCATAAAGTAGTCTATGTTGGCATCTATTCAGGCACTTCTAGTTTTTAGAGTCTTTTTTGAGAAGTCAGGTGTAATTCTGATAGGTCTGCCTATGTATGTTACCTGACCTTTTTACCTTGCCACTTTTATTAGTCTTTGTTGTGTTGATTTTGTGTTTTGATTATATACTGGGAGGACTGTACCTTTTCTAGTATAGTCTAGTTGGTGTTCTATACACTTCTTGTATGTTTATAGGCACCCCTTTCTTTAGGTTGCAAAGTTTTCTTCTATGATTTTGTTGAGAATATTTTCTGGGCCTTGGAGCTGGTACTCTTCATCTTCTTCTATTCCTATCATTGTTAGGTTAGGTATTCTCATGATATCCCAGATTTCCTGGATATTTTGTGTCAGGAATTTTTTATATTTAATATTTTCTTTGAATGATGTATTATTCTTTCTATTGTCTGAGATTTTTTCCATCTGTTATATTTTGTTGGTGATTCTGTTGTTCCTGTTCTCTTCCCTCAGTTTTCCATCTCCCAGATTATCTCAGTTTGTGTTTTCCTTTTTGCTTCTAAGTCTACTTTCAGATCTTGTACAGTTTTATTTATTTCCTTCACCTGTTTATTTGCATTGTCCTTTCTATCTTTAAGGGATTTATTTGTTTACTTTTTAAAGATCTCTACCTATTTGATTGTATTTTCCTGTATTTCTTTAAGGAATCCATTAATTTCCTCTTTGAAGACTTGTACCATCTTTGTAAGATTGAACTTAAGGTAATTTTCTTGTGCTTCCTTTGTGTTATTATATCCAGGGCTTGCTGTTATAGGGTATCTGTGCTCTGAAGGTGTCATATTACCCTTGGTTTTGCTGATTGTTTTCTTCTAAGGGCCTTTAGCTGTCTGGGTAGCTTTGGTCCCTAGATATTACTGGTGTAGTAGGCACTGGGAGGCTATTAACTTTGATGGTCCTGGTGTGGCAGGCCTCTCATTGGGCTGTATGTTTCCAGATTTCCAGGTCTGTATGGTTCAAGATAGGTCTGATCCAGGAGCTGCAGATCTAATGAAGGTAGGCCCAGAAGTGGTGGGAGATTGGATGCTCACCTGTATTATCAAGCTGCTAAGGGAAGCTCAGCTTGCTCCAGAGGTAGCATATTATATTTTTACTCTGTAGAACTTGTAAAATGTATGAGGTTTAAATGTGTCATAATGAACTTCAAAGATGTTTTTCATCAAACTAGGTAAATTTTCTCTATTCCTAGTTCTTTTAATTATGTATCAATGGATTGTGGAATGTTTTGCCATTGATTTGTTGATATTGTGGAATTCAGTGATTGATGTTTACAAATTTCCACACCAACCTTTCACACTTAATATGTCCTACTAGAACATGATATGTAATTCTTGGCCTCATTGCTCAAAATGCTCAAAATCTTGAAGATTTCATATCCATTTCAGAAGAAATACATCCAGTTTTCTTTCTTGAAAGAAAAGACTTTGATACTAGGTTAACTCTGGCCCCATACAATGAGTTTTAGAATATTCTCTTTCTGTTCTGCCAAGAGCTTTTGGAGAGCTTGAAAGCTATTTGCCTTAAATACTTGGCTCACACCACTGGAGGGAAGAAACCATCTTGATGGTTATGAGTTCTTCCTATCTTTTCTTTCTTTATTTTTAGTAGGTTATGAATCATTGATTCATTATTAAAGATAGAAACATACTCAAATATTGAAAGCTCGTTTCTTACAGTGAGCCAATACATCTCATCTAAGGTATCAATTCTGTTGACAACATTGCCTTTACTTTCTGTTCAGTTATCTGACTACCATCCAAGCAGTAGCCATGACGTTTTTGTCTGCTATTTATAGTTTATGTCATGTCCCTCTTTGTTTGGCCTGATTTTGAAGGTTTATATATTAATCTTTACAAAGAACTAGCCTTTTGTTTCACTAGAATTTTCTATTATATTTTTCTTGTATCTCATTTATTTCTGCTCAAAGTTTTCCTGTTTTACTTGCTAGCTGCAGATTCAAATATTCTTCCCTTAGGTAGTTTTATCATTGATTGGTCTTAAGGAAAAAAATCTAACATTAACACTTCATATTCTATTTGTATCACTTGATACATTTCCATTAATTTTACTGCTTATAAATACAGTTATTCTATCATCTTATTTTTTCCTTTTTATATGTCTCTATACTTTTTCTATGCATTTTTTTAAATTTTTGGATGTTTTTCTCATTTTGCTTCTTTCTTTCCAATTTGAATTTCCATTTTTTATTGCTTAATTTAGGAAGTTAAATTTACACAAGTGTGAATCACATATGTAAAATAGAATAGTCTAAAGCTAATCAATATTTCTGTCTTCCTCTTAAATAATTCATGAAAACTTAACTTTCCTCACATTAATGCTATTGTTTGGGAGATTTATTACTCTACTCTATTTTCTTATTGTTTTGTACTTGCTATGTTATTTTTTATAGTTGATGGTGATATATATTTATTTATATATTTATCATCTTCATTATTCTTTCTCTAAAATTAATTTCTTTTTATATGAGTGTTGTCAACATGAATATACATCTTTTAGAATTTTACTTAATAAACCTGTTCTGTTGAAAAAATGTCAGATTTTATATTCTAGAAAATACTTTTACTTTATCTTTTTCTTGAAGTACATTCTGCTGTTTTGAAATGTAGACTGGCAGCTGCCTTGTTCCATTCCACATAAAATATCTTAGTACCTTCTGAATTCCATTTTTTTCTAAGAAGTCAGCTATCAGTCTACTTCAGGGGACACAAAACCTGCCACATTTGGAACACTATGTGTTTGGGAAAATAAAGTTTTATTGGAATGCAAGCTTATTAAATAATTTGTCTATTTTCTACACCAGCTTTCACTACAATGGTAGAGTTGAGTATTTGTAGGAGATCTCACTGTTCTCTGAACATAATGTTTTACTCTTTGATCCATTCCAATAAAGATCATTGATTCCTGATCTTTAGCAACTACTGGAACAACAACCCTTTAAGATGTCATCTCTGTAACTCTAAGATATACAATGTCACTGTGACTTTTTAAAGTGTTCTTTTGATAAATGCCTGCACTTTCAGGGCTTATTGAAGATATAGATCATTGTCTGTAACAGATTATGGCTCTTCAAGTCATTATACATTTCTTATAATCTGTAATTATTAATTGATATACCTTCATCATTACACAGTCTAAGCCTTTCTTTAGCTACAGGTACACCTATATTTATAGTAGCTATCAAAATTCCTTGAAACCTATGAGGTCATATTCTCCAAAGAGTATCTATGGTTGCTCCTTTCAAGTCTTTGGAAGCCTGGTTGATCTAAGACTATCTGAAACAATGGAGTTATCCATTTGATGGCATTAAATGGCCTGTAAAGCCATGAGGAATACCATTTGTTTAGCAACTTTAAGTAAACACAATCATTTCCTTTATTCAATGACAAAGTCTATGAACTCTTGGTTTCCTTATGGTATAATGGTGGGTGATAGGATATGAGGTACAGACAAGGAGAACTCTGCTTTGTTTCTTGCTCATCTTTGCTCTCTACACAGGAGTACTTCTAGAAGCTTGGTGTCACATTCATTTTTGATGAGGTCATCTTCTCTATAAAGAAGTGAAAGGAATTAATCAGCAATCTTAGCTGCTGCAAGTGGAGGGTAGGTTAGGATGCTATTTTGCAATACTGAAGGGACAGAAAGCCTAACTCCTTATTTTATGTGAACCTTCTAAGCCTACAGGAAAGCAACTTGCCAGAGATCACAGTGCTGTAACTCTTCAGAGTAAAAATTTATCATCTTCTTCCACACAAATAATAATTCTAAGAAAAAAATCCTCTAAATAAAAAATCAGAAATTTTATTTTTAAAAAATTAGAATTTCAAATATAATAAATGAGATAAGCGCAACTACATATCAATATTTATAGCATATATTTCTTATTAACTAAATTGCCAAATAAGGTATATTTTAAGCACAGAGGACTGTCATTTGATTAAAGATTGTAATCAGATTCAAGGTCATTTCCACCTCAAATCAATGTGCCTCAGACAAATGTCTCTTTTTACTTGAAATTTTCTCAGCTGTCCTACTTCCTAGACACCAAGGGAATCCTCCACTACTACCCTTTTACTGATACACAAATCCTTCGTGTTATCTTTTCTTTCAGATCCTCCCTTTCCACATATACTCATTTATCAACAGAGTAGCTTGCTCTGTCTATCAAACATTTGTTAGGGCCAGTTTCTTCCTGATTAGAATATTGTCAGTTTTATTCCAGTTTTCTAGTCTGTACTATCTATTTAGTTTCACTTCTTCATAAAGCACACATATAAGCTGCAGAAAGACTACATGCAATCACTCTGTGCATCTTCTGTATAAAAGAATGGGTAGTTTTTATAATGGTGATCTTCTGAAATAAGAATGTTCTAAACTTGGGAGTTAGAAAATATGTATGTTATGTATGATATTTCTAATTTTAGGCTTACACAATGGGATGTAGCCATGTACTACTATTTAGATAATATACATCAAATTATTTATATAATATACATCAAATATAAAAAGTCCTGTGCTCAGTGTGGACTCAATGGGTCTGTCGTCCAGAGCTTTGCTGACCTTTCCACTAGCCTCACACACTGCGTTTGTTCTGAGCTCCATTTTTAACATTTTAACTGAATTTCACAGATAGATCAATTAAAAACTTTCTTACCATGTTAGCTGATTCCTTATAGTCCTACTTCATTTCTATTCTTTGGGAGACAAGGTCTCCTTATGTATCCCCTGCTGGCCTGTAAGTCTTTATGTATCACATGCTGGCAAGAAAGTCACAGTCCTTTTGCCTCAGATGCCTGTGTGACTTCCCTCCATTTGTTTTCTTTTCTTTTCTTTTCTTTTCTTTTCTTTTCTTTTCTTTTCTTTCTTCCTTCTTTCCTTCCTTCTGACCTTCCTTTCTTGCTTTCTTTCTCTCTTATCTATCTATCTGTCTATCTATCTATCTATCTATCTATCTATCTTCTATCTATTCTTCTTTTCTCTTTTTGAATATTTTCTTTATTTACATTTCTTTTTTTAAATTGACATATAAAATTCCTTTTGTCACATAAGGGAAGATATTCATAGTTTCTGGCAATTAAGACACTGACACTTTAAAGACCCATGTTTTGCAGATCCCTTGATTTATGCTGAATCAAGTCAGAATTTTTAAGCTTAATCATGTAATTGAATCAATGCATGTCCAGTAGAAACTGCCCTTTTTATATTAAATTTTGAGAGTTTCTTCAATATGTTATGTGGTATGAATATATCTGTGAGAGACTGCTCCTGAGAGATGCCTGCCATGCAGCAGGCTGCCATGCCATAATAGTAAGCTATACCACCATGAAGGAAAGTCCTAGAGGTCTATAGGCTAGCTGTAGTACTTGCATTTCAGACTTACAGCATTTTCCTCAGAGATGAGTTTATAGAAACATAAAGCAATAACATGAGAAGTATTTTTATTCTCAATTGCAGAAATGTTACCTAATAACTGACACTCAGATTTTTCTAAACATGTTGAGCAATCTATATTAAAACAAAACTAAGTAAAAGTGGGTAAGAAGTTTGAACAATAATTTATACAGAAATCTGACTATCTATCCTGCATTTCCCTTTGAATGTAAGGTAAGAAAATGATTTTATGAGGTAAATTTTATGCCATTTTAGTAGGAAAACTCTTTCCATCCCTAAACAATGAGATTTCATTGAGATGTTCTTCTTTCTAATTGAACCCTAAGAATAAGAAAACATACCACACTTGGCATTATAATTGACAAAGACTCACTAATTTTTAGCCTTTTTGCCTGCTGTGTGAATGCTATAACAATGCAGAGGTTGGTTACCACTAGGGCATGAGAACCAGACACAGCCACCAGAGAAACAAAAAGTATTCATAATTTATTATATTGGGACACATAATTTATTATAATATATAGGTTATATTTATGTACATGTTAAAATTCAGCATGTACACACACACACACACACACACACACACATACACACACACACACACTTCCACACATGCACATTTTAAAGGTGTCTGCTTGACATTATACCACTATGGAGGCTATTACTTTTGGTGATCCATACATATGGGGGCAGCGGGAGCTTTTCCCTTTGCTCTCAGGAATTTTGCTGAAATAAACTGACAATAGGCAGATGAATAGAAGTGGCCATAACAAATTCATTTGATCATAGTTTTTGGAGACATCAGAGCCTTTGTGCTAAAGAAAGACCCAAAGACCCAGAGTGAACTATTCACTATTATGCTGGGGTTTTATAAAACAGGGACAACCAGGTAGAAATGAGATTTGACAAAAGAGGTCTGAGAGAATGGGCATAGACTGACTGAGGAGAGACAGTGAGGCTGTCTGTTCAGATTCAGCCTGACCTTCAACTATAGCATTTCTTCCTCACTGCAATGGGGCAGGACCCCACAAGAAATAAGGTCGCCATTTTTCTATGGCCAGCTGTTACCAATACAGTCATCAAAAGGTAGAGTCATATTTTTAGATTTATGGAATGGCTTTGGAGAAAAGGTATTCCAGTTTCTGTGATCTCCCATGGGGAAGAGGAATTCTGGTTTCTGAACATTGTCTTGGGAGAGATTGTGGCATGGGGATAGGGGAACAAGGAAAGGTCAGAAAGTTAGTTTGCTTCTGAGGCCTTCAGTTTGAAGCATTGTTTGCTGGGCCTCAACTTCCTAGAGCTTGAAGTCTGCAGGGAAGTTGGAGTCAAGAAGGAAAGATGCAAAGTCAGGGAGAGCAAAACCTAACTGGAAGTCACAATCTGGAGCTGGTGGTAACTCATCCTCTGACACTGATGGCATGCTGTCCACGGGGGACGCTGTCATTCTTTGTTACCTGGCCTGAGAGTAGGGGATGACAACCAACAGATGGATGAGGGCAGAGAGTTATTTGCCTGGCTGCTGCTCTGTAGCAGTATGCATGAGCTCTCCAAATACTGGCTAGGGCTTAGCTTCTGCCATCCAAATCTTACACGAGAACATTTCTCACTGCCTATTCTATTTGTCAACAAAGAAGGTTTTAAACCACAATTCAATTTAGCCATGTTGATGCACTACAAAACTGCTACACCTTAGCATTTTGAATTATACTTACTCACCAGATGAAAATAATACTGAATTTATGCTTACCTGATGATTCTACATATGATGAAAACACCAAGTTATCAAAATATATGAGGAATAATCTGGTATGGTAAACTTGTATCATGCCCTTCTGAATCCTGAATAACATGCAGAATGCTATGATTAATAGTGTCTCTCAGCTTCACAGGATCTAGAATCACCTAGAGAACCAACCTTTGTGCATGCATGTGACGGTTATATAGGTTAGGTTAATTTGAATGTGATGGCCAACCCTGAGTGTGAGAGGTGCCATATCATTGGCAGTGGTCTTTGACTCTATGAAAAGGAGAAATAGTTGAGCTGAGCCCAGCATTCATGGCTCTAAGCTCTGGGTATAAAGTACCCAGCTACTTGACATTACAATTGCTGAAAGCTCTCCATGATAACAGACAGTGCCCTCAAACAATGAACCAAACTTTCACATTGCTTTTGTCTGGAATTTTGTGACATTAGTGAGAAAAGTAAATGCACCACATGTGTGCATGTACGGATGCTTTTATTCTTGTTCTTCATGAACATACCAAGCATTCTTAGAAATGGGTAGAGAAGGTTGATTGGCATATGTATTTTATGGTAATCATAACCATCTAATGACTCAAATTCTCCTATTCTGAAGTCCCCATTTACTGAATATCTACATGAAACAAATATCTTTATTTTCCACCTATTTGAAGAGGTCTATAGACACGGTGCCATGATTTGACTGTCTCTTTTGAAACTTAATTTCTATTGCTCAACCAAATCCATAACAGAGATTAGAAGATATCTATAACCCTGGAAACCTACTTTTTCAGGTAATATGAAGAATAAGAAACACTGCTTAGACAGCTACCACTCAGAGATTTCTCTCTGCTACTTTTGTCTTGGAGTGAAGTCTAGGTAACTCACCTATTAATTGTTTGGGATTGTATGAGAATCTTGAAGAATATATTGTAGACCAAGCTCAATTGCTTCCTTTCTCAATCACCTAGCCATGGGCAACTCCATGTGCAGTGGTAAGAAATTAATTGGAAGAAAGACCATAACATATGCCCTAATATAATCTTGAAAGTGACACCTATCATTTGTGTCATGTTCCATTGGCTATATAGACAGATTCTAACATACCATGGAAGAAAAGTGTACAAGGAATGAATCTTAGGAAGTAAGGACAATTCAACTTGATCTTTGAGGCTGGTTACAAAGAGAGGGCAGGGTTGGGCCCAGACTCATTTACCTGAGTATTAAGTGTGATGTACAGTAAAATAATTAAAAGTTTTGTTGAAATAACTGAGAGAGATTATAGACACAACTTAATGGTCAGCCACATGCAATAGGTGATTTGGGGAACTGAAGGCAGACACTATATGGTCTTCACTGATATTTAAGCTTTGATGTGTTCTTATTCCCTTTGACAGTCCACCACTTCCTGTCTGCATCTTTGACAGGAATGCTAGCTCCTGATGATTTGCTGCTCAAACACAATCTCTAACTTATCCAGAGTCACAATACCATGACATTGTCAGTATACTATTAACATTTTCCAAAACTCACTCTTCTGAAGATGAAATCGTTATCCTCTACACAGAGGATTAAACCCATTGGCTTACTTGTAATTGGCCAGTGCTTATAACTGAGTTATAGTGCCAAAACTCTATTTTGATACATGGTCTCATTAAGTTGTCTAAGCCGGTCTTCAACTTACTCCATTACTAGAACAACTGTAAATTTATGACCCTTTTGCCTTAGCCTCCTAAGTAGCTAGAGTAATGGCCTATGCCACCTACTCCAGTTGTAACCCAATCTTAAAGTAATTCAATGATAAATAGTTCCAGGTTGAAATAAAATTATTTTGTTGTGGAAACCCCTTGATTTCTTATATTAGTTGAAAATACCCTATCCCAAAATCTCTTTTAAAAAACTAAAGCACACTATCATAGATTAGGTCTCTCTTCCTTTATCCCACACAATGCTGATAACTCCATCTGAACTAATATTGTTTGGGACTCCAGATAATGATTCAAATCTTGCTGAAAGAAATAGTGGTAGTGGAGTAAAAAAGACAGTTGATATAGATACTTCAGATGGTAATCACAGGAAATGTTAGCAGGTTAGGATGAAGAAAAGATAAACAGGTTGAAATTTGTAAAGATGGGAGAGAGCCATGCAGGTGACAGAAGCCAGAGAGTGTAAATGGGGAGCACGGTGAATGTCAAGGCAAATATCGATCTGGGCTGGCTTGAGTAATCGCGGGCCACACACAGGGAGTTACACACAACTGAGGTTGATGTGAAAGGCTGTAATTTGAAGGAATTTATTTTTAGTCAATTTAGTTTGTAAGTTTTTGGTGTTCATCTATAAAAACAAACCCATTTGCTATGATGGTAAATATAGAATAAATGAAGAAAGTCAGTTGTATGGTTCCAAACAGTCTAACTCCTTTATATTATTTTCCAATTCTTTTTTGTTCATTATATATATAAAAAATGTTTCATTTCTGCCATCAGGCATGGGATGTATGTTGCAGATGTGATGGGCTCAGTGAGTGTACAGATCAGAAAGGAGGTAATGACTTGGAAGCTGGAAGAGAAAGGAGAGGGTTATATAATGCTTCTGGGAAGTCTGGAGGAAGTACTCATGGCATGCTATAGCTAAGCCACAAAAATGGTTGCGAAACTCTTGGAAGTCAAGTTGCTCATCACTCTTGAGATCCAGCTTCATCATGTGATCAAGGACATCAAGATCCTTCTGGTTGTTCCTGAAGGTGGCCAGCTCTGTGATCATGAAACAAAGGTGCTAGGTTTCGAGAGCTGACAGCTGTTCTGGTCCCATCCTTCCCACTGTATATTTTGAAAACAGCAATCAGGGTCTCTATGCATTGCTCAGTTTCTGGAGGTCTGGACATTTTTGCCAAGCTGAGGAACGAGGCCCACCTGCAACTGCAGCTGATGGCGGATGAGACAGAAATCCCCTGTAATCCCTATAATCAGGAAATGCTCCTTCCCAAATGTATTTCCAAACAGTTCTCATCTTTGAATAAACTGCACTTTTCCTTACTTCACTAAGTATTGCTGGGACCCTGGACCCAATAGTGTTCATTTCTGTCATGAGCTTTTAGGATGCATGCTTCATAAAATAGGGCATAAACATTTGTTTACCTATTTGTTTGTTTTTGGTTTTTCAAGACAGAGTTCCTCATGGTATCCCTAGCTGTCCTGGAACTCTCTCTGTAGATCATGCTGGCTTCTAACTCACAGAGATCTGCCTGATTCTGCTGCACATAAATGGTTTATATTACTCAGGGCTGAAATCAATCAAGTTGAAACAAAGGGAACCATACAAAGAATCAACAAAACCAGGAGCTGGTTCATTGAGAAAATCAACAAGATAGATGAACCCCTAGCCAGACTTACAAAAGGGCACAGAGACAGTATTCAAATTAACAAAATTAGAAATGAAAAGGGAGATATAACAACAGAAACTGAGGAAATTAAAAAAAATCATCAGATCCTACTACAAAAACCTATACTCAACACAACTGGAGAATCTGGAGGAAATGGACAATTTCCTAGACAGTTACCAAATACCAAAATTAAGCCAGGATCAAATAAATCGTCTAAACAGACCCAAAGAAATAGAAGGAGCCATAGACAGTCTTCCAACCAAAAAAAGCACAGGACCAGATGGTTTTAGTGCAGAATTCTATCAGACCTTCAAAGAAGTCCTGATACCGATACTCTTCAAACTATTCCACAAAATAGAAACAGAAGGAACATTACCCAACTCATTCTATGAAGCCACAATTACCCTGATACCAAAACTACACAAAGATCCAACTAAGAAAGAGAACTACAGACCAATTTCTCTTATGAATATCGATGCAAAAATACTAAACAAAATACTTGCCAACCGAATCCAAGAACACATCAAAACGATCATTCACCATGATCAAGTTGGCTTCATCCCAGGGATGCAGGGATGGTTCAATATACGGAAATCCATCAACGTAATCCACTACATAAACAAACTCAAAGAAAAAACCCACATGGTCATCTCATTGGATGCTGAAAAAGCATTTGACAAAATTCAGCATCCTTTCATGCTAAAGGTCTTGGAAAGAACAGGAATTCAAGGCCCATATCTAAACATAGTAAAAGCAATATACAGCAGACCAGTAGCCAACATCAAGGTAAACGGAGAAAAACTTGAAGCAATCCCACTAAAATCAGGGACTAGACAAGGCTGCCCCCTCTCACCATATCTCTTCAATATAGTACTTGAGGTACTAGCTAGAGCAATTCGACAACAGAGGGAAGTCAAAGGGATACAAATCAGAAAGGAAGAAGTCAAACTATCACTATTCACAGATGATATGATAGTATACTTAAGTGACCCAAAAACCTCCACCAGAGAACTACTGCAACTGATAAACAACTTCAGCAAAGTGGCTGGCTATAAAATCAACTCAAGCAAATCAGTAGCCTTCCTATACGTGAAGGATAAGCAGCCCGAGAAAGAAATTAGGTAAATGACACCCTTCATAATAGCCACAAATGATATAAAGTATCTTGGAGTGACACTAACCAAACATGTGAACGATTTCTGTGACAAAATCTTCAGGTCTCTGAAGAGGGAAATTGAAGAAGATATCAGAAAATGGGAAAATCTTCCATGCTCATGGGTTGGCAGGACTAATATAATCAAAATGGCAATCTTGCCCAAAGCAATATACAGATTCAATGCAATCCCCATCAAAATCCCAACTCAGTTCTTCATAGAGTTAGAAAGAGCAATTCTTAAATTCATCTGGAATAACAAAAAACCCAGGATAGCTAAAACTATCATCAACAGCAAAAGAACTTCTGGGGGAATCAATATCCCAGACCTCAAGCAATATTACAGAGCAGTAGTATTAAAAACTGCATGGTATTGGTTCAGTGACAGGGAGGCGGATTAATGGAATAGGATCGAAGACCCAGAATTGAACCCGCACATCTATGGCCAATTGATCTTCGACAAAGGAGCTGAAAACATCCAGTGGAAAAAAGATAGCCTTTTCAACAGATGGTGCTGGCTCAACTGGAGGTCAACATGCAGAAGAATGAGAATTGATCCACACTTATCTCCTTGCACTAAGCTCAACTCCAAGTGGATCAAGGACCTCCACATAAAACCAGACACACTAAAACTAATAGAAAAGAAACTGGGGAAGACCCTTGAGGACATTGGCTCAGGGGAAAAATTCCTGAACAGAACACCAATTGCTTATGCTCTAAGAGCAAGAATAGACAAATGGGACCTCATAAAATTACAAAGTTTCTGTAAGGCAAAAGACACTGTCAAAGGATAAATTGGCAATCAACAAATTGGGATAAGATCTTCACCAACCCCACATCCGACAGAGGACTAATATCCAATGTATACAAAGAACTCAAGAGGTTAGACCCCAGAAAACCAAATAACTCTATCCACAAATGGGGTACAGAGCTAAACAGAGACTTTTCACCTGAAGAAATTTGGATGGCTGAGAAACACCTTAAAAAATGTTCAACATCATTAGTCATTAGGGAAATGCAAATCAAAACAACCCTGAGATTTCACCTCACACCAGTCAGAATGGCTAAGATTAAAAACTCAGAAGACATCAGGTGTTGGCGAGGAGGTGGAGAAAGTGGAACACTCCTCCACTGCTGGTGGGAATGCAAGCTGGTACAAGCACTCTGGAAATCAGTATGGCGGTTCCTCAGAAAACTAGACGTGATACTTCCGGAGGACCCAGCCATACCCCTCCTGGGAATATACCCAGAAGATTCCCCAGCATGCAATAAGGATACATGCTCCACTATGTTCATAGCAGCCTTATTTATAATAGCCAGAAGCTGGAAAGAACCCAGATGTCCGTCAACGGAGGAATGGATACAAAAAATGTGGTATATATACACAATGGAGTACTATTCAGCCATTAGAAACAATGAATTCATGAAATTCTTAGAGAAATGGATGGAGCTGGAGAACATCATACTAAGTGAGGTGACCCAGTCTCAAAAGAATACCCATGGTATGCAGTCACTGATAAGTGGATATTAGCCTAGAAGCTTGGAACACCAAAGACATAAATCACATACCAAGTGATGTCTCACAAGAAGAAAGGAGTGGACACTGGTGCTAGAATGGACCAAAACATCATTGTGGGGGAGTACAAGAACAGTGAGGTGGGAGGGGGTGGATGCGGGAGCAGGGGGAGGGAAAAGGGCATGTGGGACCTTTGGGGGTGGGGAACCAGAAAAAGGGAAATGAATTGTAAATATAGAATATATCCAATAAAAAATCCAAAATATACATAAATGGTTTATATTGAGGTTGTTTTATAATTTATCTTAGCTGATACATAAAACATAAAAATTATACATAATAATGGGTTGCTTTGTAATTGTTTGATACATGTCCATAATGGGTAATGGTCTAAGTGACTATAAACACTGCCATGCACTGTATCTACCATTTCATCTCATAAGATGAAAACTTTGAAAACCCTTCTAGTACATTATTACCTATAGTCACTCTACTATGCAATAATAACACACCAATACTTCTTGCATTGTGTAAATACAACTTATTACCCATTGATCAGCCATTTACTATCCCTCTCCTTTCATTGTAAATTTCTATGGTATTAACAATAAACAGCATTATACACCTTTATATTGTTAGAGTGTAAACATGCTGAGGACATAGTGAGACACATTGTGTGGATCAGAGCATGTGGACTGTAGTATGATGACTCAGCTTAATTTAAAAATACTGTACAAGTGGGAACCACATAGTATCTTGTAAGTTTCAGTGTATCTGGGGTTTTGTCACTGAGAAGTCCTACACATACATTTCTGTTGACACTCAACATTCTATATCACAGTGCCCAGCACTTAGGAATGTATTTTGTAGCATGACTGCCCCGACCCTTGTAAATTTGTTTAATATACCATATTAACTAACAAGAAATCTGTGCATCTATACCCTCAATGACTGATATTTACCAGTTCTGGGCTCCTCAACAATAAAATTTCTAACTTCCTATTATCTTTTATTTGGAAGACAACACACACACACACACACACACACACACACACACAGTGCACATGCACACACACAAATTAGCTTGACTGCATGAAGCCATCAAGGATACACTTGACAAATGTCTATACAGATAGAGATTTAAGTTTTTTAAAATTATTTTTAAATAGAATCAATCCTTTCAAATTTATTGTTAGTCACACTTTACTCAAGGCTTCCCACTTCCATGAAGAGCAGTTTTATAAAAAGTTTATATTAAAGCCTATCATGCCTATAATAAGAATTTGCATTTTAAGTCCTCAAAAACATTTAAATTTTATGATGAAATACACTGTCCTTACTGCAATGCTTACCTAAAAAATCTGAAATGAACTTTCATAGTAGAAAATTTCAAAGTCTTAAAATTTGTTATAGATATAAGTATGATGAGTGTAGAAATTAGTAATAAGTGATACAGTTAAAAAAAAATCTTCACAATACTGTTTAAGCTATCCATCTTGGCCTTAATTTGAAGAACTTATTTTCACTTGATGCTCATGATTCTTATTTTTTTGAAAAAACAGAATAGTAGTAGTTCACATGCTTGAATCATGAAACTGCAAATTCACCTACATCTAAATTTGTATTAATAGCTTGGCCCCTCAGTTAAAACAGGACATGGGTAGTATGTAGGCTGGGGTCTTCTTAGGGTTTATCTCTTCATTTCCTACTTAATTATATCTGTGGCTGTCCCCTCTTGTTTATCATCATCCCCTCCTCACTGACTCTAAAAGAATTATTCCTTCTGCATGCCTTTCATTCCAGATAAGTTCCCATTCCTTCACTTCTAGTTCATCGGGACTTCACTCCATAGGACAATTTGTGTGCACTGTTTCTCATTCTTTTTTGTCCTCTTATGAGCCTACTGCTCTGAGGATTTAATCTTATTTCTCTTGTCTAACACCTCACAAATGATCATCACATTGGTTTATCCACTGAAAAATTTCCATCATCATATTTTATTTATAGTTTTTATAATTTTATCATTATATTTGAATTACCCATTGTATTTCAAATACTCAGTAATGCTCAGATTACTTACAATCCTATGTGGTACCTCCATTTGTCCAGTCTCCAACCTTTGGCATTACTTATGATCAATTCACTGCCTCTACTCTCTGGCGTCTCTTACAGTCTTGTGACTTTTGATATCATATCCTACTCCCCTAACTCCTATCCATTTCAGGCTTCCTCCAGAGCCTATTTTTGTGTATCCACCTGTATACTCAATTCCACATGTATGACTCACAAGCACAGTGAAGTTAAGCAAAAGGCCAAATTTCGATAACTACCTCAGAATATCCACTATTTGGTCTTTGTCTCAATAGCCTAGAGACAAAGAGACATAGACTTATATTTTAAAATACATCTCATATATCCGTGTCTTCAGAAAAAAATAGACCTTAAAATACATTCAGACTAGAGTCATATGTCCCCTCCTATTGATCCTACCACTATATTGTGTTTATTCCCTTTTGTTTATTTATCTTTGTAATCCTTACCAACATCTAATATTATTGATGGGTGGAATTCCTTCTATAAGTTTCAATGAGTCCCTAGAGTAGAATGCCTCATGATATAACATTATTAGTACATCCCTTCGAAAGGCAGTGAGCTAGGATGAGGTCCTACTGAAGTAGGACAACTTCTAATCCAAGAGTTAGGAATCTGCTACTGTTCTTATGGAGTCACACTGAAACTCCCATTCATTCAACATAGGAAAACAAACCAAAGACATGAATTATTCCATACCAGCCAAATTGAGTAAAACACTGAGTTGATTGGTGACAGAGTAGATTTTTCAGGCACCTACAAGTTATGTAAGTGACACCCATGATACAGCTTTTGTGCTAGGGTGGACTTTTATGAAGATGAAGACACCAGGGTCATGCTGCTTCAGTAAGTAACCACTCAGCTGGGATACTGCCAATAGCCTCATAACCATATTGACCGATTATCATGTAACTCCCCAGTGACATATCAGACTAACACCTGAACAGGGATGGAAGACCTAAGTCTGAGAAGACCAGTCACATGGTCCCTGCTACAAATGGTAAGTCATGCAACTTAGAATGAGTGGATTTTCTGATAAGAGAAGTCTCAGAGTGATAGTGTTCTTACATGTGATATTGTATGACATACCTCTTTAATGAAGAGTGTCTCACATATGAGTATAAACACATCCTCAGCAAGGCTGAAAGTAGCTAATATGAAATAGGATCATAAGCAGGTGAGATCGTACATTGATTTTCAACTTGACACGATATAGAATCATCAAAGAAACAAAAGAGGAACTGCTTCCTCTGGATTTTTTAGATTAGAATAATGGGGTGGGAAGAACTACCCTAAATATAGATATGAACGATAAAAAGGAAAAGCAAGGTAATTTAATCAATCTTTGCTTTCTCCTTCTTGTATGCTGATATAAATGTGACCAGCTGTCTCAAGTTCCTGCTGCCATGCTTCTCCACCATGATGGACTTCCCATCTCAAACTGTGGGTCAGAATAAACCCTTTCTTCCTTAAACAGTAAATAATTGCTGACAAGGAAGAGATTATTTGGGGATGTAGCAAGCTACACAATTGTGGGGCAGTGGACATTGCCAGGAAACTTGGTGAGGCAAAGCAGGTCCTAGTCCCCCAGAAACTTGGGGTATAAAACTAAGATGATAGGCTGCTCCCTGCTCCCTGCCAGATTCCTGGCCTCGAACATGTGCCACACTTTCCACATAAGGAAATGTGACCTGTGGTCATGTAAGCCCAGAACAGTGTTATCCATGCTAATGATAATAATGAGGTACTTAGGGTTCCTGAGGGTTTAGCCAACAAGCTCCTCTTCCCAGACATTCTTCCCTGCAAAAGGTATTTAATTTCTGGTACACCCTGAGAAATTTGTATGCATCCATTTTCCATAATGAAGTCAATAAATGGTATGGATAAACACAGACTGTCTCATGAGAGCCGCCATGGGAGCACAGAGAAGGCCTTCATCTGCAGAGCAGCTGCCTAAATCTCCCATAAAAGGCTCATCTGCACCCTGAGAGACAACTGCTGCCAAGCTAAGAACAATCACTGCTGAGCTGAGCTGAAGCTCCCCTCCCCCATCCCATCCAGGCCTCTTTTGTTATCAGGTTTTCTGCAACTCCTAGCAGCACCTGGATGTCCAAGAATCTGTGCCTCCTCACTGGCCCCAGGACCCTGACACTTCATTCCTGACTTCTCTGTGCAGTTGTCCAGCAACAACTGGATGCCCTGAAGTCAGGAAATACAGGCTGCAGCTTTCTTATAGCAGTAGAGTTGGATAAGTGCAGTCAAATTCCTGGCACTTTGCCTCTCCAATGACCGTGCCCAGCTGCAGGACAGAATGCGGTTCCACACACAATAGTGTGATGTTCATAGTTATCATCTGTACTTGGGTGGGGGTTGGTGAAGTGGGTGGTTGAGTTTCTTCTGCAACAAGCTCCTCACCTGTGCTCCTCACCTGTTCCTTGCCTGTGCTCCTCACCTGCTCCTCGCCTGTTCTCACCTGTCCTCACCTGTTCTCACCTGCTCCTCACTTGTGCTCCTCGTCTGTGCTCTTCACCTCCTCCTCATCTGATCTTCTGACCTGTGCTCCTCACCTACTCCTCACCTGCTCCTCACTGTGCTCCTTATGTGTGCTCCTCACCTGCTCCTCATCTGTGCTCCTCACCTGTTCCTTGCCTGTGCTCCTCACCTGCTCCTCACCTGTTCTCCTCACCTGTTCTCGCCTGCTCCTCACCTGTTCTCCTCGCCTGTGCTCCTCACCTCCTCCTCACCTGCTCCTCACTGTGCTCCTTATGTGTGCTCCTCACCTGCTCCTCACTGTGCTCCTTATGTGTGCTCCTCACCTGCTCCTCATCTGTGCTCCTCACCTGTTCTTCAACTGCTCCTGTAAGCTTCTCACTTCACTACTATTCAATGTGGGTGTGCATAAAATTGTTACTTTGCTCTGTTGTTGTCCTCTCGATATGGAGTGAAGAGATACAGAGTGCTCAAGAAAACTGTTCAATAGCATGGAAGGATCCTATCTAATTGTGACATCAAAGAAAACATGGTCCAACTGTCCTTGATTTCAGGCTTCTGACATTCCATGTTTACATGGAAACTCATTGTTTAATTCTAAGACTTTAATGTTGATTTTATTAAAGAATGCATAAAGCTTCCATATCTTTTAAGAATAAACTTTACTTCAATATAAAAGTTATTTTAAGCTTGTTAAGAAATATATCATTTTTAATGAGACAAATAGAATTGGGGGGGTTCTAAAGAAATATCTCAACAGTTAAGAGCATTGGTTATCCTTTTAGGTGACCAAGCTTCTATTCTCAACACCTACATGGTGGTTCATAACCATCTGTAACTCCAGTTCTAAAGGATCTCCTGGGGCCTCCTTGGGCATACATGCATGTGGTACACAGGCACACGTGTAGGCAGAACACTGTACACAAAATAAAGATAAATGCAATAGCAATGTTAGTAGTTGTGCTATTCTAAGATTATTTTGTATATATGGCAGGATAAATCAAGTAATTGATTTTGTTACTATTGGTTGAAATCAAGATTGTCAATGTGAAAGAAGTTTACCTGTAAAACTCAAAGAAAAGGACACTAAAGAGATGGTTCAGGCAAAGAACAAGTTTCACTCTTGCATGGGACCGAAGTTCCATTTACAGCACCCACACCAAGAGTTTTACAATTGCACACAACAACTCGAGCTCCAGAGGGATATGACACCTCTGGCTTTATCAGGCATCTATACTCACATACACATGGGCAAACACAGTTGCATAATTAATTTTTCAAAGCTAAACATCAAAGAACAAAGCTACAACCTTGTAATTTGTGTTCGTATTTTAATTAGAAAGAGAATGTGAACTCATGTAATCTTTTCTTTTTTCAAAATTGAGTTATTTCCTGCAACCCCTCCACTGGACTTTATAGTCTAGCCCACAACTCCAACAGACAACTTCTGCTTTATGGGAAGCCATGCTAGTACTAAGGACCCCAGAAGACTTCTACTTTACTAAAGTACATTCAGCACTAGGAACTTTAGAGACTAAGAAGGTACCCAGAACCCCAGAGGTCACACAGGTACTCTGAACCCCAGAAGCAACGTTAGCACCCAAAACCACAGAGATCATGCAGGTCACAAAAATCCCAGTCATGACACCCTGCTGGCCATGAAGACTTGCTGGTCATTAGAACACCAGGCTACTCAGGCCAAAAGACCAGAAAGGAAACAGAAACAAAGGGGGAAATATCCCCAAAACATCCATCTAACAAAGATAAACTCAGAAGTCATAACTAAACCCATAATAACCCCTAATCCAGTATAAGAATACAAACAGCAACAGTCAAGGCAATAAAGTACCACCAGACCTAGATATCCTACTACAGCAACCCCTGAATAGTCTAACACAAATGAAGCACAAGAAAATGACCTTAAATACAGTCTTATGAAGATGATAGAGGCCCTTAAATAGGGAATGAATAAATCCCTTAAAGAAATCCAGGAAAATACAAACAAACGAGAAATGAATAAAATTGTTGTTCAAGATCTGAAAATGGAAATCAAGTCATAAAGAAAACACAAACTAAGGAAATGCTAGAGATGGAAAATCTAAGCATGTAAACAGGAACTACAAACAGAAGCATCACCAATAGAACGCAAGAAATGGAAGACAGAATCTCAAGTGTTGAAGATACAATAGAAGAAATAGGTTTATCTGCCAAAGAAAGGTCAAATCTAAAATATCCCTAACACAAAACATCTAGGAAATTTGGGACTCTATGAAAATACCAAACCTAAGAATAATAGAAACAGATAAGAAGATTGCCAGCTGAAAGGACCAGAAAATATCTTCAACAAAGCACAGAAGAAAATTCCCCTAAAGAAAGAGATCTTTATAAATGTACAAGAAGCTTACAGAACACCAAATAAATTGGGCCAGAGCAGAAATTCTTCTGACTACATAATAATCAAAACACAACATTTATAGAAAATGAAAAATAACACTAAAATTTTCAAGGCCGATTTTGTACCCAGGCACCAGGCGATTCCACAGCCCTCTGTGCACAGCCCTCTAGGGGATTGTGAACTTCCAGCAGAGCTTTCACTTCTGGGCACAGAGGTGAGAACTGCACTTTCTCTCCAATAACAGTACAGAGGGGAAGACCTAGGAGCACACAGGCATATAGTGGAGAAGCTGGAACAGGAGCTTTCCAATAGCCATCTGCATCCAGGACAAGCACAAGAACCCTACCAACAAAACCTAGGCTACTTGGCAACATGAGAACCCAGTTCTCCCACCACAGCAAGTCCTGAATGCCCCAACACATCAGAAAAACAAGAATTGTACCTAAAATTGCATCTTATGATGATGATAGAAGTCTTTAAGAAGAACATAAATAATTCACTTAAAGAAATAGAGGAAAACACAGATAAACAGGTAGAAGCCCTTAAAGAATTACAGGAAAACACAACCAAACAGGTAAAGGAACTGAACAAAACCATCCAGGATATAAAAATGGAAGTTGAACCACTAAAGAAATCGCAAAGGGAGATAGTAAAACTGGAGATAGAAATCCTAGAAAAAATTATGAGCCATAGATGCAAGCATCACCAACAGAATACAAGAGGTAGAAGAGAAAAATCTCTGGTGCAAAAATACCACAGAAAACATTGACACAATAGTCAATGAAAATGCAAAATCCAAAAAGCTCATAACTCAAAACATCCAGGAAATCCAGGACACAATGAGAAAACCAAACCTAAGGATAATAGGGATAGTGGAGAGCAAAGACTCCCAAATTAAAGGGCCAGTAAATATCATCAACAAATTATAGAAGAAAGCTTCTTTAACATGAAGAAAGGGATACCCATGGACATACAAGAAGCCAATAAAACTCCAAAGAGATTTCACCAGAAAAGAAACTCTTCCTGTCACATAAGAATCAAAACACCAAATGCACAAATCAAAGAAAGAATACTAAAAGTAGTAAGGGAAAAAAGGTCAGGTAACATATAAAGGCAGACCTATCATAATTACACCAGACTTCTCACCATAGTCTATGAAAGCGAGAAGATCCTGGGCAGATGTCATACAGACCCTAAGAGAACAAAAATGCCACTCCAGGCTACTATACCAGCAAAACCCCTCAATTACCAAAGATGGAGAAACAGAGATATTACATGACAAAACCAAATTTACACAATATCTTTCCACAAATCCAGCCCTATCAAAGGATAATAAATGGAAAACCCAACACAATGATGGAAACTGCACTCTAGAAAAAGAAAGAAAGTAATCATCCATTAACAAACCAATAAGACTGCCACATAAGCCTAACTCCATATTTAACAACAATAATACCAGGAAACAACAATCACTTTTCCTTAATATCCCTTAATATCAATGGACTCAATTTCCCAATAAAATTAAATAAACTAACAGACTGGATACATAAACAGGATCCAACATTTTGCTGCTTACAAGAAACCCACCTCAGTGACAAAGACAGACACTACCTCAAAGTAAAAGGCTGGAAAACGATTTTTACAAGCAAATCGTCCAAAGAAACAAGCTGGTGTAGCCATTCTAATATGGAATAAAACTGAATTTCAACCTAAAGTTATCAAAAAAAGATAAGGAGGGACATTTCATACACATCAAAGGAAAAATACTCCAAGAACTCTCAATTTGAAATATCTATGCTCCAAATGCAAGGGTACTTACATTCATAAAAGAAACTTTACTAAAGCTCAAAGCACACACCGCACCTCATAAAATAATAGCACCCCACTCTCAGCAATGAACAGATCATGGAAACAGAAAATAAACAGAGAAACAGTTAAACTAACAGAAGCTATGACCCAAATGGATTTAACAGATATCTATGGAAATCGTCCAAAGAAACAAGCTGGTGTAGGCATTTGTGATGGTTAGTATATGATTGGCCCAGGAAGTGACCTCATTAGGAGGTGTGGCCTTGTTGGAGTAGGTGTGTCACTGTGGGTGTGGGCTTAAGACCCTCACCCTGGCTGCCTGGAAGTCAGTCTTCCACTAGCAGTCTTCAGATGAAGATGTAGAACTCTCAGCTCCTCCTGTACCATGCCTGCCTGGATGCTGCCATGTTTCTGCCTTGATGACCTTGATGACAATGGACTGAACCTCTGAGCCTGTAAGCCAGCCCCAATTAAAATGTTGTCTTTTATAAAACTTGCATTGGTCATGGTGTCTGTTCACAGCAGTAAAGCCCTAACTAAGACAGAAGTTAGTACCAGGGGGTGGGGTATAGCTGTGATAGGCCTGACCATGCTTTTGTTCAGAAGAATGTGGATTTGGGGACTTTGGATTTGGAAAGCCACGGAATTCTTTAAGTGGGGCTTAATGTGCCAGACTAGTAGGAATATGGAAGACAGTGGTGCTGAGGGACATTTGAACTGTGTAGGCCTGATGAAGAAGAACTTTAATATGTGGCTGAGAGACTGTTTTTGTGATGTTTTGGTGAAGAACACATCTGCTTTTTGCCATTGTCTGAAGAGACTGCCCAGGACTAAGGTAAAGAGATTTATATTAATTGCATCTGCAAAGGAAGTCTCAAAGAAACTCAACAAAGACTTTGTTCTCTGGTTAAGTCTGATAAAGAGAATTTTGAACAAACATAGAAAGCTGAGAAAGGAAAAGTACAAAATATATAGTTTGAGTATTAAAGGGACTCCAGGAAGTGAAATGGAGCTGAATTCAAGGATATTAAACTGAATTAAAGGAGTGGTGACCTTGGGGGCAAGATTCACCCAGTTAACTTTAGGTCCAGGCATGGTCGTACAAGCCTTTAATCCCAGGAGGCAAAGAAAAGCAGATCTCTGAGTTCAAGGTCAGCCTAGAACAGAGCAAATTCTAGGTGAAGAAAAACTTAAATCTAGGCTTGGTGGACCACACTTTTAATCTCAGTGCTTAGGAGACAGGCATGCAGATCTCTTGAGTTCAAGGTCAGTCTAAGGAGCAAGATTCAAGACAGCCAACTTAGGCAGTGAAGGAGCTGGTAAAAAGGAAGCTAGTGATAATGTAATAGAACAAGGGGGCCAATGTTCCAGCTCCTGCAAGCAGCAGAACTCAGCAGCTTCAGCCATGTGTCTCTGGCTTTATATTCAAGAGGATAAGGAAACTACTGGGCAGTTGATGCTGGTTAGCTGGAGCTAAGAAATTAGTGGTGATTAAGAAAAGACCAGCATCATTGAGGTGAAATATGGGAACTGTTTTCTGAGAGCACAAAGAAGCTGTATTCAGAGATAGCCAAATGTTCCTCATGCTGCAGCTGTACTTGGTAACATGTAAGAATCATCCAGGTGGTACTGGTTTTGAAGGCATGAAGGCATCATGAAGAACAGCTGAAGCTTGGTACTGTGAGAGGCCATGGAAGGCCATTGGTGAAAGTGTACCCTCAGTTGTAGTTGACAGCCCAGGACTGAAGGGATCATGCAAAGGAGTTGAGGCTTGGTACTGTGAAGAGAACCTATGAGAGGCTTTGGTGAAATATAGTTGCAGTGGAAGACCCTAGCATACTGGAGATGCCAGTACCATGGGATGATCACCAAGAACAGCAGTGGCAGTGAGTGGATCAATCTGAACTTAGAGTGCTACAGAGGACAGAGCTGGAGAAGTGACACCAGCTCTTTGGAGATACACAGAAGATCATGTGTGGATCTCAGACTTTGGAACAAGAAGCTGTGAAGCTGAAATTGACTTGGGGTACCCAAGATGTTAAAGATGCCAGAGCCACAGGATGCCTGCCAAGAAAAGTTGCTAACAGGGAGTGGAACAAGCCCAGGAGAAAGAACCTTGTTGAAGTCAACAAAGATGAAAAAGGAGTTGGATATCTGAAGACTGCTTTGCCATCAGACATGGAGATGCAGAGTTTGGACTTTGCCCAGCTGGTTTCCTGTCTTGCTTGGGGGATTAAGTGATTGAATGAATCTCAAGAGACCTTGAACTTTGGACTTTTAACACTGTTGAGACTGCTATAGACTACAGGGACTTTTGAAGTTGAACTAAATGTATTTGCATTATGCTATATTTAAGTATGGCCCCCATAGACTCATGTTTGAACAAGCCTATGGGGGCCAGGGAGTGGAATGTGATGGTTAGTATATGATTGGCCCAGGAAGTGACCTCATTAGGAGGTGTGGCCTTGTTGGAGTAGGTGTGTCACTGTGAGTGTGGGCTTAAGACCCTCACCCTGGCTGCCTGGAAGTCAGTCTTCCACTAGCAGTCTTCAGATGAAGATGTAGAACTCTCAGCCCCTCCTGTACCATGCCTGCCTGGATGCTGCCATGTTTCTGCCTTGATGACCTTGATGACAATGGACTGAACCTCTGAGCCTGTAAGCCAGCCCCAATTAAAATGTTGTCTTTTATAAAACTTGCATTGGTCATGGTGTCTGTTCACAGCAGTAAAACCCTAACTAAGACACTATTCTAATATGGAATAAAACTGAATTTCAACCTAAAGTTATCAAAAAAGATAAGGAGGGACACTTCATACACATCAAAGGAAAAATACTCCAAGAACTCTCAATTTGGAATATCTATGCTCCAAATGCAACATTTTATCATAAAACAAAAGAATATATCTTCTTCTCAGCACCTCATGGTACCTTCTCCAAACTTGACCATATAATCAGTCACAAAACAGGCCTCAACAAATATAAGAAGATGAAAATAATCCCATGCATCCTATCAGATCATCACAGATTAAGAATGATCTTCAATAACATCTAAAACAATAGAAAACCCACATATAAGCGGCAGGCCTCCATATTGCAACCAGGACACAGCTGGAAAGGTGCAGGTAGAGACTCCGTCTCGGGCTAGAGCAGGGGGATCTGCTAAGCTCTGGTCCCCAGGCGGGCCCAGGCGCCTAGGCTCTGCTGCACGTCCCTGCAAGCTTAGGCCTTGCACCGAGGCAGCCGGAGCCACCCAGCTCCCCAGGACCCTGGAACAGCGATAGCGGCAGGCCTCCATATTGCAACCAGGACACAGCTGGAAAGGTGCAGGTAGAGACTCCGTCTGGGGCTAGAGCAGGGAGATCTGCTAAGCTCTCGACCCCAGGCAGGCCCAGTGGGGGGCGCCTAGGCTCTGCCGCACGTCCCTGCGAGCTTAGGCCATGCACCGAGGCAGCCAGAGCCACCCAGCTCCCCAGGACCCCGGACCAGCGATAGCAGCAGGCCTCCATATTGCAACCAGAACACAGCTGGAAAGGCACAGGTAGACAGATTCCATCAGGGGCTACCGCGTGGGGGGATCTGCTAGGCTCTCGCTACTAGGCAGGCCCAGCAGTGCCTGCCGAGGCTCTGCTGCACTCCCCCACACTTCCCGGAGACCTCAGGCCATGCACAAAGTCAGCGGGTGGCAGCCAGCTTGTGATCCCGTTGAGCAGCAATCACGCATAACCACCAGTAGAAAAACAACAGGTAAGCCCAGCCTCACAGGAGATTCAAACACCAGCCAGTGACAACAAGGTTAACTAACACCAGAAATAACCAGATGGCAAAAGGTAAACGAAGGAAAGTCACTAACAGAAATCAAGGCAACATGACAGCATCTGAACCCAGTTCGCCAAAAACAGGAAGCCCTGGATACCCCAAAACACCAGAAAAACAAGACTTGGATATAAAATCACTGGTCAGGATGCTGGTAGCTGAACACATAGAAAAATCTCGTAAAGAAATAGAGGAGAAAATGGATCAAAAGTTAGAAGCCTTTACAAGGCAAATACAAAAATCACTTCAAGAAATGCAGGAGAAGATGGATCAAAAAGAAGACAATAAAGAAGAAAGACAAAAATCACTTAAAGAAATACAGAAGAACGTGGGCCAACAAGTAGAAGCTATGAAAGAGGAAACACAAAAATCTATTAAAGAAATACATGAAAACACAATCAAGCAAGCAAAAGATCTGAGCATATCCATCCAGGTACTAAAAACAGAAGTAGAAACAACTAAGAAATCGCAGAGGGAGACAACATTGGAGATAGAAAACCTTGGGATGAAATCAGGGGCCATAGATGCAAATATCAACAATAGAATACAAGAGATAGAAGACAGAATATCAGAAGCCGAAGATACCATAGGAACCATTGATTCAACAGTCAAAGAAAATACTAAATGCAAAAAGGCTGTAACCCAAAACATCCAGGAAATCCAGGACACAATGAGAAGACCAAACATAAGGATTATAGGTATAGAGGAGAATGAAGATTTACAAGTTAAAGGGCCAGCAAATATCTTCTACAAAATTATGGAAGAAAACTTCCCCAACCTAAAGAGAGAGATGCCCATGAATATACAAGAAGCATATAGAACCCCAAACAGACTGGATCAGAACAGAAATACATCCCGTCACATAATAATCAAAACTCCAAATGTACTAAACAAAGAAAGAATATTAAAGGCAGCAAGAGAAAAAGGCCAAGTAACTTATAAAGGAAGACCTATCAGAATAACACCAGACTTCTCACCTGAGACCATGAAAGCTAGAAGATCCTGGGCAGATATAATGCAAACTCTAAGAGAACACAAACTTCAGCCAAAACTACTTTACCCAGCAAAGCTCTCAATCGCCATAGATGGAGACATCCAGGTATTCCATGACAAAACCAAATTTGCACGATATCTTTCCACAAATCCAGCCCTACAAAGAATAATAGGGGGAAAACACCAAGACAAGGACGGAAACTACACCCAGGAAGAAGCAAGATAGAAACCTCCTCTCATCAAACCCAAAAGAAGGTAACCTCTCGAATATAAAAAATAAATAAAATAAATAAATATAATTTCAAAAATGGCTGGAGGTAATAATTACTATTCCTTAATATCTCTTAACATCAATGGACTCAATTCACCAATAAAAAGACATAGATTAACAGACTGGATATGGAAACAGGACCCTACATTTTGCTGCATACAGGAAACACATCTCAGTGTTAAAGACAAACACTACCTTAGAGTAAAAGGCTAGAAGACAATTTTACAAGCAAATAGTCTCAGGAAACAAGCTGGAGTAGCCATTCTAATATCAGATAAAATTGACTTCCAACCTAAAATCATCAAAAGAGACTCAGAAGGTCACTTCTTGCTGGCCAAAGGGAAAATCCACCAAGAAGAGCTCTCAATACTGAACATCTATGCTCCAAATGCAAGGGCACCCTCATTCGTAAAAGAAACCTTACTAAAGCTTAAAGCACACATTACACCGAACACAATAATTGTGGGTGACTTCAACACTCCACTCTCCTCAATGGACCCGTCAGGAACGCAGAAACTAAACAGGGACACAGTGAAACTAATTGAAACTCTGGACCAATTGGATTTAACAGATATATATATATATATATATATATATATATATATATATATATATATATATATAGAACATTTCATCCTAAAGCTAAAGAATATACCTTTTTCTCAGCTCCACATGGTACCTTCTCCAAAATAGACCATATAATTGGTCATAAGACAGATGTCAACAAATACAAGAAGATCGAGCTAATCCCATGCCTCCTATCAGATCACCATGGAGTAAGAGTGGTCTTCAATAGCAACAAAAACAACAGAAAGCCCACATACGCATGGAAACTGAACAATACTCTACTGAATGACACCTTGGTCAAGGAAGAAATAAAAAAAGAAATCAAAGACTTTTTAGAATTCAATGAAAATGAAGGTACAACCTACCCAAATCTATGGGACACAATGAAAGCAGTGCTAAGAGGAAAACTCATAGCTCTAAGTGCATCCAAAAAGAAACTGGAGAGAGCATACACTAGCAACTTAATGGCACACCTTAAAGCCCTGGAAGAAAAACAAGTTAATTCACCCAGCAGGAGTAGAAGACAAGAAATCATCAAACTCAGGGCTGAAATCAATCAAATAGAAACAAAGAGAACCATACAAAGAATCAACAAGACCAGGAGTTGGTTCTTTGAGAAAATCAACAAGATAGATAAACCCCTAGCCAGACTAACCAAAGGACACAGAGACAGCATCCAAATTAACAAAATTAGAAATGAAAAGGGAGACATAACAACAGAAACTGAGGAAATTCAAAAGATCATCAGATGCTACTACAAAGGTCTATACTCAAAACAACTGGAGAATCTGGAGGAAATGGACGATTTCCTAGACAGATATCAAATACCAAAATTAAATCAGCATCAAGTAGACCAGCTAAATAGTCCCATAACCCCTAAAGAAATAGAAGGGGTTATAGAAAGCCTCCCAACCAAAAAAAGTACGGGACCAGATGGTTTTAGTGCAGAATTCTACCAGACCTTCAAAGAAGACTTAACATCAATACTCTTCAAACTATTCCACAAAATAGAGACAGAAGGGACACTGCCCAACTCATTCTTCGAAGCCACAATTACGCTAATACCTAAACCACAAAAAGATCCAACAAAGAAAGAGAACTACAGGCCAATTTCTCTGATGAATATAGATGCAAAAATACTAAATAAAATTCTTGCTAACCGAATCCAAGAGCACATCAAAACGATCATCCACCATGATCAAGTAGGCTTCATCCCAGGGATGCAGGGATGGTTCAATATACGGAAATCTATCAATGTAATCCACTACATAAACAAACTAAAAGAAAAAAAACCACATGGTCATCTCATTAGATGCTGAAAAAGCATTCGACAAAATTCAGCATCCTTTCATGCTAAAAGTCATGGAAAGAGCAGGAATTCAAGGCCCCTACCTAAACATAGTAAAAGCAATCTACAGCAAACCAGTAGCCAACATCAAAATAAATGGAGAGAAACTTGAAGCAATCCCACTAAAATCAGGGACTAGACAAGGATGCCCTCTCTCTCCATATCTTTTCAATATAGTACTTGAAGTTCTAGCAAGAACAATTAGACAACATAAGGAAATCAAAGGGATACAAATTGGAAAGGATAGTCAAACTATCATTATTTGCAGATGATATGATAGTTTACTTAAGTGACCCAAAAAACTCCACCAGAGAACTTCTACAGCTGATAAACAACTTCAGCAAAGTGGCTGGTTATAAAATTAACTCAAGCAAATCAGTAGCCTTCTTGTACTCAAAGGACAAGCAGGCTGAGAAAGAAGTTAGGGAAATAACACCCTTCACAATAGCCACAAACAACATAAAGTACCTTGGCGTAACTCTAACCAAACAAGCAAAAGATCTGTATGACAGGAACTTCAAGTCCTTGAAGAAAGAAATCGAAGAAGACCTCAGAAGATAGAAAAATATTTCTTGCTCCTGGATTGGCAGGATCAATATAGTAAAAATGGCCATCTTACCAAAAGCAATATACAGATTCAATGCGATCTCCATCAAAATCCCAACTCAATTCTTTGTAGATCTAGAAAGAGCAATTCTCAAATTCATCTGGAGCAACAAAAAACCCAGGATAGCTAAAACTATTCTCAACAATAAAAGGACTTCTGGGGGAATCAATATCCCTGACCTTAAACAGTACTACAGAGCAATTGTGTTAAAAACTACATGGTATTGGTACAGCAACAGGCAAGTGGATCAATGGAATAGGATTGAAGACCCAGAAATTAACCCACAGACTTATGGTCACTTGATCTTTGATAAAGGAGCCACAACCATCCAGCGGAAAAAAGAGTCTTTTCAACAAATGGTGCTGGTTCAACTGGAGGTCAACATGCAGAAGAATGCGAATTGACCCACTCTTATCTCCTTGCACTAAGATCAACTCCAAGTGGATCAAGGACCTCCACATAAAACCAGACACACTGAAACTATTAGGAAAGAAACTTGGGAAGACCCTGGAGGACATAGGCACAGGGGGAAAATTCCTGAACAGAACACCAATAGCTTATGCACTAAGATCAAGAATTGACAAATGGGACCTCATAAAATTACAAAGTTTCTGCAAGGCAAAGGACACTGTCAGAAGGACAAAACAACAACCAACAAAGTGGGAAAAGATCTTCACCAACCCCACATCCGACAGAGGGCTAATATCCAATATATACAAAGAACTCAAGAAGTTAGACCCAAAAAAACCAAATAACCCTATCAAAAATGTGGCACAGAGCTAAACAAAGAATTTTCACCAGAAGAAATTCAGATGGCTGAGAAACACCTTAAGAGATGTTCAACATCATTAGTCATCAGAGAAATGCAAATCAAAACAACCCTGAGATTCCACCTCACACCAGTCAGAATGGCTAAGATTAAAAACTCAAGAGACAACAAGTGCTGGCGAGGATGTGGAGAAAGAGGAACACTCCTCCACTGTTGGTGGGATTGCAAAATGGTAAAACCGCTCTGGAAATCAGTGTGGCGGTTCCTCAGAAAATTGGGCACGTTCCTTCCAGAGGACCCTGGCATACCACTCCTGGGCATATACCCAGAGGATTCCCCTGCATACAATAAAGACACATGCTCCACTATGTTTATAGCAGCCTTGTTTATAATAGCCAGAAATTGGAAGGAGCCCAAATACCCCTCAAAGTAGGAATGGATACAGAAAATGTGGTATATTTATACAATGGTATACTACTCAGCAATTAAAAATAATGAATTAATGCAATTTGTAGGTAAATGGTTAGACCTGGAAAATATCATCCTGAGTGAGCTAACCCAATCACAAAAGAATACACATGAAATGCAATCACTGATAAGTGGATATTAATGAGCCCAGAAGCCCTAAATACTCAAGGCACAATTAAATTAGCAAGTCAAATGATTCCCAAGAAGAAAGGAGAGGACCCTGGGCCTGGAAAGATTGGATCCAATTTTGTAGAGAAACTGTGGGGGGAGGGGGAATGATTGGGGAATAGTTGGGGGGGAGAGGAACTATGGGACATAGGGAGGGGGGAACTGGGAAAGGGGAAAGCCTTTGGAATGTAAACATAGAATATAGAAAATAAAAAAAAATTCATTCTTGAAAAAAAAAAGAAAACCCATATATATGTGGAAGCTGAAAAACACTCTCCTCAATGATAACTTGGTCAAGGAAGAAATAAAGAAAGAAATTAGCGACATTTTAGAATTTGATGAAAACCAAGGTGCAACATACCGAAACCTATGGGACACAATGAAAGCAGTGCTAAGAGCAAAACTCAAAGCTCTGAGTCCCTGCAAAAAGAAACTGGAGAAAGCATACACTAGCAGCTTGACAGCACCTCTGAAAGCTCTAGAACAAAAAGAAGCAAATACAAGATAGAGATGGCATGAAATAATCAAACTCAGGGCTGAAATCAACCAAATAGAAACAAATAATACTATACAAAAAAAAAAAAAACCCAAATAATCTAGAAGCTGGTTCGTTGAGAAAATCAACAAAATGGATAAACCTGTAGCCAGACTAACCAGGTGGCACAGAGACAGTATCCAAATTAACAAAATCAGAAATGAAAAGGGAGAGATAACAACAGAAACTGAGTAAATCCAAAAAATCATCAGATCCTACTAAAAAAGCCTTTATTCAACAAAACTGGAAAATCTGGATGAAATGGACAATTTTCCAGATACCAGGTACTAAAATTAAATCAGGATCAGATAAAAAATCTAAACACCCCATAAGCCCCAATGAAATAGAAGCAGTGATCAATAGGCTCCCATCAAGAAAAGCCCAGGACCAGATGGGTTTAGTCCAGACTTCTATGAGTTCTTCAAGAAAGACATTATACCAATACTCTTGAAACTATTCCAAAAAATAGAAACAGAAGGAACACTACCCAATTCATTCTATGAAGCCACAATTTCTCTGATACCTAAACCACACAAAGACCCTACAGAGAAGAACTTCAGATCAAATTCCCTTATGAATATCGAAGCAAAAATACTCAATAAAATTATTGCAACCAGAATACAAGAACTCAGCAAAATGATTATCCGTCATGATCAAGTAGGCTTCATCCCATTGATGTAGAGATGGTTCAATATAAGGAAATCTGTCAACATAATCCACTATATAAACAAACTCAAAGAAAATAACACATGATCATCTCTTTAGATGTTGAAAAGGCATTTGAAAAAACCCAACACCCCTTCAGGATAAAAGTCTTGGAAAGATCAGGAATTTAAGGCCTATACATAAACATAGTAAAAACAATATACAGCAAACCAGTAGCCAACATTAAACTAAACTCAGAGAAATTCTAAGCAATTCCAGACAAGACTGCCCACTCTCTCCATACCTATTCAACTTAGTACTAGAAGTCTTAGCCAGAGCAATTAGACAACAAAAAGAGGACAAAGGAATACAAATTGGAAAGGAAGAAGTCAAAATATTATTTGCAGATGATATGATAGTATACTTAAGTGACCCCCAAAATTACACAAGTGAACTCCTAAACCTGATAAACAACTTCAGCAAAGTGTCTGGATATAAAATTAATTCAAACAAATCAGTGGCCTTCCTCTACTCAATGGATAAACAGACCGAGAAAGAAATTAGAGAAAAGCTCACTTCACAATAGTCACAAATAATGTAAAATACCATGGTGTGATTCTAACCAAACATGTGAAAGATCTGTATGACTTTAAGGCTCTGAAGAAAGAAATCAAAGAAGATCTCAGAAGATGGACAGATCTCCCATGCTCATGGATTGGCAGGATTAATATAGTAAAAATGTCCTACTTGCTGAAAGCAACCTACAGATTCAATAAAATCTCCATCAAAATTCCAGCTCAATTCACCATAGAGCTAGAAAGAGCAATTTGAAAATTCATCTGGAACAACAAAAAACTCAGGATAGCTACAACTATTTTCAGCAATAAAAGAACTTCTGGTGGAATCACCATCCCTGAACTCAAGTTGTACTATGCAGAAATGATAAAAACTGCATGGTATTAGTACAGTGGCAGGCAGATAGATCAATGGGAGAGAATTGAAGACCCAGAAATGAACCCATGCATCTACAGTCATTTGATCTTTGACAAAGGAGCAAAAACCATGCAGTGGAAAAAGACAGCATTTAAATCAAATGGTGGTGATTCAACTGGCAGTCAACATGTGGAGCCATGCAAATTGATCCATTCTTATCTCCCTGTACAAAACTCAAGTCCAAGTCCATCAAGGACCTCCACATAAAACCAGATACACTGAAAATAATAGGAAAAAAAGTGGGGAAGAGCCTTGAGCACATCGGCACAGGGGAAAGTTCCTGAATAGAACACCATTGTCTTAAGCTCTAAGATTAAGAATTTACAAATGGGACCTCATAAATTTGCAAAGTTTCTGTAAGGCAAAGGACACTGCCAATAGGCCAAAATGGCAACCAACAGATTGGGAATAGAGCTTTACCAATCCTACATCCAATAGTGGATTAATATCCAATATATACAAAGAACTCAAGAAGTTAGATTCCAGAGAACCAAATAACCCTATTAAAAATGGCGTACAGAACTAAACAAAAACTTCTCAACTGAGGACTACCATATGGATGAGAATCACCTAAAGAAATGATCAACTAAATGTTCCCTTAGTCATCAGGGAAATGCAAATCAAAACAACCTTGAGATTCTATGTTACACAAATTAGAATGGCTAAAATAAAAAACCTAGGTGACAGCAGATGATGGTAAGGATACAGAGAAAGAGGAACACTCTTCCATTGATGGTGGGATTGCAAGGTGGTAAAACCACTCTGTAAATCAGTTTGGTGGTACATGAGAAAATTGATCATAGTATTACCTGAGGACTCAGCTATACCACTCCTGGGCATATACTCAGAAGATGCTCCAACATATAATAAGGACTCATGCTCTACTATGTTCATAGCAGCCTTATTTATAATAGCCAAAAGCTAGAAAAAACCCAGATGTCCCTCAACAGAGGAATGGATACAGAAAATGTGATATATTTACACAAAGGAATACTACGCAGCTATTAAAAACAACAAGTTCATGAAATTCTTAAGCAAATGGTTTGAACTAAAAAATATCATCCTGATTGAGGTAACCCAATCATAAAAGAACACAAATGTTATGTACTCACTGGTAAGTGGATATTAGTCCAGAAACTTGGAATGCCCAATATACAATTCACATACTATATGAAACTTACGACAGAAGATCAAAGTGTGGATACTTTTGTCCTTAGATAACATATGAAATACCCATGGGAGGAAATTCAGAGATAAGTATAAGGCAGAGACTTAAAGTAAGGCCAACCAGAAACTGCCCCTCCTAGGAATCCATCCCTTATACAGTTACATAACCCAGACACTATTGTGGATGCCAACATGTGATTGCTGACAGGAGCCTGAGCTGTCTCCTGGGAGGCTCTACCAGTGCCTGAAAAACATAGAGGGGGATGCAGTGAAATGACACACTGGTATTCATTTTGAAGCAATTCAGGAAAGGAAAGTAGGTGAGAAGTGAAGGATAGCAAATATGCCTAAATCTTGATAATTATGCGCAGAGGAGACAGACATCACTGCTTTGGTATCTGCCTATTTGAAATTATTTATAATGAAACAATTTAGATTAATGCAGTTGAAAATCAGGAAATGAGTAAGAAATAAATAACAGTGCAGAAAAGCATCACAGGAGGGTGGCTCATTCATCCATGGAGTCCTTAGGCAGGAGGGACATACAATAACAAAGAAGTGACCAGTGCCCTTGGGAGGCAGAGAGGGAAACCAGACTAGACCACATGGAAGCACCATGTCTCAAGAACAAAAGGAAACAGAAGGCAGGGGGGGAGGTTGAGGGAAAGTGGAGAGAGAGAGAGAGAGAGAGAGAGAGAGAGAGAGAGAGAATGGCAAGGGTGAGGAAAGATTTGTTTATGTGGTATATTTATGTTTGTGTGTAGATATCTCCATAGAACACTTGAAAATGAGCATTCAAGATTTGAAATTTAAAAAAAAAATAGAAAAAGTAAAATGCTCATTATTTTCTAGAATGTGAATATTTTGAAATTTTGAGTTATTCAGTCAAGTCATGTCTTGCTAAGTTCTAGAAATCAAAGAAAAATAGTGATTTCTTATAAAGGACATCTCTCTCAGATTCTTGGTTTTATTTATTTATTTATTTATTTATTTATTTATTTATATTTTCTATATTCTTTGTTTACATTCCAAATGCTTTACTCTTTCCCGGTTCCCCCTCACCATAAGTCCCATAAGCCCTCTTCCCTCCACCCATTTCCCAATCACCCCCTCCAATTTCTCTGTCCTGATACTCCCCTATAATGCTGAATCAAGCTTTTCCAGGACCAGGGCCCTCTCCTTTTTCCTTCTTAGGAATCATTTGATATGTTAATTGTGCCTTTTGTATTCAGAGCTTCTGAGCTCATTAATATCCACTTATCAGCAACTGCATTCCATGTGTATTCTTTTGTCATTGGGTTACCTCACTTAGGATGATATTTTCCAGTTCCAACAATTTGCCTAAGAATTTCATGAATTCATTTTTTTAAATTGCTATTCCATTGTGTAAATATACCACATTTTCTGTATCCATTCCTCCATCGAGGGACATCTGGGGTCCTCTACATAAAACCAGACACATGAAACTAATAGAAAAGAAACTGGGGAAGACCCTGGAGGACATGGGCACAGGGGGAAAGTTCCTGAACAGAACACCAATAGCTTATGCTCTAAGATCAAGAATTGACAAATGGGACCTCTTAAAATGACAAAGTTTGTTTAAGGCAAAGGACACTGTTAAAAGGACAAAACGGCAACCAACAAATTGGGAAAAGATCTTCAACAACCCTACATCCAACAGAGGGCTAATATCCAATATATACAAAGAACTCAAGAAGGTAGACTCCAGAGATCCAAATAACCCTATTAAAAAATGGGGTAGAGAGCTAAACAAAGAATTTTCACCTGAAGAACTTCGAATGGCTGAGAAGCACCTTAAGAAATGTTCAACATCATTAATCATTAGGGAAATGCAAATCAAAACAACCCTAAGATTCCACCTCACACCAGTCAGAATGGCTAAGATTAAAAACTCAGGAGATAGCAGGTGTTGGCGAGGATATAGAGAAAGAGAAACACTCCTCCACTGCTGGTGGGATTGCAAGCTGGTACAACCACTCTGAAAAGCAGTCTGATGGTTCTTCAGAAAACTGGGCATGACACTTCCAGAGTATCCTGTTATACCACTCCTAGGCATATATACCCAGAGGATTCCCTGGCATGCAATAAGGACACATGCTCCACTAGGTTCATAGCAGCCTTATTTATAAAGGACATTTCTTCTGGGGTGGATTTCCACATTAAATCTCTGCCCTGTCGGTATGCAGGGTGGGAAAACAGACTCAGCTCCACCTTCTGCTTGATTGCTCATTTATCCTACTACTCACTCAACATATATCTTGTAACATGTTCTTTGCTTTAAAAAACACTTTAATAGTCTCCATCTGTGCTCCAATCCTAAGGCTGTCCAACAGCCCTCCTCACCCAAATCCTGACAGGAGAGAGCTGGTCTCCAGAGGAGTGCTGACATATCTAAGATCACAGGCTCACAGGCCCACAGAAAGAACAAGCTCCATTCAGAGACACCAAAACCAATTAACACCAGATATAACCAGATGGTGAGAGGCAAGCTCAAAAAACTAAGCGAGAGAAACCAAAGCACCATCAGAACCCAGTTCTCCCACCACAGCAAGCCCTGGATATCCCAACATACTGGAAAAGAAAGATTCAGACTTAAAATCACATCTAATGATGATGATAGAAGACTTTTAGAAGGATATAAACAACTCTCTTAAGGAAATACAGGAGAACACAGGTAAACAGGAAGAGGCCTTAAAGAGGAAACACAAAAATCCCTTAAAGAATTACATGAAAACACAACCAAAATCAGCTGAAGGAGTTGAACAAAACCATCCAGGATAAAAAACGAAAATAGAAACAGTAAGGAAACCACAAAGGGAGAAAACCCTAGAGGTAGAAAATCTAGGAAAGAGATCAGGAGTCATAGATGCAAATATCACCAACAGGATATAAGAGATAGAACAGAGAATCTTGTGTGCAAAAAATACCCCAGAAAACATTGATACAACAGTCAAAGAAAATGCAAAATGCAAAAATCTCCTAACCCAAAATATCCGGGAAATACAGGATGCAGTGAGAAGACAAAATCAAAGGATAATAGGTATAGAAGGGAGTAGATTTCCAAAGTAAAGGGCCAATATATATCTTCAACAAATTATAGAAGAAAACTTTCCTAACGTAAAGAAAGAGATGCCAATAAACATACAAGAAGCCTACAGAACTCCAAATAGATTGGAACATAAAAGAAATTCCTGCCATAACATAAAAATCAAAACACCAAATGCACAAAATGAAGGAAGAATATTAAAAGCAGTAAGGGAAAAAGGGCAATATCAAACTAAATGGAGAGAAACTTGAAGTAATTCCACTAAAGTCAGGGACTAGACAAGGCTGCCCACTCTCTCCATACCTATTCAGTAGAGTACTCAAAGTCCTAACCAGAGCAATTAGATGACAAAAGAAGATCAAAGGGATACAAATTGGAAAGGAGAAAGTCAAAATATCACTATTTGCAGATGATATGATAGTATACTTAAGTGGTGACAAAAATTCCACCATTGAAATCCTACAACTGATAAACAACTTCAGCCAAGTGGCTAGATACAAAAATAAACTCAAACAAATCAGTAGCTTTCCTTTACTCAAAGAATAATCAGGCTAAGAAAGAAATTAGGGAAATGACACCCTTTGCAATAATAACAGATAATATAAAATACTTTCGTTTGAGTCTAACCAAGCAAGTGAAAGAACTGTATGACAAGAACATCAAGTCTCTGAAGAAAGAAATCGAAGGAGATGTTAGAAGTTGGAAAGACCTCCCATGCTCATGGATTTGCAGGATTAATAAACGAAAAATGGACATCTTGGCGAAAGCAATCTAAAGATTCAATGCAATCCCCATCAAAACTCCAACTCAATTCTTCATAGAGTTAGAAAGAGCAATTTGCAAATTCATTTGGAATAACAAAAAATCTAGGATGGCAAAAAACATTCTCAACAATAAAGGAACTTCTGGTGGAATCACCATCTTGACTTCAAGCAATAAAATAGCAATAAAAACTGTGTGGTATTGATACAGAAACAAACAGATAGATCAATGGAGTAGAATTGAAGACCCAGAAATGAACCCATACACCTATGGTCATTTGATCTTTGACAAAGGAGCTAAAACCATCCAGAAAAAATATAGCATTTTCAACAAATGGTGCTGGTTAAACTAGAGGTCAGCATGTAGAAAAATGGGCATTGATCCATCCTTATCTCCTTGTACAAAGCTCAAGTCCAAGTGGATCAAAGACCTCCATATCAAATCAGGTACACTGATACAGAGGAGAAAGTGGAGAAAAGCCTTGAGCACATGGGCACAGGTGATTTCCTGATCAGAATACCAATAGCTTATGCTCTAAGATCAACAATAGACAAATGGGACCTCATAAAATTGCAAAGCTTTTGTAAAGCAAAGGACACTGTCAATAGGACAAAACAGCAACTGATCCTACATCCTATAGAGGGCTAATATCTAATATATACAAAAATCTCAAGAAGTCAGACTCCAGAGAACCAAATAACCCTATTAATAAGTGGGGTACAGAGCTAAACAAAGAATTCTCAACTGAGGAAACACAAATAACCCACAAGCACCTAAATAAATGTTCAACTTCCTTAGTTATCAGGGAAATGCAAATGAAAACAATCCTGAGATTTCACCTCACACCAATTAGAATGGCTAAGATCAACAATTCAGGTGAGAGCAGATGCTGGAGAGGAAGTGGAGAAAGAGGAACACTCCTCCATTGTATATGGGAATGCAAGCTGGTACAACCACTCTGAAATCAGTCAGATGGCTGCTAAGAAAACTGGACATGGTAGTACCTGGGGACCCAGCTATACACCTCCTGAACATATACCCAGAAGATGCTCTAACATGTAATAAGGACACATGCTCCAATATGTTCATAGCAGCCTTATTTATAATAGCCAGAAGCTGGAAAAACCCAGATGTCCTTCAACAGAGGAATGCATACAGAAAATATGACACATTTATGCAATGGAATACTACTCAGCTATTAAAAACAATGACTTCATGAATTTCTTAGGCAAATCGATGGAACTAGAAAATATCATCCCGAGTGAAGTAACCCAATCAGAAAAGAACACACATTGTATGCACTTATTGATAAGTGGATATTAGTCTAAATTCTTGGAATACCCAAGATATTATTGACAGATCATTTGAAGCTCAAGAGGAAAGATCAAAGTGTGGCTGCTTCAGTTCTTCTTAGAAGGGGGTACAAATACTCATGGGAGGAAATACAGAGGCAAAGTGTAAAGCAAAGACTAAGGGAAAGGCCATCCTGACACTGCCCCACCTGGGGATCCATCCCATATACAGTCACCAAACCCAGATACTATTGTGGATGCCAAAATGCACTTGCTGACAGGAGCCTGCTATAGCTGTCTCCTGAGAGGCTCTACCATTGCCTGGCAAATACAGAGGCTGATGCTGGCAGCCAACCTTTCAACTGAGTACAAGGCCTCCAGTGGAGGAGATAGAGAAAGGACTGAAATAGCTGAAGGAGTTTGCAACCCATAGGAAGAACAACATTATCAACCATCCACACCCACCAGAGCTCCCAAAAACTAAACCATCAACCAAAGAGTATACATGGATGGGCCTGGCTCAAGCAACATGTATAGCAGAGGATGTCAGATGTCATTGTTGGACATCAATGGGAGGAGAGTCCAAGGTCCTGGGTAGGCTAGATTCCCCAGTGTAGGGGAATGCCAGGGTAGGGAGGCAGAAGTGTGTGGGCAGGTGGGTGAGCACCCTCACAGAAGCAGGGGGAGGGAGGATGGACTAGGGTATTTCTGGAGGGGAAATTGGAAAGCTTTTGAAATATAAATGAATAAAATATTTAATAAAACCTTTTTAGCTCCTCCATTGGGGACCCTGTGCTGAGAGTGTACCCCCCCCCTCTATTTGTCATGCATTGGCAGAGCCTCCTAGGTGACAGCTATATCAGACTCCTGTCAGAAGCACTTCTTGGCATCCACAATAGTGTCTGGGTTTGGTAACTGTATATGGGTTGGATCCCTGGGTTGAGCAGTCTCTGGGTGGTCTTTCCCTTATTCCTTGCTCCATACTTTGTCTCTGTATGTCCTCCTGTGGGTATTTTTCCCCTTCTAAGAAGGACCTGAGTATCCATACTTTGTTCTTCCTTCTTCTTGAGCTTCATTTGGTCTGTGAATTGTATCTTGGGTATCCCAAGCTAGAGAAAGGATACAAAAAGCTGAAGGGGTTTGCAGCACCATAGGAGGAACAACAATATTAACCACCCAGTACTCCCAGAGCTCCTAGGTACTAAACTATAGAGGGCTGCGAAGTGCCGTGACTTAAAGATGATGCTGGTTTCCGCCTTCCTTCCCCCAGGGGGAGAGTGCCCTTTGAAACAAACAACTCCATATTTGGCTTCGTGCGATCAGATGCTGTCCTTCCACCTTCAAGTAGCCTATCTGCTTTGCCCACATGTCCCTCAGGGATTAGCCAGCCTTTAGGATATAAGAGTGCTGGGGTCGAGGTGGGGAGAGACGCCATTGTACAAGGATCCTGAATAAACCGCTTGAAGAAGCTTGTCAAGAATCCTGAATAAACTGCTCTGAGAAGGACTTGCGTTTGTCGTCCCTCCGTTGGTCTGATAGAGATGCGACAAGTGGTGACCCGTACAGGGACCCGATTCTCAACCACTTTCCCTTCACAGGATAACGCAGTTCAGAACTCTTTGCAGTCAGGGCACCTGGCTGGTAAGTCCCAGGTAAGGGGGACCAATTCAAGTCTCCAGGAAGGAGCAATAAAGTTCTCAGGTAAGAGGCTATAAAGTCCTTGGTAAAGAGGCTAGAAAGGAAAAGCAAAAATATGGGTAACTCTACTTCACATCCAATTTTTGTGGCTCTAAAGGAGCTGTTAAAGGGAAAGAAATTAGAGTTGAAAAGGAGTATAAAGCATTTGAAAAGGGGTCAAGAAGCCCTAGAACAAGATTTGCTAAGAAGAAAGGAATAGTGGAAAAATGAGAAAAGGAAAATGGATTTCAAAACTCTCCTGGGGACAAGGGGAAACACCGAGACGTCCTGTTTCCTCTATGGACCCCAATGGAGATATTATTAGTACTGGTACAAGTGCTCTTCCCTCTCTGTGTATTGTTTGACTTTGGTGCACCAATTTGTCCATGTGTGTCTGTCCTTGTTTTGTTGTTTGAGTGACTGTTGTTTTATGTTTCATGTTAAAAAAAATGGTTAAAAACTTTATTTGCTGGAGGTCCATCTCTTGATCCAGTCTCAGTTTATACAGCAGAGGCTGATTTAAGCTGCCCTGCAATTAGCTAGGAGTCAAGTACAGCTGGAGAAAAGCTGCTTTTAAAAGGGCCAGCAGCTGCTCAAGTTCTAGGGCAATTAGGCTGATGGTTATTTCTCCTTTTGGGTACAAAGTGCTTTTTCTCTTGAATTACAGCTAGAAAACAATTGTTTGGTTCAAATTTAAAAGACTCATGTAGTTGTTTCATTTTTGGTTCTGATTGGTCTTAAAGGTATAAATATGTTTTGCATGTTTTAACTATAGAGTATTGGCTTATAAGTTATTGGGCATGATTAAAAATTAATACATTAGTAACAAAAAGATAATTTAAAACTGGTAACTCAGGTTTGGAGTTAACAACACCTGGCATGACTCAACCCAGGAAACATTCAAACATAAGAACTTGCAGACAAACTCTATAATGTGAAAGTAACAAGTTTGCCATTGATTTTTAAAGAGAATAAATTGTTTAAAATTGGGTTTTGCTTTCCAAAGTTGTAGTTATGCTCTAATATTGCAAGAGAAAGAATTATGGCTAACAACTGCCAGTGTACCATTGACTGAAGTTTGGAGTCTGATCTAAGGCTTCTTAACTCACTCATACTTTGTAATTAAGATGAATTCAAGAATAAGTTAAAAACAGCTGTAGCCAGTATAGGCCTGTTGCCACTTTTTCACAAGCTTTGTTGGATACAGTGGTAGAAGCAAAATTTAACCACCCAAGATTGAAAAGGAGATCTCAGTGGGAATTTATTTGATATCAAACAGGTTCCTTTTGAACTGTTTCAAAAATTTGTTGATATGACTACTAGCTGTTTAGCTAGTAGAATTTTTCTGGAAACCTTCAAATTTCAGGTTATTATTCGACCCTTGTACAATGGGGTCCAGTTGCAGGCCAATGTTAATGCCCACCTAAAAGGTGGCATAATGATCCTTAATCAAAGAATTGATTTGGTGCAGGAACAAGTTGATACCCTTTGGCAGGTCACTCAGTTAGGGTGTGAATGGTGATACACGGGGCTATGTATTACCTCGGTGCCCAATCAGAATTTTACCTATGCTGCTAATTTGTCAAAGAGCTTGTCTAGTCATCTTGTAGGGAACTGGTCTGGAGAATTTGATCATCTGCTACAAGAATTGAGGATTGCCATCGTCCAAGTGAATTCCACCCAAGTAGATGTGTCCTTCACTGCCGGATTGGGAACCTAGATTGCCAATGCTATGAATCACCTTAAGGAGTGGGCGGGCAGGGGTGCTATGGCTGGGTTGTTAGTTCTGGTCTCCCTTGTTGGCTTGTGGTGCATTTGCAGAATGCGTTTCACTCAACAGCAACAGGTGGCTATGCTTATACAGGCCTTTACTGCCTTAGAGGCAGGCCAGTCCCCCCAAGCTTGGCTTTCTGTCTTGAAGACAGAAGCAAAATGACCCCCCATTTCCCTGGGGGAGGCACTCCTGTGATTTTAATATGTGATCTTGCTCACCTGAGACAGAGAGTCATGGTGATAACATGGCTACTCAGTGACGGGGAGAGCAGGCGAAATGATCAGGAGGGCTACAGACCAGAGGAGGGGTTATCAATGACAGATATGATCCTCCTGGATGGAGGACAGCCTAAGACAGGCACCATCGTGGTTGAGACCAGAGGAGGGGACAGTCAACGACGGGTAAGTTCTCCCTGGATGGGGGACAAGACAACCTAAGCCAGGTGCCCTCGCGGTCTTGCTTTATCATAAAACAAAAAGGGGGAACTGTAGAGGGCTGCAAAGTGTTGCATGTTAAAAATGGTGCTGGTTTCTGCCTTCCTCCCCCCAGGGGGAGAATGCCCTTTGAAACAAACAACTCCTTATTTGGCTTCATGTAATCAGATGCTGTCCTTCTGCCTTGAAGTAGACTATCTGCTTTGCCCACATGTCCCTCAGGGATTGGCCAGCCTTTAGGATATAAGAGAGTGCTGGGGTCGAGGTGGGGAGAGACGCCATTGTACAAGAATCCTGAATAAACCACTTGAAGAAGCTTGTCAAGAATCCTGAATAAACTGCTCTGAGAAGGACTTGCGTTTGTTGTCCCTCCGCTGGTCGGATAGGGATGTGACACTAAACCACCAACCAAAGCGTACACATGGAGGTACCCATGGCTCCAGATGCATATACAGCAGAGAATGGCCTTGTCGGATATCAAAGAGATGAGAGGCCCTTGATCCTGAGAAGGCTAGATGCCCCAGGAATGCCAGGACAGGGAAGCTGGAGTGGATTGGTGAGCAGGGGGAGGGGGGATGGGTTAGGGGATTTTCAGGGAGGGGGACCAGGAAAGGGGACAACTTTTGAAATGTAAATTAAGAATATACCTAATAAAAAATATTTTTAAAAGCTTTTAATGTGGGGCTGGAGAGTTGCCTCTGCAGTTACATGTACTGGCTCTTCTAGAGGACAAGGGTTCAAATCCTCAACCTCCAAGTAGCAGTTCACATCTGAACTTCAGTTCCAAGGGATTTGCCACCCTCTTTTGGTCTCTGTGGGCACGACACACATGTGTTATGTAGACAAAAGCAAGCAACACACACACACACACACACACACACACACACATACATTCACTCATACATTTAAAATATTTTATTTTGTTATTTTTGTATTGGAATGTGTATGCCATGTATGTATAAGTCCCAATATATTAAGGGAGAAATGTGCCACCACAGGTATGTCTGGAGAGCAAAAGATAACTTGGTTCTCTCCTTCTTCCTTGTTATACATACATACAATATAATACATATATAATATTTATATACTTAATAATACATATTTTAAGCATATATACTTCTTTGATTTTATTACCAAACAGAATTTTGCTCTGTATCTTCTTAATGTTACTACTGGTTTTGATCTTGGAGCCAAAACTGAAGCAATAGTCTACTTATTTTATGATCTTACTCACCTGTAAATAAATTTTAAATGTTGTCAGCTCTGTACATATTTATTCACTTGAAGTTCATATGCCTTCATTAGTTTTTTGACATTTAAACATAGAAGTTGATGCTTTTAAACTTTATATAGTAGAAAAATTCATACACATACAAAGTTGAAAGCATCACCTCTCTTCAGCCTTCCATGACACACTATACTGCTGGTTTTTTTGCTGACAATTTCTCTGGCAGTCACCATTACTCTTTTCAGGTAAAAAAAGATTATATATTATGAAATGCACAGCTATAATGTTTTGATGAATGAATTACAAAATGTAGATCATAAACTACAGAATCTGTCCATTACCTAGCCATTTTCCTGCTAGTGAGTTTTTTTTATTCATTTAACGTGTACAGTTTTGTGTGATGAGACTGCTTACTGGGTAAAGGCACTTGTGCCTAAACTGCACAGGCTGTGTTTGATCCCTGTCTGTAGAGCTAGCATTGGAGAAGGAGAGAGTTGTCTTCTGTCCTACAAGTTGTCGTTTGTTCTCCAGATCTGCCTGCTGTGGCATGTTTCCCCCTTACTAAACTCATGTAATAAAAAATATATTCATCTTGCCCCGGGACACTGTGGACTGCTGGCGGCTCGGGTCAGGTGCATGGACAGAGACCTAGCTTAGCATAGTCTACCCGTCAGGCTCTTGCCAGTGCACAAAACCAGAGGAGCTCAGCAGGAGATCTGTGCACCTACAGCTTGGCAGCTGTTTCCAACCTCTGGGGACCGGCTCACCGGGCTTGCAACGAGGCTGCCACCTTGCCTCGGGACACTGCGGACTGCTGGCAGCTGGGGTCAGGTGCATGGACTGAGACCTAGCCCAGAATCCACTACCCTGTCAGGGTCTTGCCTGAGCCCAGAGCCAGATCAGGTCAATGGGAGGAGGTCTGTGCACCTACAGCTTGGCGGCTGTTGCCTACAGCTGGGGACTGGCTTGCCTGGCTACAGTGAAGCTGCCATCTTGCCTCGGGACACCGCGGACTGCTGGTGGCTGGGGTCAGGTGCGTGGACAGAGACCTAGCTTAGCATAGACTACCCCACCAGGCTCTTGCCGGTGCCCAGAGGCAGAGGAGCTCGGCAGGAGGTCTGTGCACTTACAGCTCTGCTGCTGTGGCTGACCGCTGGGGACAGGTTCACTGTGCTTGCAGCAAGGCCGCCATCTTCCCTCGGGTCACTGAGGATGGCTGGTAGCTGGGGTCAAGTCTATGGACTGAGACCTAGCCTAGCATAGACTACCCCGTCAGGCTCTTGCCTGTGCACAAAGCCAGAGGAGCTTGGCAGGAGATCTGGGCACCTACAGCTCGGCAAGGCTGTTGCTGACTGCTGGGGTCCGGCTCTCTGGGCTTACAGCAAGGCCTTCATCATGCCTCAGGTCACAGTGGATGACTGGCACCTGGGGTCAGGAGCACGGACGCCCTGTATGACAGCAGCGCCAAAGGTCAGGCTCACAGGAGCTTCAAACTCCAACCAGTAACAATAAGACCAACCAACTCCAGAGATAAACAGATGGCAAAAGGAAAACGTAGGAATGTTACTAACAGAAATCAAGGCAATATGGCACCATCTTAACCCAATTAGCCAACCACAGAAAGTCCTGGATACCCCCAACACACCAGAAAAACAAGAGTTGGATATAAAAGCACTGGTTATGATGCTGCTAGAGGGACACAAAAAAAGACATCAACAAATCTCTTAAAGAAATGCAGGGGAACATGAGTAGGGTAGAAGCGCTTACAATGCAAACACAAAAATCACTTAAAGAACTCCAGGAGAATATGGATCAACAGACACAAGCCAATAAGGATGAAATGAAAAAAATCACTTAAAGAAATGCAGGAGAAATTGAGTCAACAGGCAGAAATCATGAAAGAGGAAACACAAAAATCTCTTAAAGAGTTGAAAGAAAACACAAACAAACAAGTGAAAGAACTGAGCAAAACCATCCAAGCAACTAAGAAATAACAAAGGGAGACAACTTTGGAGATAGAAAACCTTGGGAAGAAATCAGGGGTCGTAGATGCAAATATCAACAACAGAATACAAGAGATAGAGGTAAGAATCTCAGATGCTGAAGATACCATAGGAACCATTGACTCCACAGTCAAAGAAAATACAAAACTCAAAAGGCTTGTAACCCAAAACATCCAGGAAATCTAGGACACAATGAGAAGACCAAACCTAAGGATTATAGGGATAGATGAGAGTGAAGATCTACAATTTAAAGGGCCAGAAAATATCTTCAATAAAATTATGGAAGAAAACTTCCCTAACTTAAAGAGAGAGATGCCCATGAATATACAAGAAGCTTACAGAACTCCAAACAGACTGGACCAGAACAGAAATACCTCCTGTCACATAATAATCAAAACCCCAAATATACTAAACAAAGAAAGAATACTAAAGGCAGTAAGAGAAAAAGGCCAAGTAACATATAAATGAAGACCTAACAGAATCACACCAGACTTCTCTCCAGAGACCATGAAAGCTAGAAGATCCTGGGAAGATCTCATGTGGACTCTAAGAGAACACAATTGTCAGCCAAGACTACTATACCCAGCAAAACTCTCAATCAACATAGATGGAGAAATCAAAATATTCCATGACAAGACCAAATTTACACAATATCTTTCCACTAACCCAGCTCTACAAAGGATAATAGGAGGAAAATTCCAATACAAGGAGGGAGACGGCACCCTAGGAAAAGTAAGATAGTAACCTTCTCCCATCAAACTCAAAAGAAGATAGCCACACAAAAACAAAAATAAGATAAAAAATGACAGGAAGAAATAATCACTATTCCTTAATATCTCTTCACATCAATGGACTCAATTCCCCAATAAAAAGACATAGACTAACTGACTGGATACGGAAGCAGGACCCTACATTTTCTGCATACAGGAAACACACCTCAGAGTCAAGGACAAACACTACATTACAGTAAAAGGCTGGAAGACAATTTTACAAGCAAATGGTTTTAGGAAGCGAGCTGGAATAGTCATACTAATATCAGATAAAATTGACTTTCAACCTAAAGTCATCAAAAGAGACACAGGGCAACCAGGACACAGCTGGAAAGGCGCAGGTAGGGTCTCCGTCTGGGACTGGAGCAGGGAGCGCTGCTAAGCTCCCGCCCAGAGGAGGGCACAGGCGCCTAGGTTCTGCAGCACGGTCCCTGTGAGCTTAGGACTTGCACCGAGGCAGCCGGACCCACCCAGCTCCCCAGGACCCCGGACCAGCAACAGCAGCAGGCCTCCATATTGCAACCAGGACACAGCTGGAAAGGCGCAGGTAGGGTCTCCGTCTGGGACTGGAGCAGGGAGCGCTGCTAAGCTCCCGCCCAGAGGAGGGCACAGGCGCCTAGGTTCTGCAGCACGGTCCCTGTGAGCTTAGGACTTGCACAGAGGCAGCCGGACCCACACAGCTCCCCAGGACCCCGGACCAGCGATAGCAGCAGGCCTCCATATTGCAACCAGGACACAGCTGGAAAGGCGCAGGTAGGGTCTCCGTCTGGGACTGGAGCAGGGAGCGCTGCTAAGCTCCCGCCCAGAGGAGGGCACAGGCGCCTAGGCCCTGCACCACGTCCCTGTGAGCTTAGGACTTGCACCGAGGCAGCCGGACCCACCCAGCTCCCCAGGACCCCGGACCAACGATAGCAGCAGGCCTCCATATTGCAACCAGGACACAGCTGGAAAGGCGCAGGTAGGGACTCCTTCTGGGACTGGAGCAGGGAGCTCTGCTGAGCTCTCGCCCAGAGGCGGGCCCAGGCACCTAGGCTCTGCAGCACGGTCCCTGTGAGCTTAGGACTTGCACTGAGGCAACCGGAACCACCCAGCTCCCCAGGACCCCGGACCAGCTATAGCGGCAGGCCTCCATATTGCAACCAGGACACAGCTGGAAAGACACAGGTAGATAGATTCCATCAGGGGCTACCACGTGAGGGGATCTGCTAGGCTCTCCCTACTAGGCAGGCCTAGCAGCGCCTACCTAGGCTCTGCTGCACTCCCCCACACTTGCCAGAGTCCTCAGGCCGGGCACAAAGTCAGCCGGTGGCAGCCAGCTCGTGATCCCGTTGAGCAGCAATCACGCATAACCACCAGTAAAGAAACAACAGGTAAGCCCAGCCTCGCAGGAGATTCAAACACCAGCCAGTGACAACAAGGTCAACTAACACCAGAAATAACCAGATGGCAAAAGGTAAACGAAGGAATGTCACTAACAGAAATCAAGGCAACATGACAGCATCTGAACCCAGTTCGCCAACAACAGGAAGCCCTGGATACCCCAAAACACCAGAAAAACAAGACTTGGATATAAAATCACTGGTCAGGATGCTGGTAGCTGAACACATAGAAAAATCTCGTAAAGAAATAGAGGAGAAAATGGATCAAAAGTTAGAAGCCTTTACGAGGCAAATACAAAAATCACTTCAAGAAATGCAGGAGAAGATGGATCAAAGAGAAGAAGACAATAAGGAAGAAAGACAAAAGTCACTTAAAGAACTACAGAAGAACGTGGGCCAACAAGTAGAAGCTATGAAAGAGGAAGCACAAAAATCTATTAAAGAAATACATGAAAACACAATCAAGCAAGCGAAAGATCTGAGCACATCCATCCAGATACTAAAAACAGAAGTAGAAACAACTAAGAAATCACAGAGGGAGACAACACTGGAGATAGAAAACCTGGGGAAGAAATCAGGGGCCATAGATGCAAATATCAACAATAGAATACAAGAGATAGAAGACAGAATATCAGAAGCCGAAGATACCATAGGAACCATTGATTCAACAGTCAAAGAAAATACTAAATGCAAAAAGGCTGTAACCCAAAACATCCAGGAAATCCAGGACGCAATGAGAAGACCAAACCTAAGGATCATAGGTATAGACGAGAATGAAGACGTACAAGTTAAAGGGCCAGCAAATATCTTCTACAAAATTATGGAAGAAAACTTCCCCAACCTAAAGAGAGAGATGCCCATGAATATACAAGAAGCCTATAGAACCCCAAACAGACTGGACCAGAACAGAAACACATCCCGTCACATAATAATCAAAACTCCAAATGTACTAAACAAAGAAAGAATATTAAAGGCAGCAAGAGAAAAAGGCCAAGTAACTTATAAAGGAAGACCTATCAGAATAACACCAGACTTCTCACCTGAGACCATGAAAGCTAGAAGATCCTGGGCAGATATAATGCAAACTCTAAGAGAACACAAACTCCAGGCAAAACTACTTTACCCAGCAAAGCTCTCAATCGCCATAGATGGAGACATCAAGGTATTCCATGACAAAACCAAATTTGCACGATATCTTTCCACAAATCCAGCCCTACAAAGGATAATAGGGGGAAAACACCAAGACAAGGACGGAAACTACACCCGGGAAGAAACAAGATAGAAACCTCCTCTCATCAAACCTAAAAGAAGGTAACCTCTCGAATATTAAAAAAATAAATAAAATAAATAAATATAATTTCAAAAATGTCTGGAGGAAATAATTACTATTCCTTAATATCTCTTAACATCAATGGACTCAATTCCCCAATAAAAAGACATAGATTAACAGACTGGATACGGAAACAGGACCCTACATTTTGCTGCATACAGGAAACCCATCTCAGTGTTAAAGACAAACACTGCCTTAGAGTAAAAGGCTGGAAGACGATTTTACAAGCAAATGGTCCCAGGAAACAAGCTGGAGTAGCCATTCTAATATCAGATAAAATTGACTTCCAACCTAAAATCATCAAAAGAGACTCAGAAGGTCACTTCTTGCTGGCCAAAGGGAAAATCCACCAAGAAGAGCTCTCAATACTGAACATCTATGCTCCAAATGCAAGGGCACCCTCATTCGTAAAAGAAACCTTACTAAAGCTTAAAGCACACATTACACCTAACACAATAATTGTGGGTGACTTCAACACTCCACTCTCCTCAATGGACAGATCAGGAAAGCAGAAACTAAACAGGGACACAGTGAAACTAATTGAAACTCTGGACCAACTGGATTTAACAGATATATATAGAACATTTCATCCTAAAGCTAAAGAATATACCTTTTTCTCAGCTCCACATGGTACCTTCTCCAAAATAGACCATATAATTGGTCACAAGACAGATGTCAACAAATACAAGAAGATCGAGCTAATCCCATGCCTCCTATCAGATCACCAGGGAGTAAGAGTGGTCTTCAATAACAACAAAAACAACAGAAAGCCCACATACACATGGAAATTGAACAATACTCTACTCAATGACACCTCGGTCAAGGAAGAAATAAAAAAAGAAATCAAAGACTTTTTAGAATTCAATGAAAATGAAGGTACAACCTACCCAAATCTATGGGACACAATGAAAGCAGTGCTAAGAGGAAAACTCATAGCTCTAAGTGCATCCAAAAAGAAACTGGAGAGAGCATACACTAGCAACTTAATGGCACACCTTAAAGCCCTGGAAGAAAAACAAGTTAATTCACCCAGGAGGAGTAGAAGACAAGAAATCATCAAACTCAGGGCTGAAATCAATCAAATAGAAACAAAGAGAACCATACAAAGAATCAACAAGACCAGGAGCTGGTTCTTTGAGAAAATCAACAAGATAGATAAACCCTTAGCCAGACTAACCAAAGGACACAGAGACAGTATACAAATTAACAAAATTAGAAATGAAAAGGGAGACATAACAACAGAAACTGAGGAAATTCAAAAGATCATCAGATCCTACTACAAAGGTCTATACTCAAAACAACTGGAGAATCTGGAGGAAATGGACAATTTCCTAGACAGATATCAAATACCAAAACTAAATCAGCATCAAGTAGATCAGCTAAATAGTCCCATAACCCCTAAAGAAATAGAAGGGGTTATAGAAAGCCTCCCAACCAAAAAAAGTACGGGACCAGATGGTTTTAGTGCAGAATTCTACCAGACCTTCAAAGAAGACTTAACACCAATACTTTTCAAACTATTCCACAAAATAGAGACAGAAGGGACACTGCCCAACTCATTCTTCGAAGCCACAATTACGCTAATACCTAAACCACAAAAAGATCCAACAAAGAAAGAGAACTACAGGCCAATTTCTCTTATGAATATAGATGCAAAAATACTAAATAAAATTCTTGCTAACCGAATCCAAGAGCACATTAAAACGATCATCCACCATGATCAAGTAGGCTTCATCCCAGGGATGCAGGGATGGTTCAATATACGGAAATCCATCAATGTAATCCACTACATAAACAAACTGAAAGAAAAAAACCACATGGTCATCTCATTAGATGCTGAAAAAGCATTCGACAAAATTCAGCATCCTTTCATGCTAAAAGTCTTGGAAAGAGCAGGAATTCAAGGCCCATACCTAAACATAGTAAAAGCAATCTACAGCAAACCAGTAGCCAACATCAAAATAAATGGAGAGAAACTTGAAGCATTCCCACTAAAATCAGGGACTAGACAAGGCTGCCCTCTCTCTCCATATCTTTTCAATATAGTACTTGAAGTTCTAGCAAGAGCAATTAGACAACATAAGGAAGTCAAAGGGATACAAATTGGAAAGGAAGAAGTGAAACTATCATTATTTGCAGATGATATGATAGTTTACCTAAGCGACCCAAAAAACTCCACCAGAGAACTTCTACAGCTGATAAACAGCTTCAGCAAAGTGGCAGGTTATAAAATTAACTCAAGCAAGTCAGTGGCCTTCCTGTACTCAAAGGACAAGCAGGCTGAGAAAGAAATTAGGGAAATAACACCCTTCACAATAGCCACAAACAACATAAAGTACCTTGGCATAACTCTAACCAAACAAGCGAAAGATCTGTACAACAGGAACTTCAAGTCCTTGAAGAAAGAAATTGAAGAAGACCTCAGAAGATGGAAAAATATCTCTTGCTCCTGGATTGGCAGAATCAATATAGTAAAAATGGCCATCTTGCCAAAAGCAATATACAGATTCAACGCGATCCCCATCAAAATCCCAACTCAATTCTTCATAGATCTAGAAAGAGCGATTCTCAAATTCATCTGGAGCAACAAAAAACCCAGGATAGCAAAAACTATTCTCAACAATAAAAGGACTTCTGGGGGAATCAATATCCCTGACCTCAAGCAGTACTACAGAGCAATTGTGTTAAAAACTGCATGGTATTGGTATAGCAACAGGCAAGCAGATCAATGGAACAGGATTGAAGACCCAGAAATTAACCCACAGACTTATGGTCACTTGATCTTTGATAAAGGAGCCACAACCATCCGGTGGAATAAAGATAGCCTCTTCAACAAATGGTGCTGGTTCAACTGGAGGTCAACATGCAGAAGAATGCGAATTGACCCACTCTTATCTCTTTGCACTAAGATCAACTCCAAGTGGATCAAGGACCTCCACATAAAACCAGACACACTGAAACTACTAGAAAAGAAACTTGGGAAGACCCTGGAGGACTTGGGCACAGGGGAAAAGTTCCTGAACAGAACACCAACAGCTTATGCTCTAAGATCAAGAATCGACAAATGGGACCTCATAAAATTACAAAGTTTCTGCAAAGCAAAGGACACTGTCAGAAGGACAAAACGGCAACCAACAAAGTGGGAAAAGATCTTCACCAACTCCACATCCGACAGAGGGCTAATATCCAATATATACAAAGAACTCAAGAAGTTAGACCGCAAAGAACCAAATAACCCTATCAAAAAATGGGGCACAGAGCTAAACAAAGAATTTTCACCAGAAGAAATTCGGATGGCCGAGAAACACCTTAAAAGATGTTCAACATCATTAGTCATCAGGGAAATGCAAATCAAAACAACCCTGAGATTCCACCTCACACCAGTCAGAATGGCTAAGATTAAAAACTCAAGAGACAACAAGTGCTGGCGAGGATGTGGAGAAAGAGGAACACTCCTCCACTGTTGGTGGGATTGCAAAATGGTAAAACCACTCTGGAAATCAGTTTGGCGGTTCCTCAGAAAATTGGGCATGTCACTTCCAGAGGACCCTGGCATACCACTCCTGGGCATATACCCAGAGGATTCCCCTGCATGCAATAAGGACACATGCTCCACTATGTTTATAGCAGCCTTGTTTATAATAGCCAGAAATTGGAAGGAGCCCAAATATCCCTCAAAGGAGGAATGGATACAGAAAATGTGGTATATCTATACAATGGAATACTACTCAGCAATTAAAAATAATGAATTCATGCAATTTGTAGGTAAATGGTTAGACCTGGAAAATATCATCCTGAGTGAATTAACCCAATCACAAAAGAATGCACATGAAATGCAATCACTGATAAGTGGATATTAATGAGCCCAGAAGCACTAAATACTCAAGACACAAATAGCAAGTCAAATGATTCCCAAGAAGAAGAAAGGAGAGGACCCTGGGCCTGTAAAGATTGCATCCAGTTTAGTAAAGAAACCGAGGGGGGAGGGGGAATGATTGGGGAACAGTTGGGGGGGAGAGGAACTATGGGAACTATGGTGGGTGGGAACTGGGAACGGGGAAAGCCTTTTGAATGTAAACATAGAACATAGAAAATAAAAATTAAAAAAAAAAAAAAGAAAAAAAAAAAAAAAAAAAAAAAAAAAAAAAAAAAAAAAAAAAAAAGAGACACAGAAGGTCACTTCTTGCTGGTCAAAGGAAAAATCCACCAAGAAGAACTCACAATTCTAAACATCTATGCTCCAAATGCAAGGGCACCCTCATTTGTAAAAGAAAATTTACAAAATCTGAAAGCAAACATTGTACCTTACACAATAATTGTGGGGGACCTCAACACTCCACTATCCTCAATGGACTGATCAGGAAAACAGAAACTAAACAGGGACACAGTGAAACTCATTGAAACTTTGGAACAATTGGATCTAACATATATATATGTATGTATATATATATATATATATATATATATATATATATATAAAACCTTTCATCCTAAAGGAAAAGACTATACCTTTTTCTCAGCACCTCATGGTACCTTCTCCTCCAAAACTGACCACATAATTGGTCACAAGACAAACCTCAACAAATATAAAAAGATTGAACTAATCCCATGCCTTGTATCTGACCACCATGGAGCAAGAGTGTTCTTCAATAGCAACAAAAACAGAAAATCGTCATATACATGGAGACTGAACAATATTCTACTCAATGATACCTTAGTCAAGGAAGAAATAAAGAAAGAAATCAAAGACTTTTTAGAATTTAATGAAAATGAAGGCACAACATACCCAAATGTATGGGACACAATGAAAGCAGTGCTAAGAGGAAAACTCATAGTCCTGAGTGCCTCCGAAAAGAAATAGGAGAGAGCATATACTAACAATTTAATGGCACACCTGAAACCTCTGGAACAAAAAGAAGCTATTTCACCCAGGAGGAGTAGAAGGCAGGAAATCATCAAACTCAGGGCTGAAATCAATCAAGTTGAAACAAAGGGAACCATACAAAGAATCAACAAAACCAGGAGCTGGTTCTTTGAAAAAATCAACAAGATAGATAAACCCCTAGCCAGACTTACCAAAGGGCACAGAGACAGTATTCAAATAAACAAAATTAGAAATAAAAAGGGAGATATAGCAACAGAAACTGAGGAAATTAAAAAAAATCATCAGATCCTACTACAAAAGTCTATACTCAACACAAGTGGAGAATCTGGAGGAAATGGACAATTTCCTAGACAGATACCAAATACCAAAATTAAATCAGGATCAAATAGATCGCCTAAACAATCCCATAAGCCCCAAGGAAATACAAGAGGTCATAGAAAGTCTTCCAACCAAAAAAAGCACAGGACCAGATGGTTTTAGTGCAGAATTGTATCAGACCTTCAAAGAAGACCTAATACCAATACTCTTCAAACTATTCCAGAAAATAAAAACAGAAGGAACACTGCCCAACTCATTCTATGAAGCCATACCCTTATACCAAAACCACACAAAGACCCAAGTAAGAAAAAGAACCTCAGACCAATCTCCCTTATGAATATCGATGCAAAAATAATCAATAAAATTCTTGCCAACCAAATCCAAGAACATCAAAACGATCATTCACTATGATCATGTTGACTTCATCCCAGGGATGCAGGGATGGTTCAATATACAGAAATCCATCAACATAATCCACTACATAAACAAACTCAAAGAAAAAACCACATGGTCATCTCATTGGATGCTGAAAAAGCATTTGACAAAATTCAGAATCCTTTCATGCTAAAAGTCTTGGAAAGAACAGGAATTCAAGGCCCATACCTAAACACAGTAAAAGCAATTTACAGCAGACCGGCAGCCAACATCAAGGTAAACGGAGAGAAACTTGAAGCAATCCCACTAAAATCAGGGACTAGACAAGGCTTCCCCCTCTCATCATATCTCTTCAATATAGGACTTGAGGTACTAGCTAGAGCAATTCGACAACATAAGGAAGTCAAAGGGATACAAATCAGAAAGGAAGAAGTCAAACTATCACTATTCGCAGATGATATGATAGTATACTTAAGTGACCCAAAAAACTCCACCAGAGAACTCCTACAGCTGATAAACAACTTCAGCAAAGTGGCTGGTTATAAAATCAACTCAAGCAAATCAGTAGCCTTCCTATACACAAGGATAAGCAGGCTGAGAAAGAAATTAGGGAAATGACACCCTTCACAATAGCCACAAACAATATAAAGTATCTTGGTGTGACTCTAACCAAACAAGTGAAAGATTTATATGACAAAAACTTCAAGTCTCTGAAGAAGGAAATGGAAAAGACCTCAGAAAATGGAAAAATCTTCCATGCTCATGGGTTGGCAGGATTAATATAGTTAAAATGGCAATCTTGCCAAAAGCAATATACAGATTCAATGCAATCCCCATCAAAATCCCAACTCAGTTCTTCATAGAGTTAGAAAGAGCAATTCTCAAATTCATCTGGAATAACAAAAAACCCAGGATAGCTAAAACTATCATCAACAGTAAAAAAAACTTCTGGGGGAATCAATATCCCGGACCTCAAGCAATACTACAGAGCAGTAATGTTAAAAACTGCATGGTATTGGTACAGTGACAGGGAGGTAGATCAATGGAATAGAATCAAAGACCCAGAATTGAACCCACACATCTATGGCCAATTGATCTTCGACAAACAAGTTGAAAACATCCAGTGGAAAATAGATAGCCTTTTCAACAAATGGTGCTGGCTCAACTGGATGTCAACATGCAGAAGAATGAGAATTGATCCACTCGTATCTCCTTGCACTAAGCTCAACTCCAAGTGCATCAAGGACCTCCACATAAAACCAGACACACTAATACTAATAGAAAAGAAACTGGGGAAGACCCTGGAGGACATTGGCTCAGGGGGAAAATTCCTGAACAGAAGACCAATTGCTTATGCTCTAAGAGCAAGAATAGACAAATGGGACCTCATAAAATTACAAGGTTTCTGTAAGGAAAAGACACTGTCAGAAGGACAAATCAGCAACCAACAAATTGGAAAAAGATCTTCACCAACCCCACATCCGACAGAGGGCTAATATCCAATGTATACAAAGAACTCAAGAAGTTAGACCCCAGAAAACCAAATAACTCTATCTAAAAATGGGGTACAGAGCTAAACAAAGACTTTTCACCTGAAGAAATTTGAATGGCTGACAAACACCTTAAAAAATGTTCAACATCTGTCTAGGAAATTGTTCATTTCCTCCAGATTCTCCAGTTGTGTTGAGTATAGGCTTTTGTAGTAACAACTGATGATTTTTTGAATTTCCTCAGTTTCTGTTGTTATCTCCCTTTTCATTTCTAATTTTGTTAATTTGAATACTGTCTCTGTGCCCTTTGGTAAGTCTGGCTAGGGGTTTATCTATCTTGTTGATTTTCTCAAAGACCAGCTCCTGGTTTTGTTGATTCTTTGTATGGTTCCCTTTGCTTCAACTTGATTGATTTCAGCCCTGAGTTTGATGATTTCCTGTCTTCTACTCCTCCTGGGTGAAATAGCTTCTTTTTTTTGTTCCAGAGCTTTCAAGTGTGCCATTAAGTTGCTAGTATATGCTTTCTCCTTTTTCTTTTTGGAGGCACTCAGAGCTATGAGTTTTCCTCTTAGCACTGCTTTCATTGTGTCCCTTAGATTTGTGTATGTTGTGCCTTCATTTTCATTAAATTCTAAAAAAAATCTTTAATTTGTTTCTTTATTTCTTCCTGGACTAAAGTATTATTGAGTAGAATATTGTTCAGCCTCCACGTGTATGAGGATTTTCTGTTGTTTTTGTTGCTATTGAAGAACACTCTTACTCCATGGTGATCCGATAGGAGGCATGGGATTAGGTCGATCTTTTTATATTTGTTGAGGTCTGTCTTGTGACCAATTATATGGTCAATTTTGGAGAAGGTACCATAAGGTGCTGAGAAAAAGGTATAGTCTTTTGCTTTAGGATGAAATATATATATATATATATATATATATATATATATATATATATATGTTAAATCCAATTGTTCCAAAGTTTCAATGAGTTTCACTGTGTCTCTGTTTAGTTTCTGTTTTCCTGATCGGTCCACTGAGGATAGTGGAGTATTGAGGTCCCCCACAATTATTGTGTTAGGTGCAATGTGTGCTTTGAGCTTTACTGAATTTTCTTTTACAAATGAGGGTGCCCTTACATTTGGAGCATAGATATTTAGAATTGTGAGTTCTTGGTGGATTCTTCCTTTGACTAGCAAGAAGTGACCTTCTGTGTCTCTTTTGATGACTTTGGGTTGAAAGTCAATTTTATCTGATACTAAAATGGCTATTCCAGCTTGCTTCCTGCGACCATTTGCTTGCAAAATTGTCTTCCAGCCTTTTTCTCTAAGGTAGTGTTTTTCTTTGACTCTGAGGTGTGTTTCCTGTATGCAGCAAAATGTAGGGTCCTGTTTCTGTATCCAGTCTGTTAGTCTATGTCTTTTTATTGGGGAATTGAGTCCATTGATGTTAAGAGATATTAAGGAATAGTGATTATTACTTCCTGACATTTTTGATGATGTTATTTTTGTTTTTGAGTAGTTATCTTCCTTTGAGTTTGATGGAAGAAGGTTACTGTCTTGCTTTTTCTTGGTTGCAGTTTCCTTCCTTGTATTGGAGTTTTCCTCCTATTATCCTTTGTAGAGCTGGGTTAGTAGAAAGATATTGTGTAAATTTGGTCCTGTCATGGAATATTTTGATTTCTCCATCTATGTTGATTGAGAGTTTTGCTGGGTATAGTAGTCTTGGCTGACAATTGTGTTCTCTTAGAGTCCACATGAGATCTTCCCAGGATCTTCTAGCTTTCATGGTCTCTGGAGAGAAGTCTGGTGTGATTCTGTTAGGTCTTCATTTATATGTTACTTGGCCTTTTTCTCTTACTGCCTTTAGTATTCTTTCTTTGTTTAGTATATTTGGGGTTTTGATTATTATGTGACAGGAGGTATTTCTGTTCTGGTCCAGTCTGTTTGGAGTTCTGTAGGCTTTTTGTATATTCATGGGCATCTCTTTCTCTTTAAGTTAGGGAGTTTTCTTCCATAATTTTGTTAAAGATATTTGCTGGCCCTTTAAATTGTAGATCCTCATTCTCATCTATCCCTATAATCCTTAGGTTTGGTCTTCTCATTGTGCCCTAGATTTCCTGGATGTTTTGGGTTACAAGCCTTTTGGATTTTGTGTTTTCTTTGACTGTGGAGTCAATGGTTACTATGGTATCTTCAGCATCTGAGATTCTTACCTCTATCTCTTGTATTCTGTAGTTGATGTTTGCATCTACGACCCCTGATTTCTTCCCAAGGTTTTCTATCTCCAAAGTTGCCTCCTTTTGTGATTTCTTAGTTGTTTCTACCTCTGTGTTCAGATCTTGGATGGTATTGCTCAGTTCCTTCATTTGTTTGTTTGTGTTTTCTTGTAATTCTTTAAGAGATTTTTGTGTTCCCTCTTTCATGACTTCTGCCTGTTGTTTCAGGTTCTCTTGCATTTCTTTAACTGATTTTCTCATTTCCTTTTTATTGGTTTCTGTCTGTTGGCCCATATTCTCCTGTTGTTCTTTAAGTGATTTTTGTGTTTGCATTGTAAGAGCTTCTATCCTATTGATGTTCCCCTGCATTTCTTTAAGAGATTTGTTTATGTCTTTTTTGTGTTCCTCTAGCAGCATCATGACCAGGGCTTTTATATCCAACTCTTGTTTTTCTGGTGTGCTAGGGTATCCAAAACTTGCTGTGGTTGGCAAATTGGGTTCAGATGGTGCCATATTGCCTTGATTTCTGTTAGTAACATTCCTATGTTTGCCTTTTTCCATTAGAAATTCATGAAATTCTTAGAGAAATGGATGGAGCTGGAGAACATCATACTAAGTGAGGTAACCCAGTCTCAAAAGAATACCCATGGTATGCACTCACTGATAAGTGGATATTAGCCCAGACTTTTGGGACACCAGAGACACAATCCTCATATCAAATGATATCCGACAATAAGGAAGGAGTGGACACTGGTGCTGGAAAGGATCAAAACATCAGTTTAGGGGGAATACCAGAACAGGGAATTGGGAAGGGGTGGATGGGGGAGCAGGGGAAGGGAAAAGGGCATGTGAGACCTTTGGGAGATGGGGAACCAGAAAAAGGGAAATGAAATGCAAATATAGAATATATCCAATAAATAAAAAAAAAAGAAATGAAAAAAAAGAAGTTTCTAAGGAAGAGACATTGCAGGAATACATCATTTTTGTTCTGGCTCATCTTGTGTCTACAGCAAGGCTCTGTGATGTAACATGTAGCAGCAGTTTACAGTCGCAAACACACACACACACACACACACACACACACACAAATATATTCTAAGAACACTGTTTAAAATGGTTTCTGATATATTCACATAGTTTTATAATTCTTACTGCTGTCAACTTCAGAACATCCCCTAGAAGCATCCTTATCATTAGCAGTCACATCTCATAGTCCTTCCTAGTCCCTCCCAAATCTCTGGACAAAGAGGAACACACTTTCTGTCTCTATAGATGTGCTGGTTCTACACATTTCTTATGAGTGGAATCATATCATATGTTGACTTGTGAGACTATTTTCAGTGTCTTTAATTCTCATCCATATTAAAGTGTGCATCAGTGGGTCTGTTTTCTTTACTGTCAAGTATCAATTCCTTCTATAGTTTTTCCACATTTATCTACTTACCAGTAGCATTTGAATTGTGCTTTTTTTATCGACTATTAAAAAATAATGCTGGTATAGTTTTTCAAATACGTGTTCTTATGGGGATATGTGTTTTTGTTTCTATTGAATGTATACCTATGAATAAAATTGCTGGGACACTTGATTAGAAAATTCAACACTGCAGAACTGATAAACTCTTTCCAAAATTGCTGAATAGTTTTTCATTCCTCATACTGAAGAAGGGTTCCAAATTCTCCATTTTTTTGGCAACACTTAGTACTGCCTTTTTGTTTTACCACAGCCATTCTACAGGGTGTGCCTATGTGGTTTTGATTTGAATTTTTTCCTAGTAGTTAAAAATAGTCACGGTTTTTCATGTTTACCTTTCCCTTGATTTAGATAGCTATCCTAAACTTTGGGTAAGCAACAATCGTTTGCCTATTTTTTTTAAAAAAGATTATTTTATTTTTAATTATGTATATATGTGTTTTATGTAGTGTATACTCTTGAGTGCAGATGCCCACAGAGATCAGAAGAGGGTGTCTGGAGCTGGAGTTACAAACCATTATAAACTTCCCAGTTTAAATCCTGAGAACTGAATTACAGCTGTATGCAAGAGCAGCACATATTCTTGAATGCTAAGCCTTTTCTCCATGGCCCTACTTTTACACTATGACATTGTAAGAACATTTTACATAGTCTAGACACAATTCCTTTATTAGATATATGATTTTACATATTTTCCCAATCTGTACGTTCTTTTTATCATTCTTCATCATATTATTGGCATTCCAAAAGCTTTTATTTTTGATATAGTCCAATTTATCTATTATTCTGTTATTTGTTTGTTGGTTCATTTGTTTGTTTTATATCTGAGAAATGATTGGTAGCCAATGCCATACATATTTTTTCCCAAATGTAATAGTGTGTTTAATGTAATTTTTAAAATCCATTTTGGCTAGTAACACAGAAGAGATAATTATTTTTCCTCTTTTTAAATTTTTATTTATTTACTTATTTATTTGTTTATTTGTTTGTTTGTTTCAATTTATTTATATTTTATGTGTTCTCAGGTGGAATTTTGGGAATCACTTAAGTATACTATCATATCATCTGCAAATAGTGATGTTTTATCTTGGAAAGATCAAGAATTCAATACCCATACCTAAACATAGTAAAAGCAATGTACAGCAGACCAGTAGCCAACATCAAACTAAATGAGAGAAATTTGAAGCAATCCCACTAAAAGCAGGGACTAGACAAGGTTGTCCTCTCTCTTCCTGTCTATTCAATATAGCACTTGAAGTTCTAGCTAGAACAATTCGATGACAAAAGGAGAACAAAGGGTTACAAATTGAAAAGGAAGAAGTCAAAATATAACAAATATGATAGTATACTTAAGTGACCCCAAAATCTCCACCAGAGAACTCCTAGAGCTGATAAAAACAACTTCAGCAAAGTGCCCGGATATAAAATTTACTCAAACAAATCAGTAGACTTCCTATACTCAAAGAATAAACAGGGTGAGAAAGAAATTAGGGTAATGACACCTTTCACAATAGCCACAAACAATATAAAGTATCTTGGTGCCTTGCATATTTACTTGTTTGTCTTTTAATTAATTCTATTGTTTTAATTTTTCCATGTAGATTATATTTTATTATAATTTTTGTGCATGATATAAAGAATTGGTAAATTTTCCTTTTTATTCATGTGGACATGCAGCTGTCTCACTATCATCGTTACCTGTACATCGAGCTTGATGTCCATTCCATGATTATCACAACATCATCCAACATTTTATGCTCAAACATGGCCATCCATTATTCTTTGTGGATGCCTTGAAGAAGCTCGGAACAGAGTGATGAGATTGAGAGTTTCCTATGAGAACTGATGACCTGGTTCAGTGTTCATAGAGGAAAGAGAACAGATGCATTGTGTGTATAGATCTTGGAGCAGATTCATGTGTAAGAGTTGAGATTTGGGGTTGTAAGATAACAGAAAAATGTCTGTCATGTCTACCAGTTACTGAGAGCCCACCAGGTACTCAGAACTTTTACTGAGGAAGGAATGATAAGGAAGGAAACGGGTCTTGCAGTGTGGCTCCAGGGTTGACTTTAAGCTCATGCTTATGAGAAGTGTTGAGGCAGTCAACTGCAGATGCCATTGAAAGTGTTGGCAATGAAAGAATTTCTGTCCCTCAAGGTAACAACTCTCAGATTGTGCTTAGAAAATCTTGCTTCAAACCTCAGCTTGTTCATGCTCAACTTCCAGATGTAGCATTTAAATATTCTCTTACTATCTCAAAGCCCAGTCTCTCACTTTCACCAAACTCCACACCTCAAGGCCTCACTTGGCCATTGTGTTCTACTTGTCTTCCTAATGCTGCTTATCATGGTCTGAAATTAACTTTGTTTTCTGATCTACTTTTTGTTTGCTTCAGTTAAAATGTAAGCTCCACAGAAACAAATTCTGAATGTAGTTGAATTATATGTTCATGAAGCAGTTGTTAGAAATTATGGTCTAAATTGTGCTCTCCCTTCCTATTTAGACAATGAAAAACTAACTCTCAGTTTGCCACCTTTGATACCTGGTTAAATTTAGAATGCTAGAGTCCTCATAATGGGATTTGTACCTTACCAAAAGAGACAGTGTGAAAAGACATGTCTACAATATACCTAGCTGCAAATAACAAGAGACACCTTCCTTAGGGCCACAATTGAATGGCACTTTGATCTTACACCCTCAAACTTCCAAAATGTTCCCATATTCAACTAGTATTAAAAACTAAAGAGATCAATGATATGAACAAGTGACACAGAAAGAGAAAAAATGGTCCCAAAATTGTTTTTTAATAAGTCTGAGAAGGAAGAGCTAGAGGATAGGAAAAAGCAAATCACTCAAGACAATTGTTTGTTTTTAAGGGCAAAATTATTGAGAGTGAAAGTAACTTACTATCAGCCCTGTTGTTAGTTCTATGCACATTTACTGATAAGTTATTAAACAGAAAGCCAAAAATCTGATGGGTGAGAAGACTCAAAAAATGTAACTGCAAGATGCATTGGTTTTTAATGAATGTCACAACAATAGAGGTGAACTCAAAATATCTTAGCTCTTGGAAGGAGATTAATGGAGAAGAGTATATTTATTCAATCACTCATTCATTTGTATAAGAGTTTGGGGGAGTTTCTCCATGTTAAGAGAGCTTAATAACTTAGAACAGTATAGACCTGTTAGGATGAACAACATAGTGTTTTCAGAGGTTTGGACTCGCAGACTACTATCCCTTGGAATACAAAGAGAGTAAACTCCCGAACCCCTGCAGATTCCAGACTCTGGGATGCTCAAGTTCTTTATATAAAGTTTGTTGTGTTTGCCTATAGCTTACACATAACTTCTAGTATATCTATAACACGTATGAGACCTATTACATTATAAATGCTAAGGAAAATGATGTTTGGTACAGAAAGCCACCATTATGAACATAACTATAGAGAGAAAAGTCCATGCATTTGGTTTAATTGTTGATGGATATAGAGGACCAACTGACCTACAACTGTCTGCAACTTGTTTATAGAGAAAATAATGTACTTTCTTGGTGGAAAGAAAAGAAAATAATGTGTTGACATTTGGGAGCCCATTATGTGGAAACTTTCATTAGAAAATTTAAAGATTGCTAAATTCATCAAATATTTTAGGGGTACCCAGTATATGTTTTGCTTTAAGCTCGATCTTATAGTAAAGCAAAAGAAGTCATAGAAACTGTTATCACAAACATGAGTTGGAGGATGACTGAGTTTTCGTCAATGACAATTGACTAGAAATAAGATATGATTAACATAGATTAACTTAATCTCAAAACAGTTTTCTTAAAATAAATTAATGATGTTATCTAATAATGTACCCTCAAGCTCTAGAATCTTCCATGCCTTTTAGCATCTGGTGACAATAGTGAATTTGGTCCATTGTGTAGGAAGAGCACATAGAGATGAACCTTATTGTATTTTTATTAAGGTTAAGACAGAGACTTTAAACTCTAGAAAGGTTATAACAGAATCTCTGAGACTGACAAGGTTTAAATATTTGCTTTCTCCAGACAACTAAGACTGATCAGAACAGTTCTTTCCATGAGCTTTGTCCAGGGCATGGCCATGGAACTGTCAGCTCCAAGAAAGGTTCTGGGGCTCATTCCTCTTATGTTGTTCTGAATACTTGGCTTGATATAGTGTCTTTACACACAACAAATTTAGCATCCACAGTCAAATTACAGGCTGTAAAAAAATATTGCAGTATGAATTATTTGTCAACATATAAAAGATGCATTGTAATTTGCCAAGAAACAACTGTCTAGTCGGTTTTCTCTTTTTTAAAAAAAAAAAAGTGCTTGCTTGCAAAATATTTGGAAAGTAAATTATCTATTACTATTGCTTGCTTGCTAATTGTCAGTAATAATCCCTTTCAATTACCATGGTAAAGTAGGTCAGCCAATTTTTAGTGCTTATGAAACTTGCAATTTAAAGTAAGATGGCTTATCAGCAAGTTAGAGTTTAATATGATTGAGCAAGTGCACGTCCTTCAGTCCTGTGAACCTTAAACTTAAATCCTGACCTGCTATGGATGGATGATATCTGAAAGCAATATGTTATATTTACAAAATTTTGTACCTGTTAGAAATGGTGGTAGACCAGTCTCAATATTTTAATTATTTTTAATTAATATAAACTATGGTTTAGAGAGAATATTTTTATGTATAGAAAATTTAACTGAATGCTTTGGTTGCCAAATACATTTTATCCCACTTCCCATTTTAACTTACCTAAACTCTTCTTTGGGTATTTCATATTTATGGGCAGCTTAGAAATTTGAAATTATCTTTGTATACTTTTGAATAATATAAACTACCCTCATGCTGCCTACTTCTACCCAGGCCCCAGCCAGACTTTTTTAGCATCTTGGCCATTTACACGACTCATCTCTCATGGTATTTGAAAAACTTTATTTGAAGAATTTTATAATGACACTGGCAATGATAAGAAGGATAGATGGGTTGGGACAGAAAGAGCATGAGGGGAGGAAACACAATTGTCCAGCAGAATCAGTGGAGACTGAGCTAAGGCACTGAAGGGAATGGAAATGAAGAGGAAGTTTTGAGAACATCATGGGTACCACTGAAGTGACACAACAATGATGCCCATGTGGATGCAGGAGAGGAACGGCTTCCAGGGCTTCTGGTTTAGTCTAGTAAGTATATTAAGAGAGAGAGAGAGAGAGAGAGAGAGAGAGAGAGAGAGAGAGAGAGAAATAGTCCAGAAGAATGGATTGGGGAGGCAGGAAATTCTGACTTGCTATAGTTAAGGGACTTTTGAATAACAATGTCAGTTTTGAGTTGCAATGGGGGCAGCAGATAACTTAGAAAAGCCTTTCGGGACCGATGTCAAGTTGTATGGGTCATCAGTGTATATTGTAGAGCAGATGTTGCTGGATACAGAATGCGTGTGAGGATCTTGTCTTTCCTCTTCCTTCTGATTACTCAAACAAGATAATGAAGTAACAAAATTTGCCTATTTTACAGATTCAATGTCTGTAATCCAGGGACCATCTGACTCAGCTTTCTGAACACATGAGAACACTGAGGTCCAGGGAGCTTTCCTGACCCACCGAAGACCTCTCTGCTGATCAGCATCATTCAGGACAACATCCCATGCTGTTCAATCTGACATCATCATTCCTACAAGTCTCTCCTGGTATTTACCAAACTGGAGACCATCCAAAACTCATACTCCTCTTTGACTTCAATTTTAATTTTTGTAAGTGTAACTGGGGTTCTTAAATATCAAAGTTTCCCCTTGTTCAAAACCTAAAGAACAAATGGAAACTTTCAGCAAACTTGAAGCTTTGTGATTAAGCCTACTTGGGCTTTACAATCTCCCTATTCCACAACAGTATGATGTTTTTGCATTAAAAAGAAAAAAGGGAGATGGCTTTAAGTCACCCTCCATCTCTGCCTTTTATGACAGCAATTTTTTAAAGGTTGAACACAGTCACCCCACATCTGCTTCTTTTAAACTGAAAGGGGACCCAGCTGCACTCTGTAGGGAAATCACATAGACAACTGGAAATTTTGTCAATTTTCAGCCAAGCTTGGCTAGAGAAAAGTGGATAGCTGATTTGGGCAGATAGAGAGTAAGTCCATTTACCTGGAGATGAGCCTGGCCTGACTAAGGAGACCAGAGATAATGAGGAAGGCTTCCATTGGTTTTGTGGGAGAAATCTAGATTCTGTAACATCAATCAAGACGGCTTTATCTGATTGCTAAGTTTCAAGAGAACCAGTGAACATTTAAAAGAACTACAGAGAAAGAAAAAAGAGACAGAGGGTACAACCAATTTTGTTATGTTAAGTTCAACACTAAAGCAGTAATGATATAGAATTAACATAAAAGTTTAATGCTAGGGAATTAAGGCTGGAATCTAGCCAAATTTTATAAGAACAAAGCACTTTCTTTTAGGTTTCCAGGCCTCACCTGTAAGAGATTATAACCCTAGCTTGATGACAATGGAAAAGAAACAGTGGGCTGTTGTGAACCGGAGTGGCTAAACAAACTCAATTCTTCACAACTGAAAGTTTAAAAGTCTCATTAGTAATAAACCCACATCCTCGCCAACACCTGATGTCTTCTGAGTTTTTGATCTTAGCCATTCTGACTGTTGTGAGGTGAAATCTCAGGGTTGTTTTGATTTGCATTTCTCTAATGACTAATGATGTTGAACATGTTTTAAGGTGTTTCTCAGCCATCCGAATTTCTTCAGGTGAAAAGTCTTTGTTTAGCTCTGTACCCCATTTTTGGATAGGGTTATTTGGTTTTCTGGGGTCTAACTTCTTGAGTTCTTTGTATACATTGGATATTAGCCCTCTGTCGGATGTGGGGTTGGTGAAGATCTTTTCCCAATTTGTTGGTTGTTGATTTGTCCTTTTGACAGTGTCTTTTGCCTTACAGAAACCTTGTAATTTTATGAGGTCCCATTTGTCTATTCTTGCTCTTAGAGCATAAGCAATTGGTCTTCTGTTCAGGAATTTTCCCCCTGAGCCAATGTCCTCCAGGGTCTTCCCCAGTTTCTTTTCTATTAGTTTTAGAAGACATCAGGTGTTGGCGAGGATGTGGAGAAAGAGGAACACTCCTCCACTGCTGGTGGGACTGCAAGCTGGTACAACCATTCTGGAAATCAGTCTGACAGTTCCTCAGAAAACTGGACATGATACTTCCAGAGGACCCAGCCATACCATTCCTGGGAATATACCCAGAAGATTCCCCAGCATGCAATAAGGATACATGCTCCACTATGTTCATAGCAGCCTTATTTATAAAAGCCAGAAGCTGGAAAGAACACAGATGTCCATCAACGGAGGAATGGATACAAAAAAATGTGGTATATATACACAATAGACTACTATTCAGCCATTAGAAACAATGAATTCATGAAATTCTTAGAGAAATGGATGGAGCTGGAGAACATCATACTAAGTGAGGTAACCCAGTCTCAAGAGAATACCCATGGTATGCACTCACTGATAAGTGGATATTAGCCTAGAATCTTGGAACACCAAAGACACAATTCACATACCAAATGATGTCTGACAATAAGGAAAGAGTGGACACTGGTGCTGGAAAGGATCAAAGCATCAATGTAGGGGAATATAAGAATAGGGAAGTGGGAAGGGGTGGATGAGGGAGCAGGGGGAGGGAAAAGGGCATGTGGGACCTTTGGGGGTGGAGAACAAGAAAAAGGGAAATGAACTGTAAATATAGAATATATCCAATAAAAAAATAATAAACCCACATAATATTTCCTGATAGATGTTCCATGAGTGTGAACTAAAGTCAGCTGAAGTTGCTTTCTGCCTATCTTCTCATCTATATGCAGGATAGAGCTGTAAGAAACTCTCACAAAGTGTGGGCACATGGGATACAATCAAAGAATGTTCAAGAAACCAATTCATTTCTTCTCCCAAACACACACACACACACACACACACACACACACACACACACTGTGTACAAAAAAAATGATATTAACTTATTTTTAATGATCTGATTTGTACAGGTCTACTTGACTAACCCTTCATTGTTGCTTGTAGGGAACCATGCAGATGTAGAGGTTTCAGGAGACATAAAGCAACATGGGGCAAAATGCTTGGGGTAGGAGGAAAAGTTGAAAAAAAGAGGAAGTTGAGTGGCAGATCTCATAGGTAGCAATATGACCCTCTTAATAAACCTAACCAACTTTACTTAAATCTTTGCAAAAATTCCAATCACATGCAAAGGGTATGCTGGCATGTAAATCATCTTTGTATGTTCCCTGCTCTATAAATCCCATTCATCTGAAGCTCACATGGACTACTTGTCCTGGTTCCAGGGCCACAGAAATAGGTCCTGAGTTCCACATCTATATAGAAAGTAGAGGCAGGTAAAGACCTCAGGGGTTCATCTTGAACCAGAGCTTCCCCCACTGACAGTTTTCAGACATGAGTATGAGAAGTTCTCAGCAAAGGGAACAAGATAGGGAGATGCAAATAGGCAGAGACTATGGAAGCATGCTCGTTAATAGAGAGCCCACACTGACACCAGGAGGGGGATTCCTGGACAGTTGTGGCTGAGAAAGAAAGAGGAAGGACCAGCAGTTGTTTGCTTACACTGAACAGAGCCATTTTAAATGAAAATCATTAGATCCATTTTAGTGAGTATTTTTTCACTCCTCCCTCTACACTCTGGGCATTACTTGTACTATGAAAGGGTCTCCATAGCTGGCTGGATTTAGAGCAACACTCACAAGATTTCCAAGTGGACAACAGGCGAATCCTGGGTCTGATCCAATGTGAGAAAGATAACAGAGTCTCTTGCAAAGAGTCCTATTTCATTTAACTTCAGATGACTCTTGTTCTAAAGAAGCCAAGTGGGAACAGTCCGTGTTTCTGAGTAGTGAGAAATCCTGGCCCCGGCCTCTCTCAGAGTGACCCAGCAGTGTGTGCTTCGCATGTCGCTTTGCCTCAGGAGGGGGAACGCACTGCTCTTCCCATTGTTGCCTGTCATTAAGGAAACAGAGAACCAGTCAGGATTGTCTCAGAAAGGTTAAGGACTCCCCATATGGGAAACCGATTCTGGAAGCCCTCCTTATGAGGACACTTCCTACTCCCCCATTCTGTGTCCCATTGAATCCTCCATGGAAACAGTAAGACACTGTATTGCTGCCCAGAACTTGGACTTTCCTTCCTCTATCCTGTCGTCCTTCCCAAAGGAACAAGCAGGTCCTATTCCTTTTCCACTGCTTTTAAGGGCTCATTTTCATGTAATTTATATAATGTTGAGGTTTAAGAAAATTTCCTAAGTACTGAACATCTCACAAAACTGCAGTCTGAACCACAAGTCTCACTGCAAGTGCTGGGGAAGAAATCGTGGCATCTGAAACAAATAATCTGCTAAATTAATAAACCTCATAAATTACAAAATCCCTGAATACCAACTGCTGAAATACAATCACTCTCTGACCTGAACCTATTAAATGAAGAAGTCTGCTGTGCATAATTTACAGCAGTGCTATGAATGAAAAATAGCTCCTTAAAAGGGAGATAAAACACAAAATGGTCTGGTTGTAGAAGCAGAATTACTGATTTACTTCAGTTCTTATTTATTTTAATGTTGTTTTATGGGTGACCCAATAATTTTCTCTTTATCATAGTTTGCTAATGAGCCACCTTGAGACAAAATTACATTTTTCCACTTGGTTGGTAAGAGTGACTAGAAAAGTGTGCTGTTGTCTTCTTGAGCACAGCACTATAGAAACATAGCTGTTTATAGTGCTTCTGCTAATCTAATCAGTACTCTTGTCTAACTGTCAAGGTATTTCAAAGGTAATAACTTGGTAGTTATAGAAGAGTAGAAATGGGAGATGGTATTTACTAGGTGTCTACAGTCCATCATAAGTGAATCCATTCTGGAGATCTGCCGTACTAAAGGGTGGCTTGCTGGCAATGCAGGATTGTGTTCTCAGAATCCCCTTGAGGGTGTTCCTACCATGGCAGGCAAAGAAAGATGCAAGGATGCCTATAAGGCCCTAGAAATGTCTACAAACTTGACTGTCATGATGGTGTCCATGATGTTTGCACATGGTCAGTGTCATCAACACTGGGCACTTATTAAACGATATAAATACTTGTGTATCAACTACATGTTCATAAATCTGTTAAAAAATAAAATTTAAATAAATAGATCAGTATTTCTCAAATGAGAGTAGTTTACCATGCCTTCCCCCAGCATAGCTAAAAATATGTTTGATCGTCAAGATCAGGGAGAGCAGTGGGAGTGATATTTAGGGGACAGAAACCAGGAATGCTGCCATACACTTCATAACACAAACACATCGGAGCAAAGTGCTCTTTGGCCCCAAGTGGTACAGAGCGGCCGTTGAGGAGTGTCACACTAAAGAAAAACTTCAAGCTAGATATCTAGATGTGAGAAGGACAGAGATGATTAGTTATGTTTGTTTGTTTGTTTGTCACTCAGTAGCCTAGACTTCTCTCTGCCTCAGCCTCCCAAATGCTGGCTAGCATGAGTTAATGAGCTATTCTATCTGGCTTTTTATTAATCACATCATTCTGTAGATCTTTGCTCCCAAGCATGCATTTTGTCTACATCAGCCAAAATGAATAGGAAATTAAAAATCTTAGCTCTCTCTGGAATTTTGAGTAAAAAGACTTAGAAGCAGTCACTTTTTCAAAGACAGCACAAGAGACTTCAGCCTATGTGACCCTTCTAAGGAGCTATCATCTGAAAATCAAAAGTAGGCTTGAATATTGTTGCAAGATCACTCCTATAAGGACTTTGGACCCAAATGGACTGAAAAAAATTACAGAGATAGGAAAACAAATCCTGCCCTGCCTATCATGCTGACTCTATTAATGAAATCATATTGAAAATTCCAACCTGTGTCTATTATTTTAGAACTCTGAGGGCAAACACTTGCTGGGATTGAGTGAATAAAAGAAAAAATGAAAGATGAGCATCTATTATAGCACTCAGATCACATTGTCATGTCAAAATACACAAGTGATAACTAAAATGGGCAGGCTTTGAATGATTTAGCCTGTCTTAGTTAGGGTTTTACTACTGTGAGCAGACGCCACGTCCAAGGCAACTATCATAAGGACAACATTTAACTGGGGACGGCTTATAGGTCAGAGCTTCAGTCTAGTAGTATCATGGCAGGAAGCATGCAGCATCCAGGCAGGCATGGATTGAAGGAGCTGAGAGTTCCACCTCATGTTTTGAAGGCAGTTAGGAGAAGACTGGCTTCCATGAAACTAGGATGAGGTTCCCACAGTGATGTACCTACTCCAATGAGGCTAAAGATCAAAATAATGCCACTCTCTGTGCCAATCATATATAAAACATCACATAGCCTAAAGTCGGTTTACTTTTAGAAGGTCTTAGAAATTCTTAGAAGTTCTTTAGAAATTCAAAAAAAATTTTAATTGAATATATTCTTCATTTACATTTCAAATACCCTTTCCCGGTTTCCCCCTCCCAAAAACCCCCCAACCCATCCTACCACCCCCTGCCTCCAAGAATATGCCCCTTCACTCAACTTACTCTCATCTACCCCCCCCCCGATTTCCCCATGCTGGGGCATCTATTGAGCCTTCATAGGACCAAGGACCTCTCTTCCCACTGATGTCCAACAAGGCATTCCTCTACCACACTTTTGGCTAGAACCATGTGTACCACTTGGTTGATGGAATAGTCCCTGGGAGACCTGGGGTGTCTGGTTTGCTGACATTGTCATTCTTCTCATGGGGCTGCAAACCCTTTCAGCTCCTCCAGCCTGCCCTCCAACTCCTCCTTTGGGGACCTTGCACTCAGTCCAGTGGTTGGTTGCCAGCATTTGCCTCTGTATCTGTAAGGCTCTGGCAGGGCCCCTCTGGAGACAATCATAACAGGATCGTTTCAGTAAGCACTTCTTGTTATCCATAATATTTTTGGGGTTTGGTGACTGTTTATAGGATGAATCCCCCAGGTAGGATAGTCTCTGGGTGGCCTTTCCTTCAAAGATTTATTTTTATTTTATGGATGTGAGTACACTGTTGTTGTCTTCAGACATACCAGAAGAGGGCATCATATCCCATTACAGATGGTTGTGAGCCATCATGTGGTTGTTAGGAATTGAACTCAGGACCTCTGGAAGAGCAGTCAGTGCTCTAAACCACTGAGCCATCTCTCCAGTCATTCGATTATTTTTCATTTCTTGTCAAGCTGTAAATTTCTTATTTCCATGTCCTTTAATGCTATTTAATTTTTTCATTTTTTTAATTGGATATATTCTATATTTACATTTCATTGCCCTTTTCCTGGTTCCCCGCCCCCCAAAGGTCCCACATGCCCTTTTTCCTCCGCCTGTTCCCCCATCCACCCCTTCCCACTTCCCTGTTCTGGTATTCCCCTACACTGATGCATTGAGCCTTTCCAGAACCAGGGTCCACTCCTTCCTTCTTGTCGGACATCATTTGGTATGTGGAAGGCTATTTGGTGTTCCAAGATTCTAGGCTAATATCCACTTATCAGTGAGTGCATACCATGGGTATTCTTTTGAGACTGGGTTATCTCACTTAGTATGATGTTCTCCAGCTCCATCCATTTCTCTAAGAATTTCATGAATTCATTGTTTCTAATGGCTGAGTAGTACTCCATTGTGTCTATATGCCACATTTTTTGTGTCCATTCCTCCATTGAGGGACATCTGGGTTCTTCCCAGCTTCTGGCTATTATAAATAAGACTGTTATGAACATAGTGGAGCATGTATCTTTATTGCATGCTGGGGAATCTTCTGGGTATATGCCCAGGAGTGGTATGACTGGGTCCACCGGAAGTATCATGTCCAGTTTTCTGAGGAACATCCAAACTGATTGCCAGAGTGGTTGTACCAGCTTGCAGTCCCACCAGCAGTGGAGGAGGGTTCCTCTTTCTCCACATCCTTGCCAATACCTGCTGTTTCCTGAGTTTTTAATCTTAGCCATTCTGATTGGTGTGAGGTGAAATCTCAGGGTTGTTTTGATTTGCATTTCTCTTATGACTAATGACGTTGAACATTTTTAAGGTGTTTCTCAGCCATCCGAATTTCTTCAGGTAAAAAATCTTTGTTTAGCTCTGTACCACATTTTTGATAGGGTTATTTGGTTTTCTGGGGTCTAACTTCTTGAATTCTTTGTATACATTGGATATTAGCCCTCTGTCAGTTGTAGGGTTCATGAAGATCTTTTCCCAATTTGTTGGTTGCCGATTTTTCCTTTTGACAGTGTCTTTTGCCTTACAGAAACTTTGTAATTTTATGAAGTCCCATTTGTCTATTCTTGATCTTAGAGCATAAGCTATGGGTCTTCTGTTCAGGAAATTCCCTCTGAGCCAATGACCTCAAGGGTCTTCCCCAGTTTCTTTTCTATTAGTTTTAGTGTGTCTGGTTTTATGTGGAGGTCCTTGATCCACTTGGAGTTGAGCTTAGTACAAGGAGATAAGAGTGGATCAATTCTCATTCTTCTGCATATTGACCTCCAGTTGAGCCAGCACCATTTGTTGAAAAGGCTATGTTTTTTCCACTGGATGTTTTCATCTCTTTGGTTAAGAACAATTGGGCATAGATGTGTGGGTTCAATTCTAAGTTTTCAATCCTATTCCATTGATCTACCTCCCTGTCACTATACCAATACCATGCAGTTTTTAATACTACTGCTCTGTAGTATTGCTTGAGGTCCGGGATACTGATTCCCCCAGAAGTTCTTTTACTGTGGATAATAGTTTTACCTATCCTGGGTTTTTTGGTATTCCAGATGAATTTGAGAATTGTTCTTTCTAACTCTATGACGAACTGAGTTGGAATTTTGATGGGGATTATGTTGAATCTATATATTGTTTGGCAAGATAGCCATTTTAACTATATTAATCCTGCCAACCCATGAGCATGGAAGATTTTTTCATTTTCTGAGGTCTTTTGCATTTCCTTCTTCAGAGACCTGAAGTTTTTGTCATACAAATCTTTCACTTGTTTGGTTAGAGTCATACCAAGATATTTTATATCGTTTGTGGCTATTGTGAAGGGTGTCATTTCCCTAATTTCTTTCTCAGCCTGCTTATCCTTGTGTATAGGAAGGCTACTGATTTGCTTGAGTTGATTTTATAACCAGCCACTTTGCTGAAGTTGTTTATCAGCTGTAGGAGTTCTCTGGTGGAGTTTTTTGGGTCACTTAAGTATACTATCATATCATCTGCAAATAATGATAGTTTGACTTCTTCCTTTCCAGTTTGTATTGTTTTGACTTCCTTATGTTGTCTAATTGCTCTAGCTAGTACCTCAAGTACTATATTGAAAAGATATGGTGAGAGGGTGCAGCCTTGTCTAGTCCCAGATTTTAGTGGGATTGCTTCAAGTTTCTCTCTGTTTACCTTGATGTTGACTATCGGTCTGCTGTAAATTGCTTTTACTATGTTTAGGTATGGACCTTGAATTCCTGTTCTTTCCAAGAATTTTAGCATGAAAGGATACTGAATTTTGTCAAATGCTTTTTCAGCATCCAATGAGATGACCATGTGGTTTTTATTCTTTAAGTTTGTTTATATAGTGGATTACATTGATGGATTTCCATATATTGAACCATTCCTCCATCCCTGGGATGAAGCCACCTTGATCATGGTGAATGATCATTTTGATGTGTTCTTGGATTCGGTTGGCAAGAATTTTAATTATTATTTTTGCATCGATGTTCATAAGGGAAATTGGTCTGAAGTTCTCTTTCTTACTTGGATCATTGCGTGGTTTTGGTATCAGAGTAATTGTAGCTTTGTAGAATGAGTTGGGTAGTGTTCCTTCTGTTTCTATTTCGTATAATAGTTTGAAGAGTATTGGTGTTAGGTCTTCTTTGAAGATCTGATAGAATTCTGCACTAAAACCATCTGGTCCTGTGCTGTTTTTAGTTGGAAGACTTTCTATGACCCCTTCTATTTCTTTGGGGGTTATGGGACTGTTTAGACGATCTATTTTATCCTGATTTAATTTTGGTATTTGGTATCTGTCTAGGAAATTGTCCATTTCCTCCAGATTCTCCAGTTGAGTTGAGTATAGGCTTTGGCAGTAGGATCTGATGATTTTTTGAATTTTCTCAGTTTCTGTTGCTATATCTCCCTTTTCAGTTCTAATTTTGTTAATTTGGATACTGTCTCTTTGCCCTTTGGTAAGTCTGGCTAAGGGTTTATCTATCTTGTTGATTTTCTCAAAGAACCAGCTCCTGGTTTTGTTGATTCTTTGTATGGTTCCTTTTGTTTCAACTTGATTGATTTCAACCCTGAGTTTGATGATTCCTGTCTTCTACTCCTCCTGTGTTAATTAGCTTCTTTTTGTTCCAGAGCTTTTGCGTGTGCCATTAAGTTGCTAGCAATATACTATCTCCTGTTTCTTTTTGGAGGCACTCAGGGCTATGAGTTTTCCTCTTAGCACTGCTTTCATTGTGTCACATAGATTGGGTATGTTGTGCCTTCATTTTCATTAAATTCTAAAATGTCTTTGAGTTCTTTCTTTATTTCTTCCTTGACTAAGGTATCATTGAGTAGAATATTATTCAGCCTCCATGTGTATGTGGACTTTCTGTTGTTTTTGTTGCTACTGAAGACCACTTTTACCTCATGGTGATCCAATAGGAAGCATGGGATTATTTTGATCTTCTTATATTTGTTGATGTCTGTCTTGTGACCAATTATATGGTTCATTTTGGAGAAGGTAACAGGAGGTGCTGAGAAAAAGCTATAGTCTTTTGCTTTAGGATGAAATGCTTTATATATGTATGTATATATATAATATTAAATCCAATTGGTCCAAAGGTTCAATGAGATTCCCTGGGTCCCTCTTTAGTTTCTGTTTTCCTGATCAGTCCATTGAGGATAGTGGAGTATTGAGGTCCCCCACAATTATTGGGTTAGGTTCAATGTGTGCTTTGAGCTTTAGCAAAGTTTCTTTTACAAATGAGGGTGCCCTTGCATTTGGAGCATAGATGTTCAGAATTTTGAGTTCTTCTTGGTGGATTTTTCCTTTGACCAGCAAGAAGTGACCTTCTATGTCTCTTTTGATGACTTAGGTTCAAAGTCAATTTTATCTGATATTAGGATGTCTATTCCAGCTCACTTCCTGAGACCATTTGCTTGTAAAATTGTCTTCCAGACTTTTACTCTAAGGTAGTGTTTGTCTTTGACCCTGAGGTGTGTTTCCTGTATGCAGCAAAATGTAGGGTCCTGTTTCTGTATCCAGTCTGTTAGTCTATGTCTTTTTATTAAGGAATTGAGTCCATTGATGTTAAGAGAGTTTTTTCTTTCCAGCTGCATTCTCTTTCTGCCTATTGCAACATAAGATACATAATAACTACATGGATTCATCCTAGCTAAGAGTGAATGAGACGGGAAGACAGTTTAAAGGATGATGCTTTCAGATCACCTCTGCCTTGCAGTGTTACCACTTTTACTGAGCCCTGCGGTTGATGCTGCCAGGTTCAGCATTTGACTCAAATGAACTGATATGATCACTCTGCAGAATTATTGTTATTTGAAAATCAAACAAAACAAAACAAAGAAACAAAAAAAAACAGAATAAGGAAAAGAAAAAAACAGTAATGGTGTTATACTTGTTATCATTAGCCTTCATCTTGACACAACTTAAAGTAACCTGGGAATAAGCCTTGAATCAGAAATTACCTAGATTGGGTTGGCCTCTGGGCACCTCTGTCTTGATTTACAGAAGTGAGATGACCCACCGTGAACATAGGCAGAACCGTTTCCCTGGCTGGATGCGCATAGCCGCACTTGCTTCTCTCTGCCCTTGCTGTGTCTGTGGCATGACTGACTGCTGAGCTTCTGCCTCAACATCCCTGTGGTGATGGCCTGTGCTCTGAAATTGTAGGTGGAAATAAATCCTTCATATCTGAAGTTGCTTTTGGTCCGGGTTTTTTGTTTTCTTCTTTCCTTCATAGCAACCGAGATAAAATTAGGACAATTGGGTTATACATCAGACAAATAATAAGGAAACAGTTCAGAAAAATGGATTCAAGAATCCTTCCCACAATGAAATAGCAATGCTATTCTGTGAATGAGCAGACTAGGTTTGAGTTTTTCCTCTGCTCTCTAACAGTCAGGGACTTTGGACACTTTGCCTCTATTTAGACATTTTTCCCCTGTCTAAGGAGTGTTAAAATCTACTTATAGATTCCTTTGTAACAAATAAATAAACTACTTCTGATGAAATATTTACAATGATATCTACAAATTTGCACTTCTTCATTTTCTGTTCTGTTTGCTTTTACAATGCTGTTTCGTGTTATGAAAGTCTGTTAACTATCTTACAGATCCGTGGCTGGCAGAGACACAATTCATCCCACCTCTGTACAGAGCTTTGTGCATCTAAATGTCACAGGCTCAGTGACTGAGAGATGTCCAGTATGTGAAGGCCATGGAAGAGAAAAGTGCCACCATGCATGTACAACTACTTAATGTCACCACCATTATAAAGGCTCAGCTTTCTCCTTGGTCCCTACCTTTGGCTTTTGTATAACCGTCAACATCCATGAGGTTTAGCTTTATCTGAAACCCACAATACCTTTCTCCTTCCACTACAGATTACTGTGGTATGAGGTGCTCACCACATTAGACTACTATAGTACTAGACTACTACTACTACTATAGTTCTCATCATCCCAAGACTGACTTCATTAGCCAAGGCAGAGTGTGTAGAGGACTTAGTTGAAGGGGATTTGGGTAAAGCTCAGTAGGAGAGCACTGTGTAGCACAAGTGAGGCCTTAAGTTCAATTCACATCCGTCTGTTCCTGCATTTAAAACGACAAAGACCTGGAGAAAGACCAGCAGAAAGACAGCAGCAACCCCCTAGCAAGTGATAAAAGTTCTAGATAAAGATGGAGGGAGGCTGGAGGTGACTTTGGATCCCCACAACTGGCAACAAGCCAGCTAGGGAGACAGGAGAGTGCAGAGTGCAGAGAACAGGAGCACGGTGGGCGCCACCATGTCATGAGTCTTGCAAGGCAGTGTTTCAGATCTACTCGAGTGACCGCCTACAGGTTGCACAGACCCCCAGTCGTCCTCTTGCACTGACACAGCCAGGCAGCAAGGGTCAGAAACCATCAACTGCTGGCATAGATGATGTAAGGTTTTGTCTTCTGTACCAGGATTTTGCTTTTCTGATTTTTTTAAATTTAGTTTTAGTGTGCTATGGGGAATTTGATATAAAAGTACTGTGATTGCATTTCTATCCTTCCTTTTCCCCCTCCAACTCCTCCTGTGCCCTCCTGCTGCCTCAAATTCTTAATTGCTTCTATATTTATTATTGGTACACATATACACTCAAGGTCATGCACAAGTATGCATGTACACACACACACACACACACACACACAAAGACACCACACAAAGCTGTAATGAACATAGTAAAAAATGTCTTTTAAGCATGTAACAACAGCTTAGTCAGGATCCCCATTACACGCAAGGCCATACCTGACAACTAGAACTGGACGACATCACTCACCCAGGATAACTAGAAACAGTCCTAGAATCCCATGATGCCCACTGCACTGTATACAAGGCAAGACTAAGAGCAATGCTCTGGGCTGCCCTTCTGCAAAGACAGCACCTAGATGTGCCCTGCTGCTGGAGAGTCTTCCCCAGGACCCTGACTCTTGAATCTAAGGCTTCGGCTTTGAGACTAGACCTGACCTTCAGCTAAGGTACATCATACAAGTAAGTGAGCAGCCTTGGGGAAATCGGCTTAGGACTGTAGCTAGGAATTTACAGTGTGACCCTCAGACAAAAATATAACTTTTGTTATACTAACTATACCTTCTTTCTTTCTTGAGACACACACAGACACCACACACACACAAGCATACTTATCTATCTGGCATCTTAAATTATCTAAGTAACTGTCAATTTCTGACAAATAATTCAAATAAACTTCAGAGTTCTACTTACAGTCAATTCTACTCTCCATATTTTTACTATTTTGAAAATTAAAATCTAATGTCTTTAGATGGCCCTCCCCAGCTAACCATAGTCTCCTCCTGAGGCACTGAGGTATTACTTCTGTGTCACCTACTCAGGTCCTCAGTCCATCTGCCATCAGAGAAATGGCCAGTACTTGGACCTTGCTGATCAGGGTAATCTCTTGCAAACAATTCAAATATCTATCCTTTGTTCCTCCCTAGGACCTAAGCTCTCTTTGTAAAGCAGGCTGCCTGGGGGAGCACCTGGGAAGCTCACATTCCTGTGCAGAAATGAGAGCATGTGTCTTTCACAAAAGCCAGTGAAAATTCTTCCAGATACCTAAATGACCAGAAAAAAAACCCTAAATTTTAAATTTCAAGATAAATGAAGCATAGTCTTATGTGCATATATTAATGTATGTGCATATGTGTGTGTGTGTGTGTGTGTGTGTGTGTGTGTGTTTGGTGTGTGTGTGTGTGTGTATGCAGCACTTAAACATTGCCCAGGTGCTTCATAGTGTTAGTGATACTACAACTAATAGTACAAACAGCAAATACTTGTTTCTACATGAAATATCTTGAGCTACTATTTATTAACTAAAATCAATACATTGGGAAGGGATTCTTCTGGCTTCAGGTGCTTCCTCATATCCTGATTAACATTAAACAAGTATGAGATGTTATCATTACCAGTCTTTCTCGAGACCTAGCTAGAGAACTCCCACATTAAACCTTTCTTGACACCCCACCGTTGAACTCCCTCCCAGCAGTGGTTATTTCTTCCTAGTTTTCTTGGTCATTATGTGTGCACCTGGCCTTGTACAGTTTTTGTTGCTATCATGCTGTTGTTTTAAATATTTGTGGACTAGAGATTGTAGTTATCAATTGTGTGTTTATCTCATCTCTCCTGAACTGGATTATGAGCTCGCTGTGTCAGAGGCCACGTTCTCTGCTGTACTTTACAGCACTCTCTCTGTGGCAGGTACCTCCTAAGAGCCTTGGATTCCATCTGAAGTGAGCGTTGAATCCTAGTAGTGCCAAATGAATGTCTCCTAAAACTCCTTCTCTATAGGCTTGAGCCTTCTGGAATACAGCCAGAGAATAGCTTTGAAGTCAGGTTATGGTGTATTCCTTTCTTACTTCTTCCCAGGAATTGAAAGCCCTTGTTTTCCAACTTAGCAAAGTAAGATCATTTGAATCTTTCTAATGCAAATTCTAATATATAGTTTCTTTGTTGTGAAGGTCATCGGCTAGAATCTAAAAGTATCTATGGTAATGATTATTTAAGTAGCATATTTCTAATCTTTGAAAGGATAGAGTGTTTCAAAATTATTTTCTTATTTGTCTATGGTTGCAACTTAAAACCCGTTTCCTTATATGCACTATAAAAATGTTAATAGCTACATATAGAGTGGCTTTACGACTGTACTGTCATTTTTCTCAGCTTGATCAGCTCTTTTGAATGGCATCATTATGATCAAAGTTGTTTACAGTAATAAAATATGAATAGTTTCTATAAAAATGTAGGCACCATTACAATTAAACAGAGTCTGGCATTTTAGAATGTGATAACCAGTCATAATACAATTGTGAGATAAGCAAGTAAACATATAAACATTACCATAAGAGTGACCCACACAAGTCTTTGAAGCACATAAAATAACACTATACATCTTTCTACTGAGAATTAGCACTTATTAAAATGCCATGAAAAGGAACATGAGTTGGGGAAGCATCATGCTGCAGGGTTGGGTGGGCTGCAGAAGATTTAACCTACCTGGATTGTATTAAAGGGATTATGTGCTGTTTGTTAATAGTTTCTTGATAATGATACAGTTTATCTAGTTCTGTTTCTGCAAGGAAAAAGCAGATTTTAAAATTAAGATAACATGTGAAATGTCTCCATAAAACTTGGGCCTTAATACTTTACTTGATTATAAATGCTGCAAAAATGAGCACATTCTTATTTGTGGAGTATTTATTCAGCTATATTACCAAGATATTGGAAAACATGACAACCAAGGAACATAAAATACTATACATCTTTCTACTGAGAATTAGCACTTATTAAAATGCCATACAAATTCTCCATCCTTTCCATTTTTGTGAATACTGACCTCTTTCTGTCTGATGTGTACACTCATTGCTACCAACATTAGAAGAGGAATAAGTAAGATATTTGATGAAATTCTAGTCAACCACTGCTGCTATTGGTTTAAGCTTCTGAAACAAGATTGGGAAGCTATAAAAGATGGTAGAATACTTTGGAGATAAGGTCTCATCAATTTTATGAGGTGATTTAGATTGCTTAAAGTTAAAAAAAACAGAGAGACACACACACACACACACACACACAGAGAGAGAGAGAGAGAGAGAGAGAGAGAGAAGTTCAGAAGCAGCTGAATGCAATTGACTGTCTGCTTTGTTGTAGGAGAATAAGCAGTGTTTGTCATGGTTCCTGATACATGAATACTTAGGATTTGTGAATAAGTATGAGGATAATGAAAAATTAGCTTACGTATGTTGTAAGTAATGCCAATAGCTCTAAAGTATAACTCAGGACACATGAATCTTTCCTCATTCATTCTTATGTGTGTGGATTATAAAAACATTTTATCATGTCAAAATATTTTATCTGCTAAATGGATGGAGCTCAAGCTTACTCGACCTCCATCTGGAGCCTTGAACAGACTGATCGTGACATTCAGGCACAAATGCAGGAGCCTGGAGCCTTGTATATTACCTCCTGGCTACTCAGAACCTAAAAACAAAGAGTACTTGTGTGTTTGTGGAACCCAAAACATGGAGACACACATGTGCATGCGTGTGCGCACACACGCGTGTGCACACACACACACACACACACACACACACACACCTGTACTGCCCACACCCCTTGGGCAATCCTGAAAGACAGTGGCTAAGATAAATCTTTGCAATGAGCAGAATGTCAGGCAGGACCTATGCCATACATTTTGTTAGAAGGAGAAATGGGCAGATTCTGTGATTGTTCACTAGTGTGTGCGCTGTGGCCAATTGTAAGTGCCTGAGCTTACTTACCAGGCCAAAAAGTATGGAATATGGCTGGAGAGAAAGTAAACCAGGCTGGAATTGAAGGGGCCACAGCAAAACTTAGGCTGTAAAAGTTATTGAGAGTAACCAGATTTTTATACCTTTATCAGAAACAGAATACAGTTGTTGCCAGGATACAATAATGTTTTTCAAGCTATACAGGGTGCATATGATTAACATCTCAGACCAATTGTCCTGTCAAGTTTTGTGTGTTTCCTTGACTTCTGAAAGATCATACAGAGAAGCTCAGAGCATCGTGAATGCTTCACTGCCTGAGGGAGGCCTTAGTTTCTCAGGAACTTAAAGCCACATAGTACCCCAGGAGCCATGGACTCTAACCTGAAAAGCCTATGACTTGTGCCTTTCAAGGCAGCTAGGCCCAGCCAATTCCATGCTTACTTGCAGCTAACAGTTGGGTAGATGGTCATGGACTTGGAAAGAGCTTGACTGGAAAGAGAGCATGATTGGAGAAAGACATCTGGGAAAGAAGTATGTAGATAGAGCTCTTCAAATGGGTGAAGGATCTCAAATAGATAGAACGAACTGTCTTATTGCCAGTTAGCTCTTATCCTGGACATTCCTGTTATTGCCCAATGGGCCCATGAACAAATTAGCCTTAGTGAGAGAGGAGAGTTATTGATGAGCTGGATAGAAAGTGAAGGTAATGTTTATAGCTTTTGTATTAGTGGTGGATTTACAAATGTATACTTATTTAGAAACATCAAAATGTGTGCAATAAATAAGTGTCTTTGCGATGCTCAGCCATAAGTGGGGCATCTTTATATCTTTATCCCATTCTCTACCTCTAAGGCTCAGGGACCAATCTGCAAGAAAGAGTAAACAAAAAATAATCCTGTAAAGGCCAAAGGTCAGGGAGGAGTGGATGGAGTCTTCTTAGTGACTCTCCACTGCACTCATGAACTCAGAGCAGCCGTGATTGCCTGCCTAAGATAGAGCCAAGATCAGACCTGTCGAGCAGGCAGGGGCTGGGGGGCACAAGCCCAACCCCTAACTATATCAATTAAATTGTAAAAAGGACATGAAACTTGGAGCAGGCCAAGGGTGGGAGTGGAGCTGGGAGGCCTTTGGGAAGGAATGTGAGTGTGTGAAAATCATTAAAATATAATGGGTGAATGTGTAGATTGCTCAAAAAAAACCAAAATCCATTAAAATTACTATAATATGTGTGAATTCTCATGTATCAATCATACTTTCACAAAGTAGTTTAAAAGTAAAGGAAGGAGTCATAAAAGAAATGCATATCTTTGAATAAACCCTAAAGCAGTAAGGCATCATCAATAAGTAGGCAGTGGCTGGTCACTTCATCATGGCCTCCTTCTGAGTTTCCTCTCAGTTTCAAGATAAAGAATGGTGAAGACGATTCAGTTCTCTCTCTCTCTCTCTCTCTCTCTCTCTCTCTCTCTCTCTCTCTCCCCCCCATGTGTGTGTGTGTGTGTGTGTGTGTGTGTGTGTGTGTGTTATACTTGTATATACATGTGGGTAGGAATGCATGCACATGTGTGTGGATGCCAATGCTGGATGTTTTCCTTTATTACTGTTATACTTATAGTTTTGAGACAGAGTCTCTCCCTGAGTCTGACACTTACCATTCAACCAGTGGGCTTTAGGGACCCCCCCCATCCCTGTTCCTCCATTGCTTGGGGTACAAACACACTACTGCAGCCTTTTGTGTGTATGCTGTGGGTTGGAACTGAGCTCCTCCTGTTTTCAGGGTAAGACCCTTCATGGACTGAGCCCAGACCACTAGCTTTGTTACTCTTGTGTATAAATATTTATTTATGTATTTATCCATCAAAATTATTGTATAGCTATTCATATGCTGGTTTAAGAGATCTGGTTAAAAGATACTGGCTTAAGAGCTCTGAGCCTACTTTGAAGTGGTTAATGATGTACAGAAATAATTAGTTTTTAATTGAATAAACAGAACAAATGATCCACTACTCAAAGAAAGATGCAACTCTTTTATTTTAAGGAAAAAGAAAATGGTGATGCTTTTTATATAGTAAATAAGATCAATTTTTAATCATCTATCTTTAAAATTCCTTTGTAAAATTTTGCTAACCAAAATTGATTAATAAATATTTAAAATTAAGAGAGCTACAGTCAAACCCTATACTATTATTCTTTTGTGAAAAAATTAAATTGAGTTACTGGTTTGATTAATTTTGAAAGCTCTTCTTTAAGGTTATAGGCATCTGACAGAAAAATTGAAACCATGATTGATTTACACGGCATACTTTAATAGAAAGTACTGTAAAACAATACAAAGGACCTCTGACTCCTTCAAAGATGAAGCTCGGAGAGAAATCCCAGGTTTGTAGGTGAGAGAAAAGAAGCTCTAGCCTGCTTCTCTTGTGCCCTACTGGCTGGGCATTCCTGACTGGTGTGTCTATGCATAACAGCTAAACTGAGCAGTAGTACTCTTGCTCACACAATGACAACAGTGAACCTCATCAAAGGATTTCAAAATGCAACACAATGACAGTTCAAGCATACCCATTATATACTGAAGGTCAGAGACCTCTTCTAACACTCTATTAGGAAGACATCGGCTAGCTCTGAGACATCTGTGTATCTACACTGAAGGTAGAACTGATTGCACATGATAGGCATGCCTAGCAATTGCAGAATTACTGGTGTTAATACTGTTTATAACTGTATTGTAGTTTACCCAAGTTTTAATTTATTTATTTGTGATCATAATTTCCAAAGGTTATATAATTGTACTTTCTTTTCTTTTTCTTTTCTATATTCTTTGTTTATATTCCAAATGATTTCCCCTCTCCCTGTTTCCCCCTCCCCGTAAGTCCCATAAGGCCTCTTCCCTCCACCCATTCCCCAAGCACTCCCCTCCTGCTTCTCTGTCCTGGTAATCCCCTACAATGTTGCATCAAGCCTTTCCAGGACCAGGGTTTTCTCTTACCTTCTTTTTGGGAATTATTTGATATGTCAATTGAGTCTTGAGTATTCAGAGTTTCTGGGCTAATATCCACTTATCAGTGACTGCATTTCATGTGTATTCTTTTGTGATTGGGTTACCTTACTTAGGATGATATTTTCTAGTTCCAACCATTTTCCTAAAAATTTCAAGAATTCATTGTTTTTAATTGCTAAGTAGTATTTCATTGGGTAAATATACCACATTTTCTGTATCAATACCTGCATTGAGGGACATCTGGGTTCTTTCCAGCTTCTGGCTATTATAAATAAGGCTGCTATGAACATAGTGGAACATGTGTCCTTATTGCATGCCTGGGAATCCTTTGGGTATATGCCCAGGAGTGGAATAACAGGGTCCTCTGGAGGTGTCATGCCCAGTTTTCTGAGGAACCACCAGACTGATTTCCAGAGTGGCTGTACTAGTTTGCAATCCCACCAGCAGTGGAGGAGTGTTTGTTTTTCTCCACATCCTTGCCAATACCTGCTGTCTCCCAAGTTTTTAATCTTAGCCATTCTGACTGGTGTGAGGTGAAATGTCAGGGTTGTTTTGATTTCCATTTCCCTAATGACTAATGATGCTGAAAATTCTTAAGGTGCTTCTCAGTCATTCAATATTCTTCAGGTGAAAATTCTTTGTTTAGGTATATAACCCATTTATGGGGGGATATTATTCTTTTTTAATTTAATTTATTTTATTTTCTATATTCTTTGTTTACATTCCGAAGGCTTTCCCCTTTCCCAGTTACCCCCCCCCCGCACCATATGTCCCATATGTCCTCTTCCACCCCCCCCACCCCGCCTATTCCCTAATCACCACCCCACCATTTCTCTGCTCTATTCTGGTACTCTCCTACAAAACTGGATCCAGTTCTTTCAGGACCAGGGTCCTCTCCTTCCTTCTTATTGGGAATCTTTTGATTTCCTGATTGTGCCTTGAGTATTCAGAGCTTCTGGGCTCATTAATATCTACTTATCAGTGATTGCATTCCATGTGTATTCTTTTGCGATTGGGCTAACTCACTTAGGATGATATTTTCCAGATCCAACCATTTGCCTACAAATTGCATGAATCCATTATTTTTAATTGCTGAGTAGTATTCCATTGTATAAATATACCACATTTTCTGTATCCATTCTTCCTTTGAGGGACATCTGGGCTCCTTCCAACTTCTGGCTGTTATAAATAAGGCTGCTATGAACATAGTGGAGCATGTGTCTTTATTGTATGCAGGGGAATCCTCTGGGTATATGCCCAGGAGTGGTATGACAGGGTCCTCTGGAAGTGTCATGCCCAATTTTCTGAGGAACCGCCAGACTCATTTCCAGAGCAGTTGTACCATCTTGCAGTCCCACCAACAGTGTAGGAGTGTTCCTCTTTCTCCACATCCTCGCCAGCACCTGTTGTCTCTTGAGATTTTAATCTTAGCCATTCTGACTGGTGTGAGGTGGAATCTCAGGGTTGTTTTGATTTGCATTTCCCTGTTGACTAATGATGTTGAACATCTCTTAAGGTGTTTCTCGGCACCCCATTTTTAATAGGATTTTTTGGCTCTCTGGAGTCTACCTTCTTGAGTTCTTTGTATATATTGGCTATTAGCCCTCTGTTGGATGTAGGGTTGTTGAAGATCTTTTCCCAATTTGTTAGTTGCGTTTTGTCATTTGACAGTGTCTTTTGCCTTATAGAAACTGTAATTTTTTGAGGTCTCATTTGTTAATTCTTGATCTTAGAGCATAAGCTATTGGTGTTCTGTTCAGGAAATTTTCCCCTGTGCCCATGCCCTCAAGTGTCTTCCCCATTTTCTTTTCTATTAGTTTCAGTGTGTCCAGTGTTATGTGGAGGTCCTTGATCCACTTAGAGTTGAGCTTAGTACAAGAAGATAAGAATGGATCTATTTGCATTCTTCTGCATGCTGACCTCCAGTTCAACCAGCACCATTTGTTGAAAAGGCTATCTTTTTCCATTGGATGGTTTTAACTCCTTTGTCAAAGATCAAGTGATCATAGGTGTGTGGGTTCATTTCTGGGTCTTCAATTCTTTTCCATTGATCTACCTGCCTGTCACTGCACCAATACCATGCAAGTTTCAACACTATTGCTCTGTAGTATTGCTTGAGGTCCATGATACTGAGTCCCCCAGAAGTTCTTTTAATGTTGAGATTTTTTTTAGCTCTCCTGGGTTTTCTGTTATTCCAGATGAATTTGAGAATTGATCTTTCTAACTCTATAAAAAATTGATTTGAGATGTTGATGAGGATTGCATTGAATCTGTATATTACTTTTGGCAAGATGGCCATTTTATTATATTAATCCTGCCAACCCATGAGCATGGAAGATTTTTCCATTTTATTAGATTCTTCCATTTCCTTCTTCAGAGACCTGAAGTTCTTGTCATACAGATCTTTCACTTGTTTGGTTAGAGTCACACCAAGATACTTTATATTGTTTGTGGCTATTGTGAAGGGTGTCATTTCCATAATTTCTTTTTCAGCATGCTTATCCTTTGAGTATAGGAATGCTACTAATTTGCTTGAGTTGATTTTATAACCAGCAACTTTGCTGAAGTTGTTTATCAGCTGTAGAAGTTCTCTGGTGGAATTTTTTGGGTCACTAAACTATACTATCATATCATCTGTGAATAGTGATAGTTTGACTTCTTCCTTTCCAAATTGTACCCCTTTGACGTTCTTATGTTTTCTAATTGCTCTAGCTAGAATTTCAAGTATTATATTGAAAAGATATGGAGAGAGGGGGCAGCCTTGTCTAGTCCCTGATTTTAGTGGGATTGCTTCAAGCTTCTCTCCATTTAGTTTGATGTTGTTTACCGGTTTGCTGTATATTGCTTCTGCTATGTTTAGGTATGGGCCTTGAATTTCTGTTATTTCCAAGACTTTTAGCATAAAGGGATGCTTAATTTTGTCAAAAGCTTTTTAAGCATCTAATGAAATGACCATGTGGTTTTTTCCTTTGAATTTGTTTATGTAGTGGATTGCATTGATGGATTTCCATATATTGAACAATCCCTTCATCCCTGGAATGAAGCCTACTTGATCATGGTGAATGATCATTTTGATGTGTTCTTGGATTCAGTTGGCTAGAATTTTATTGAGTATTTTGCGTAGATATTCATTAGGGAAATTGGTCTGAAGTTCTCGTTCTTTGTTGGATCTTTGTATGGTTTTGGCATCAGTATAATTGTGGCTTCATAGAATGAGTTGGGTAGTGTCCCTTCTGTTTCTATTTTGTGTAATAGTTTGAAGAGTATTGGTATTAGGTCTTCTTTGAAGGTCTGGTAGAATTCTGCACTAAAACCATCTGTTCCTGTGCCTTTTTTTTTTTTTTTTTTTGGTTGGAAGACTTCCTATGACCTCTTCTATTTCTTTAGGGGTTATGTGACTGTTTAGATGATCTATTTGATCCTGATTTAATTTTGGTATTTGGTACCTACTAGGAAATTGTCCGTTTCCTCCAGATTCTCCCGTTGTGTTGAGTATAGTCTTTTGTAGTAGGATCTGATAATTTTTTGAATTTCCTCAGTTTGGGTTGTTATATCTCCCTTTTCAGTTCTAATTTTGTTAATTTGGATACTGTCTCTGTGCCCTCCAATTAGTCTGGCTAAGGGCTTATCTATCGTTCTGATTTTCTCAAAGAAACAGCTCCTGGTTTTGTTGCTTCTTTGTATGGTTCTCTTTGCTTCTCCTTGGTTGATTTCAGTCCTGAGTTTGAAGATTTCCTGTCTTCTACTCCTCCTGGGTGAATTAGCTTCTTTTTGTTCCAGGGCTTTCAGGTAAACAATAAAACCCAAACCTCTTTAGTCAGTGGGGAAGAAATCAGGGGCAATTGAAACAGTTTGGCATTAGAATCCTCTTCGGTATCTTCCACAGCTCAACGTGCCTCAAATTACTACATTTGTCTTTGAGACCCATCAGGACAGAAACAGGTTTTAGAGCATCAGGCTGTCAGATGTTTGGCTTCCTACTTTTTCCTCCCTTTCAGGCATCAGAATTTTTACTGTAGCATCTCCTGTAAGATCTGATCTCAGAGAAAGCAATCGATATTTGCTAAGTCCTTAATGATCTTAATGCTTAGGTTGCCCAACTGCCTTCCTACATTCTAGGGCAATGCTAATGAGCTATGATAATATGTGGGTGATCCTTAACACCATAGTTCCCATCATCATTTCAAGTAAATTTGAGTGAAATTCATGCATGTAACCTGTAAATATATCTTCAAAGTATCTTTTAGTAAAAATGTTGCTATCCACAGAACCCTTCCTAGAATGGGAATGTGCTAACCATGGATGGATGGAGGACATCATGGTGAAATCACTCACACCAATGGGGCCATCATTTTCCAGCAGTGAACAGAGCAGCAATCCCAAGGAGGACAAAGTAGCTAAGACAATGAACCCAGAACACCTCTGTCCCTGGCACTAGTCAGCCTGCACCTAGGAAATTTTTTTAGCCAGACTTCACAAAAGCACAAGATGAGGCAAAGGGTGTCAGGGTTAGAATTTGCAGAAGAAAACTTTTATTTACTATATTTTCAGGAAATAAATGAAATGTCAAGCATGTTTCTTAAATTTTGATTACTGGGGATGTAAACCAATCCTTCAATCAACTGTGGCTACAGACTAATAGTTCTGATTTCCCTTAGCCTGGGATGTCTTTTGGGTTAGGGCTCAGCCCATTAGTTGATCTGCTGTGAGCCACATACCATATTTTTCTGTATATTGTAATGAGTGTTTTCTTATTTGGGAGGCTTACTTAAGTGTTAATCAGATTTATTCATTTATTATCCTTTGGAAAATGACATAGGAATATCTTTTTAGATTTAGTATCAATACTATATTTTTCCTCATTCTGCTATTACAAGCTACTGCATAGATCCATGTAATCCTGGAACACAGAAAAATACATGCTAAGTTTAATTGTTCATTCAGATTACTGGTTGCTTTGACTTTAAAATTAAATATCTGTATTGAAGCCATTTTCAGTCTTCTTCTCTTTATTGATAGAAGGGATATTTATATAAACTGTGGGGTTTTTTTCCCAAAGGAAGACAACTGTAATCTGAAAAGGCCTTAAATCTGATCACATCTGCTCTTACCATTAGTTTGAAAGTCAGTAGGAGTGTCAGCATTTTTACCTTGAGTAGCTGAGTATGAACTATTTCTGGACCTCTAGACAACCAAGGACAGTGGACAAGATCTCTCTGAGCATCATATCCTTCCAGTGTCTCTTCATATGCTACCTCCAAGAATTTCCTCCTTCAAGTTGCTTGTACCTCCTCTCCCCCTCTTCTTCCTTTCTGTCTTCTCCTTCTTCATTTTGAGACAAGGTTTGGTTGTATAGTCCAATTCTAGACCTTGCTATGCAGCCCAGGTTTGCTATCTAGACCAGCTATGCAAGTCCAGAGCATGTAATCTTTCTGGCTTAACCTCTGGACTGCTGAGACTACAAACATGAACAATGTTGTTATATAAATCGCAGATAGGTTCTATAAGTGTCAACAAATTTGAATCAGAGTTAGAATTAGTACCACATAGACTTGTACATTGCTAATGTAGGTCAGGGATTAAAGGAAAGGCCTTTAGTGACTGCCTCAACTGGGGATCCATGCCATATACAGTTACCAAACCCAGACACTATTGTGGGTGCCAAGAAGTGCTTGCTGATAGGAGCCTGATGTAGCTGTCTCCTGAGAGGCTCTGCCAGTACCTGAAAATTATAGAAGTGGATGCTCACAGCCAACCAATGAACTGAGGTCAGGGTTTCCAATTGAGGAGCTAGAGAAAGAACCCAAGGAGCTGAAAGTGTATGCAGCCCAATAGGAGGAACAACAATTTGAATTAACCAGTACTTCCAGAGCTCTCAGGGACTAAACCACCAACCAAAGAGTCCACATAGAGGGACCCATGGCTCCAGCCGCATAACTATCAGAGGATAACCTTGTGATCAGTGAGAGGCAAGGCCCTTGGTCTGTGAAGGCTCGATGCTCCAATGTAAGGGAATGCCAGGACAGGCAGGCGAGAGTCGGAGGATTGATGAGCAGGGAGAGAGGGGATTTTCGGAGGGGAAACCAGGAAAAGGGATAACATTTGAAATATAAATAAAGAAAATATCTAATAAAAAAAAGAAAATGGAGCATGGTGATAGAATAAGCATGTGTTACTTTTCTGGTGGTAGAACCATATAAAATGCTATAATTATCCAAGTGTGCCAGCTTGCACGTGTAGTCTCAGCACTATGGAGGTCCAAGCAGGAATATGACTTTGAGGCCAGCCTGCACTGCAAAGTGAGCCCACGGTGACCATGTCTAGAAAACCAGCTTTCTTCATTTCAATTTCTTGCCATGCAGATCTACAAGCATGTATCTTATGATAGCCACTGTGTCTATCATAGGCCGGATGTTAAGGCCTGGGAGTCTGTCTGTCCTGTTTGTGCTCAGCAAAGCATAGCTGACTATAACTCAGTAGTCACAGTGTTATCTCCACATCTTTTGGACACATGTTGAAAGCCCGATGAAGTGAGTTTGATCCTAGAACCCACACAGTTGTCCTCCACATTCTGCCCATGTTCCTATATATACTTACATGAATAGATAAATGCAATTTTTTTTTTTTTGGTTTTTTCTAGACAGGGTTTCTCTGTGTAGTCCCGGCTGTCCTGGAACTCCCTCTGTAGACCAGGCTGGCCTCGAACTCAGAAATCCACCTGCCTCTGCCTCCCAAGTGCTGGGATTAAAGGCGTGCGCCACCACCGCCCGGCTGATAAATGCAAATTTTTAATTAAAAAGAAAGGTTATAATAGAAATCACAGCTTACCCAAATAGTCATGAAGGACATGGATTCAGGGAGAAGTGGATAGCAATGATCACGGGAGGCTGGAGAGTCAGAGACCTGGGTAGCAATGCTCACAGTCTTCACTAACCTGAGCTTCTCCAAATTTTCCCTGACTCATTAGAATGCTGAAACTCCCCCTCTGCAAGCCCCCACACACACACTTCTTATTTCACCCACCCTTCTACTCCCAGACCCCAAATGTCTGTGAATACTACTGGAAATGCAGTCTCATTCTCTTTAGTAGAGCTATTCTGACAGAAGACTCAATGAAATCCTTTTGATAATAAAACCACTTAAACTAAAAAAAAAAGATAAACATATTAAAAAGTGAGCAGGGGACTTTCCTGAAGCTCATGGGGAAAGAATCAGAATGTAGAAAGCATTGCTTGACTGCAAACAACTTTACAGTAAAGAGTTAGAAATGCAGCTGGAACCAGCCTGAACCTTTTCCTGTTCTACTGGTACCTTGTAGCGTTCCCCACCCCACTTCCAACGCTACACTCTCTATTTACACTTGTTTATCTCTGCTGCTTTTGTCCAAGGCCAAAGGATATACATTTACCAGCCTCTACCCGCAGATAATTAACACTGCTTTCCAGTCCTTTGCTTCTGGAGACTCACCCCACATCCTGATTCTACGTTCTGAATGCCTACCTGAGAGGCCTGGAAGAAGTGACCCCTCAATCTGTTTACATTCTAACCAGACAGATTCCCCTAGGTTTAGTCAGCTACAGGGCACGACTACACCTGCGCATCTTGGGCCCCTCTGATAAAAGGAAACTTCTTACAGTAGAGACTATGAGAAGGTGCTCACAGAATGAGTCTGACCTGTGTTCACAGCTGTTGTATTGTTTTTCTGAATGAATTGAAGGTTTCTACTAGCTAACTTATGAATGGAATTTGAAATGTAACTTGAGAATGGCTATGAAATTCCTCTGTAGTAATTAAGAATGAAAGTCTGGGTAAATAGCAAGTTGGTAGACATCCTACGAGGCAGTGA